>CM030191.1:4204645-4357024 GCA_017639675.1 Aplochiton taeniatus
CAGAGCACAATTTGGCCACTGGATGAAAGAGGCCATGTCATTATATTGATTTGTTTCTAAATGGTTCATAGTAGCCTGTACAGAGCTTCTGCGAGTACGCACGTATGTGGCACGTGACAGTAACTGTTGACCGTGCAGAGGTCGGGGTCGGGTTGGGCTCGGGCTGAAAAAGGTCAGACGTTGTCGGGCTAGGGCCGGGCTAGGGCTCGAACACCACGGGCTAGGGCCGGGCTAGGGCTCGAACACCATGGGCTAGGGCCAGGTTAGGGCTCGAACACCACGGGCCAGGGCCGGGCTAGGGCTGCCGTTTTTTGGGCCTGTGCAGGGCTCTAACGTGCGGGGAGGCACAGACAGAGAGGAGCCGACACACACAGGACCTACCAGAAGTGTCAGGGGTCCTTCTCGGTTCTTCACTTCCTGATAGCCTCCACTGACGAATCCTCGGATGTCGTCGTAGTCTGAGAGTAACAACGTTAGTGTCAGCATGGTCATGGTAGTCTGAGAGTAACAACGTTAGTGTCAGCATGGTCATGGTAGTCTGAGAGTAACAACGTTGGTGTCAGCATGGTCATGGTAGGGGATCCCTTCTCCTCCCTGATGTTCTCTCTTCGTCTTACCTGCTCCAAACGTGGGGATACACTCACTGGCATCAATGAGCCCCACAACCGCTACAGATCCCCAGCCCAGGTAGCACACCCTCCTACCACACAGCAGGCTGAAACACACACACACACACACACACACACACACACACACACACACACACACACACACACACACACACACACTCACACACACACACACACACAGGTTCATTGAACTAATAGCTGACCAATACAAAGACGGACAGATAGAAGGACACATAGACGGACGGAACAGTTTGAAAGGACCCACCTCTGACCGGCCGCGTCCGCCATTGCGGCGATCTGCTCCTTGTGTGTGTATGTCAGAGCCACAGTGCTCTCATACGCTCTCATGCACTCCACCACGCCTCTGTGGAGAACACACGTCATTTTAGGAAAAACAAGTTGCAGTGCCGGGGCTATCAAAGTTACTCAGGGGATTCTATTTGAATAAGTGTGTGTCTGTGGTAGACTGGCCTGTGGGTGGTGGGTGTGTGTCTGTAGTGGACTGATCTGTTTGTGTGTGTGTGTGTGTGTGTGTGTGTAGTAGTAGACTGACCTGTGTGTGTCTGTAGTGAAGTGACCTGTGTGTGTGTGTGTGTGTGTGTGTGTGTGTGTGTGTGTGTGTGTGTGTCTGCAGCGAACTGACCCGTGTGTGATGGGTGTGTGTCTGTAGACGGCTGTAAATGCGGCTGACAGAACAGTCTCCAACAGTATTTTGGTGGCACTCCCCCCCTTCATCCTGGACGAGCCACTGATAGCCTCGGGCTGGAACATACACACAGGCACACACACACACACACACACACACACACACACACACACACACACACACACACACACACACACACAGGCACACACACACACACACACACACACACACACACACACACACAGGCTCAGACACATACACACATAAACATAGGCACACACACGACGACACACACGTACACACAGGCACACAGACTTGCACACAGGCACACACACATACACACACACACACACAGGCACACACACTTACACACATCCACACAGGCACACACACGTACACACAGGCACACAGACATGCACACAGGCACACATACATACACACACACACATACGGTCAGATCCGTGTGTCCGTTCTAAACATCATGCGGTGAACGGTTGTTTCTTACCCCAACTACAGGGTTGAGAATGAACGCCTGTTGGCTCCTCTGAAGCAGCTGCATCTTCTCGACCACATCTTTGAAGGTCAGGGTGTGGCCTGCCATTGGCTCATTTCTACATTTACACAGACAATGTTGCACACATCAAGAACGGCCATCTTAGCTTTTGGATTCTGTGTAACTCTGTTAACACTGTCAAACGTATTTCAAATTGAGAATTAAGAATACAAAATGTGTCAACCAATGTATCTTTGAGCAAGCAAATACAAATATAGAGTTTACACACTCACACACACATGCACACGGGGGGTACGCACACACACCTCACCTGGCCTGAGAGACGGGATTAAATCCGACCAAAACAGGTGTGTAGACATCATGGTACTGCATGCACAAGTCCAGCTGTCCAGCAACAAACGGAGCCTACAGGGCCACACACACGCACACACGCGCACACACGCACACACACACACACACACACACACACACACACACACACACACACACACACACACACACACACACACACACACACACACACACACACACAGTAAGTGGAGGTTTAATAAACCTGGCTGGTGCCACACCAGCATTACTATCATGTTAGGGCAGGAGGTTGCAGTGCTTGCAAACTATTGACCAGTCCACAAATTTGTGGTTATAATATTTCAGCAAAATTCTGCAAAAAATTTCTTTAATCAGTTTGCTCGCCTGAGTATTTTGACTCCACAACATTATTTTTATGATTGGGCACCGCCAAATTATAATGGAATTAAGTATCCACATTTTGTATAAATTGTCCCTCTTAGTTCCTGTTCCTAATATGATTTTATGGTAGAGATAGAAGCTTAAAGCAATGACAATTTAGAACATTTTTGAAAATAAGACAAACAAATATATTTTCACAGTACAGAGTATCTGCAAAACTAAATGGAGAACGCATGAACCAATCACAGGGGGACATATAGACAGGCCACAGGAAATGGAGAATACATTAACCAATCATGGGAGGACCTACAGACAGACCACAGGAGATGGAGAATATGTTAACCAATCATGGGAGGACCTACAGACAGACCACAGGAAATGGAGAATATATTAACCAATCAAAGGAGGACCTACAGACAGACCACAGGAAATGCCGATGAATAAGACATGCCTCTTCCCTTCGCAGAGCTGTAGGGTAGAACACAAAGGGAGTTATATAGTGGGCTCATTGCAGAATGTTTAAAGTGCAACTGTTTGTTCCACACAGGTCACGCTGAGGTTGCATAAAATGTTTTACTTACGTGACATTCACAAATGTGACCCATTATTTTTGGGCTTATATTGGTCCCTCAGCCTAACCCAAGGAATGGAAACACAATAACAATACCTTATCTATTAACAATATGCCCTGACAATTTCCATTGCTCAAAAGAACTGTTCCGTAAGAAAGCAATCTCTCGCTGCTCCACTTTCCCAGTTCCCATTGCCCTGGTTTGGTCGGCGAGACAGCTTTAGTGCCCCTCGCTGCCCTCTCCTGGTCTATCACGAACTCGCGTTGTTCCGCACAAGTTTATTTGACCATCTGGGTTTGTTTGTGCCAAATCCCCAACCTCCTTGACTGTGATTTTCCATCTCATAGTGCTCTGTTTGCGTCCAGTTATCAGTGTAGGTGCTTCAGTTGTTACAGTAGCTCAAGGTAACCAGTCATTGTTGTTAAGTCCTCAGCCAGCCTGGTAAGCAGCAGCTCAGCAGTCTGCTTTCCTTAAAGCCCTTTGACATTTTTAAGCCCTGACCATTCTCTACCATCCTTCTCTACAGCTTTTGAACTATAGTGGTGGGTGTATCAGTAAAAAGTGTGGAAATAGTCTGAAAAAGTAGCCACGTCTAAAAATATGAATTCAAAGAAATTATTTTAAATAATTAAATTAAAACAAAAACTATTTAAAAAAGATTGCCCTACAAGTGCTATTTGAGTTCATGCTTTTCAATTCTAGGGTGTTAATGTCGTACGCCATGTGGCTTTTCCTTTGTGTGCACTACACTGGTGGTGTGTCTTTCCCTGTCTCTCAACGTGTGTCGATGGATTCCTAACCTTCTCCAAGGTGAGGCGGCCCAGTCCAGGGTCATCTTCTGGAGCTTCCTGAGACGTCAACAGAGCCCTATAGACAGACAGACAGACAGACAGACAGACAGACAGACAGACAGACAGACAGACAGACAGACAGACAGACAGACAGACAGACAGACAGACAGACAGACAGACAGACAGACAGACAGACAGACAGACAGACAGACAGACAGACAGACAGAAAGACAAAGTCATTTTGATTCAACTTTTGCAGAAGCCAATTTCACACGGCCTGTATGATACGCTTTTTTTTACGTTCTATTTTCTTACAAAAGGGAGTCTAATTTGAAACTGTTTAGTTGTACTGTTTCTTAACAAAGCTATGAGATTGGATGGAACTACAGCTTCTACAAACCGGTCTCCCCCTGCAATGATGTAGGAGAACAAAGGCTCATGGCCCAGGTCCTTTAGTTCTCTGTTGAAGCTATTCTGAAGACAAAGAAAACGACACACAATTCAAGGATGTCCTCTGTATTGGAACGTTATCGAAAGCCATTTCAAGAACCTTGAAGCCGACACCGAATGAGGATAAACGCTGGGATACTTACTCCCAAGAAGAACGCCAGCCGGCCAGACGTGCCACAGCCACTCAGCACAATCAGGCTATCAGCTGGCTTCTGTGAAAGTAGACACACACTTAATGTGTCAGCGTGTTTGTGTGAGCCTGTCTGTCCGTGTGTATTTTGGATAGTGTGTCGGTCTGTTTTGTAAGTGGGGAACGGGTGGAGTTTTCTTTACCCTAAGAATGAGTTCCACCTTACCGGCCACCTCTGTAATTGTTCTTACAACACTGTCACTGAACAGCCCCTGTCAGGAAAGAAACACACTCACAGCAATGCATATTACTATATTGCTTTCTTATATTTTCTCTTTCATTCTTTTATTTCCTTTTTACCTGATTTTATAATGATATTTTATTCTGCCTCCTCACACATGATGCTGCTATTTTAATATAATTTTTAAGTTATTGTAAAGCACCTTGCAACCCTGTTTTGAAAGGTGCCATGTAAATAAAGTCTATTATTATTGTTTTAATTACTGTGTGGGCTGCTGTGAAAAACCCACAGACAAAAGCTTAACTTAGCTCCTCTTCTACATGGTTTTAATACGGTTTAATCCTGACCTATGACCTATGGTCTTACCTGGTAGATCCTACCTGAACTATGACCTCCGGCCTTACCAGGTAGGGCCTACCTGAACTATGACCTACGGTCTTACCTGGTAGGTCCTAACTGAACTATGACCCCTGGCCTTACATGGTAGGTCCTACCTGAACTATGACCCACGGCGTTTCCTGGTAGGTCCTACCTGAACTTTGATCTACGGCGTTTCCTAGTAGGTCCTCCCTGAACTTTTACCTACGGCCTTACCTGGTAGGTCCTACCTGAACTATGTCCTACGGCCTTACCTGGTAGGTCCTACCTGAAATATGACATACGGCCTTACCTGGTAGGTCCTCCCAGAAGCCTCCTGAAACATCTGGCCGTCACAGGCCTCCAGCATGCTGACCATGTCATAGGCTGAGGCTTGGTCTATATCACGTGTCAGAGGGTTCGACTTCTCCGAGACAGGAAGTCCCGGCTCGTAACCTGGAGACTGACGACAGGGAATCATGGGACTTTCACTACGGGCAAACGAAGTGGTCAGCTGGGCTGGCCTCGAGTTGTCCAAGCCTCGGGTTTGAGGTAGGCCATTAGCACTGCGATCTTTCACTTACCTCCCATTCACGCAGACTACAGCTACTGTGGGAGTGTTCGTCCACGGCCATTTTCTCACGATGGTTCGTTTAACTTCCCCTATGAATCAATCCTTTCCCCTCTGTGTCACTCTATCCGCCTCTCTGATATAGAGAACGGCACTTCAAATAGGCTAGTGTGGCAGATGGCCTTGACAGCTTCTTGCGAAACTAAACACAGTAGGTTTGCTCTCTGTCTCTCCTTATCTATATGCAGGAAGTGACAAAGTTCCCCGAATGACCTTTGTGTTATCGTTCTAACAGCAGCCAGCCATTTGGAGAAGGCCAATTCAGGAGCTTTTGAGGGCAATAAAATGGGCAGTAATGTTTAGGGGAAATAGTCTGAATTTCAAACAGATTTGTGTTGCATAAGTGTGTTATTGACTGTTGAAACATAATGGGTCTTATTCACCAATATCTTATATAGTTTTGTCTTAAATATGTTCTTGAGAAAGGTCCTAAGAAAAGGCTATGTCAGATTCATGACGTGTTCTCAAACGGCAGAATTATTTGCAACTCTGTTCTTATAATGATGAATCCCATTGTCCTCGTAAATAGAAAGCATGTGCCAGTTGTTCCTAGTTTGCATAGGTAAACGCCCTGCCAATCCCCTTAAAAGGGCATACGACTGCAGGGCCATGATCTTCAGTAGTTCTGCAGTGGAGGTACTGCTGCATGAAGTGAACAGCAAACAAGCAGTAATATTTACTAGCGCTAGTAGTGGATATTAAATAACACCCCCAAAAAGATGTGCGGGACGCTATTGCTTGTTCAGTGAATGTTTTATCCAAAGAAGTAAAAAAAATTATTTGATGTCAAATCTGAGGCAAAAAAAATATTGGCCAACACAGAAGAGTGATGCTGACCACCGGAGGGAGAAAAGTTTGCCCAGAGTTATCTGAGCTGGAGCAGTGCATCGGGTCGTTAATGGAAAGACAGCACTCTGGGCTGTGCTGTCAGCTGAACATTGGGGCAGAGACCTGGACCTCTAGTCAGTGGGTCCATCTCCTATCTCAGAATCAGAAGGGAAGCCGTTTTTCCAAAAGCTGTGGAAGTAAAACCATGGAACATGTGACACATTGAACATATAAACATCATTGTGTAAAACCTAGGGAGGTGATTATTTTTTGTGAATACGTGTTCTCTTCTTAAGCAAGTTCATGTGTTTGAAATGGGTTGAGTGCTAATCGGTGTTCACACTCGACGTCTTTTTTTTTTTAAAGTGGGACCAGACCAAATAAGAGACTTTTTATAGTGATTGTGGCAAATCAAAGCTTGTCCAAAAATGTAAACGCCCCGTAGTTCCACAGAAGCCCAACAAACCCAACAGCTTGAAAATGGGTGCCAGTGGCGGACCTGCCAAATCTAGTGTTCTATGGCAAATGCCAATCGAGCTCCACGATGCCGGGCAGTGAGCACAGGGCCCACTAGAGGACGTCGGGCCCACAGGCCACCCTCATGAAGTCTGTTTCTGATTGTTTGGTCAGAGACATTCACACCAGTGGCCTGCAAGCGGTCATTTTGTAGGGCTCATCCTGTTCCTCCATGCACAAAGGAGCAGATACCGGTCCTGCTGATGGGTTAAGGACCTTCTATGGCCCTGTCCAGCTCTCCTAGAGTAACTGCCGGTCTCCTGGAATCTCTTCCATACTCTTGTGACTGTGCTGGGAGACACAGCAAACCTTCTGGCAATGGCACGTATTGATGTGCCATCCTGGAGGAGTTGGACTGCCTGTGCAGCCTCTGTGGGGTCCAGGTATCGCCTCATGCTACCAGTAGTGACACTGACCCTAGCCAAATGCAAAACTAGTGAAAAACAGTCCGAAAAGATGAAGAGGGAAACAATTTCAGTGGCCTCTACCTGGAAAACCATTCCTGTTTTGGGGGTCATCTCATTGTTGCCCCTCTAGTCCACCTGTTGTCAATTTCATTAACACCAAAGCAGCTGAAACTGATTAACAACCCCGTCTGCTACTTAACTGACCAGATCAATAGCCCAGAAGATTAATTGACTTCATGCAATACTCTGATTAAAAAGTGTTCCTTTAATTTTTTTGAGCAGTGTATATTGACAATATATGTAATAACAACAACGTCTTTCATTCAACACTTGTGAAATAAAGAAGTTATCACATGTAAATAACACACCTTTGGAATTTTTTTAAGGAGTATTTAGTCACTTGTAGGAGCCATGCTAGCGGTTACCTCAAGCTTACTCTTTTGCTGGGCTACTTTTACAACAACCACGTAACAAACTCAATACTGGATGTACGGACATAAAATTGAAATCAATCATCTCGTCTGACTAGGGATAAGTTGGGGCATATCTTATTTCCCAAAATGTTGAACTATCACTGTAAAATGAGTGACAGGGCGACCTGGACAACCAAGAGTGAATGGCCCAAACGCTTACACAGATAGCCTCAACACTGGCCACAATCTCTGAGAGGCGCAACAAAAATTAATACAAATAAAAAAAGACAAAGATATGTTCTGAAACCAATTTTTTAAGTAATGTTTCTTTCTTGATGGTTTCTTTCTTGAGATTAATTGTAAGCTATCAATAATTGCAATGTAATCCTTTAATCAATTTTAAAGCCTCTATTTAGAAACGAGCAATTCATTGCTGTCAAACTTGGACAGCAAGTCTGTTGTCCGGCCCCAACAGTTGGTCAGTACGCACGTCCTCCTGTTGTGGTGGGGGCTGAAGGGGAAGTTGAACACCACGTTTCATGGAGAGGAAGTCACAGCAGGCCATGATTGTCCAACAAACCTTGCTGGGTGAGGGTTGGTGAGTGGCGTCATTAACCAGGGGGCCAGGGCATAACCCCCATCTCCTAATAAAACAAGAGATTATAGGAAAAGAGGCCCACTGTTTCTGTCAATTATAATGACTCAAGGATGTGACCCAATGAGCCGTGCGTCTCCAGGTGCTCCTTGTTGGAGGCGCATCCCCACAGAACTGTTTCATCAGATGGAGGAGTCGTGTGCACCTCCTGGGAAGTGGGCGACCCCGTTCAGAAGGTGGTTCTGGGAGTCGCAGGTGAGGTGCACATTTATGGAGTGGGATTGCTTGCGGACGAAATATGAGAACGGATCAGGAGACGGGTGCCTTAATGTGCACGTGCGTGCAGTCTATTGCGCCAATGGTGTTGGCTAGACCAGCGACAGCATGGAATCCTCTCTTGACTACCGGTTCTTCTGCTGTATAGGGGAGTTGTATGTATTGTGTGGCTGGTTGCTACATTCCATCCACGACTCACGGGAGGGTACGACTGATGGATGCCTGTGACATGCCCATCCTGTCTCCTAGCTCCCTCTGAGATATCCTAGTGGCTAAAAAGGCCAAGGTGGAGAGTGCCTGCATGTGTGGTGGTGCAGGGTTAGACCGTCTGGTATGTGGCTCCGCAGTGCTGGCACCAAACTATTTCCAAGCTCCACGAGGACAGCTCTGGAGTGTCCTAAAGTGTTCCAAGAGGTAGGCTACTTCTCACTCTCTGCAAATAGATGTACATGGTCCTGAAAGATGTGTTCCCTCCTCAGGGCCCCATCTGCAACAACTTGCAGCAGCAGTAATAAATATGCCATTATGCAAGTAGGCCTTGGGTGCAGAAATAGGTCTATACTGTGGGCCTATAAATAGTGTGATTAATTATTGATTATTGGATGGCATGGTTCCCAATTAAAATAATTGATGTGAATTGAAATGTTAGAGAAATGTTAATTTATTTAAAAATACCATATTGCTTTGTAAAAGAATGACAATAATAATAAACAAATACTCTAAAAGATAAAAATATGATTGTAATTTAAATCATATAATAATCTTATTTTTCGTATTTCACTGGGAAAAAAATGAAATAAGATATACGCATATAATAAATATTACTTTATTTGTAATTAATTGTAATTAATTTCCCATTATGGTTTGAGTTTCTGTTGGTTACAGTAAAATCGCTTATTTACTGTTCATTCCACTCACAGAATAAAGCCCAGTCATTTGCGTAATACCCATATATAAAGGTATTATAACCTTGGAATAAAAATTAAAAAGACTCTTCAAACAGTCGAATTGAAGGAATCTTATTTTCAATTAATTCATTCATTCAATTAATTATTCTCTTTCATATTCTGAAAGACAAACGTTAAATTCATTTGATGTCAAATATTTTCACAGTGAGTCAAATTTTGCGGGCATGTATCAGGCTAGAAAGCAGGCGCGCAGTCGTTGTAGTCATACAGCCAATAATACAGCAGCTGGCGCAGATGGACCCCGGTGTGCTTGTTTTTGATGCGGAGCTACCTCGGTTTATAGCGTCTGATGTTGTACGTGAAAAAAATATGTAAAAATGGTTAATGGATTCAATAATTGTACACCGTTGGAGCCCTGACCATGGGGCTGAAGCTCGAACTACTGCCACAACATTTATGAATGCCTTTCTGCGTGATCATTTCAAACTATATTGGATCGCACATTGCTTGTCTACCTGTTAGCTTCAGACCAGTGGTGAAGACTACATTCACTGGTCGATTATACTGCCTTAAATACAAAATTGAGCAAGAGCTAGGCTACGCTCATTTTTATTTTATTTTTTGCGGTGAATTTCTTCACTCACTGAAATAGCCACTGTCTGTTTTAAAATTTGGTTCATAATGAAAAGGGTCGAGACCGTTTCACATTCCTGGGAAATTCCTTACAATCTTTAGCCCACGTTCCTTAAGACAGATGCCTTGCAAGACGCAAAAATGCATTGCCATTTATCAACCACGTTTAGAGTGTGACCGCTTTTGGACGGAAAGAGAGGACAGAGAGGAGGTTATCTGTGGATCTGCCTGAGGAGGTGGTCATGTCACCTGTCGCATCCTTCGCGCACCTTAACCTTGCCCTCCTGTTGTCCCTGTTTGGCACGCACCGACCATTGACGGTGGCAGCAAGTAAGTCTGTTTTGAAAACTAGTACAGTTGCGATCCGTCCTTTCTAATGACTGTACAATGTTAATGCGCTATGACATACTGTAGCAATTCACACATGGCACACACCTTTCTGTATGATCAAATAAGCAACCATACACATACAATCCCCTCCATGCCTCCTTTGGTTTGACTCCTACGGCGTGTTCTTTATAGTGGGATACAGCAAATGCATTTGGCAGTTGCTGCTGTTGTAGTTAATTCCTCAATATTTAATTATTGGGCATTGTAGAAAAACCATGCAATATTGAAGAGTATGAGTGACAGTTATCAATTATGGTGCCCCTGTATTAAGGACAAGCTAAAAGTAAGAACACGTGCTCGTAAAAAAGGACACACACGTAAGGCTACAGTTGCATTCATCACGGATAATGGCATAAATCCATTAGCTAGATTAGACTGTCACCTTTGATCAGTTTCATTTCTTACTAGGTGATTTACCAGCCCATGGGTCAGCCCATGGCTCTGCATCACCCTGTCATGTACAAGTCAATGGAAAGCCAAATACATTTAGACTTTGGGCTTTGGTTTCCATTAGATTGTTCACATCCTTTAAGGCTGCATCGCTTTGCTCATTGATCTGGCAAGATTTGAAAAGCATGATCATTCCTACACCAATAACAATCTGTCGTGTGGCTAGGAAATAGCGATGCGATGCTTTCAGTATATGTTCAGATAATTGTAACAGAACTGCGTTGTGAAAAGATCTTTAATTAGCCTTTTTTCAAAAAAAAAAAGATTCATTAAAATAACAACAAATATGTTTTTTGTATCTGCATCATGTGTAATGCGTGGCAGGCCAGGCATTCAGTTGCTGACGCTTCAAACTAGAAGCATAATGACCATACAAATGCTCTTTAGAATACATGTTAAAGAGACGTTTTTAGAAATACACTTTAAGGATTGGATTGGTGTTGAACCCAACCTTTTAATCAACTTTATTTTGTTAGAAAATATGGACTGTTTGGACCCCACCACCATCCCCGTAAACTTGGGGCACGTAATAATACTTTTTTTTTTAAAGAACAGACACTGAAATTATCTAAATTATTTAGGTGATATGAACTAGGTGCAACTTAATTTCCTTATTTTTTTAAATATTACACGAACACACAGGAGAACAGAGACCAGGCATTATTTATAATGTGTTGGCTCTTCGACAAAACCAAACAATTATGGTGAGTTTTGGAATTCGGGGTGTGGTGCTCACACATGATTGTGACATGTCAAATAATGTTTGATATACATCATGCTTATTAACTATTTTTGTTTGAATTTTATTTGCTTATTTCTGTATTTGGCAAACACATTTGAGTCTGTGCCACACAATCTATTGTAGCCTGTATTTCAGTTTTTTAAGGTACCAACTGCAATTATTAAACTGATTAAGGCATACCTTCAGGACCTTCAATTGTGTTATAAAACTCAAACATTTACCACAGGATGGCAGCGGCTGTAGATTGGCATCATGGCCGGATATAGAATCTCAGCCTCAACATACTATGTCCATGGAAGTGATAATCAGAGCATTCCAATGTTGGTGGACAAAAGTTTAGGTTAGGGTTACGCTTTCCTCCCATTCCCATGGACAATATGACAACTGCTCCCCGTACTAAAGGACTACAAAACAAACTTGACTGGGCTGGAATGAAAATGAAACCAAGCAAATACAGAAGCATATCAGTTGTCAAGAGAAAATTGTGTAACAAAATATTCTTCATAGATGAGGATCCAATTCCTCCTGTGATCAGAAAGTGAGTTAAAATACGGGATATGGTATATGGTATATGGTATATGGTATATGGTATAATGCTACCCTTAAAGATTCAGAGCAGGTTGAAGAATTAAGGAAATAATTGAACAGAGGCCTAGAAAGCATTGAGAAGTCAGGGTTGTCAGGAAAGCTAAAGCCTACAGTTTGAACTATCTGGCTCATGTGGCCATTGGCAGTTCATTATATACCCATCACTAAAGTTGACGAGCCGGAAAGAATAATTCGCTTTTATGCTTGAGAATGTTTAGGGGTGCCAAGATGTCTTAGAAGCCTGACTCAATGGGAAAGGTGCTCTGGAGCTGACGCTTACTTGGTGTACAGAGGAATTTAAATGCATTAAATCTAAACTAGAAATAACACTTGCAAATGCAGATATGGTGTAGTAAGAAAAGCAGCACCCACAATAGTAACAGCAAATGGAAATGGAATCCAAAAAAAAGCTGTGCTGAATGCCAAAGCAGCCATTAAACACACAGAACTAGTGGGACAAGTAAATCATGAACGAGGAGGATTTGCACTTGGCACCAGTAAACAGAGATGGGGAAAATCCACTCCTTCCAAACTATGCAAATTAGTGATGGATCAGATACGTAAACAAGAGGAAGCAGTAAGGAGTGCCAAAGCTGTCTCGCAAGCCAATAGTGGGCGATGGACAAACTGGGAAAGTGTAGAGCAGAGAAATATAACCTGGAAGGACTTGAGAGGAATGGAATCCACACAAATGATTTGTAATGTTAGGGTTAGTTTTATGCTAAGGTGTACTGCCAACACCTCAATGTTAGTCAGTGGGTAGGTGGGGAACCAATGTGCTCAGACCCAAACTCATACTGTCAGGGTGCAATACTAGCCTTGCTCAAGAAGATATACCTGGCGCCACGGTAAGGAAAGGTGCTGGGGCGACAATAGTAAATGCTCGGCCCGTTGGGTCACAGGTCGACAGACATCACGTCAGCTTTGTCGAGGAGGGTGTTCAGGGAAGGAGGATAAATAATAGGTCAACACAAAGCTCAGAGCAGCCAAGGCAAGCTTGTGATTGGGAAATACTAGCAGGTGTCGGCCAGCCATTGAGTCCCATCAGAAATAGCAACACCCAACTTAAGAATAGTCTTATTCCCTGGTCCAACACACAGCAAATGGTGCACTTCATAAAGCTCCATGGGAACAGTCCATGGGAAGACGTGCTAGGTGAAGGATACAAAGGAAAGAAACTCCACTGTAGCAAATTATCAGCTGAGGCAGAACAGTGAGGCTGCGGAAGTTGGATACCGTGGAATTGTGGCAATATCCACACCCAAACTACTTAAGGAATTAGGGATCTGCAGCAAAGAATTGCGCCGGACCATATAAGCCGCGTGAGATATAGCAGAAAGAAGTAGTCAGTGGCTATGGCTGAAAAGGAAGGTTCCAAAATAGGTGCCAAAGTAAAGACTATCATGTTGAAAAACCAAATAAAGTGGGTTAATCTTAGGATAGCCTTAGTTCCAGCTTTCGGTTCGAAGGCCTGGGGAAGTTTGATAGTGAGAGTGTGTATGAAAGAGGGGGAAATTAGAACCTTGTTATGATTCAAAACATCCATTTAAGTATTGAAATGGGCGGACCTTCAAAGACCGGTGTGTTACTGCTTGGGTAGCCTCAGTTCCAGCTTACGGTTCTCTGTCCATGCATTAGTGAGTGACGTTTATAACTGCCAATCAAATGCGTGCCTTCTAGATTGGAAGGCTAAGAGAAGAGCACTTTTTAATATGAAAGTTTCCAGACCTCTGGTCGAGTTTGAGAGAACGAGGTTTGGAGGGATGGCCACGCAAGACTTATCTCAGGACAAAGGTAGAAAGGTTTCCTGCTGAGCGTAGCTCATACCAAGCCTGCAGGAATAGAATAGGGAAAGATTTTTCTTTTTAGGTTTTCTTTTTGACCCATGCGTACGCAGATAAACTGCCGAAATGACAAACTGCGAATCTGATAGCAGAAGCATGAATAATGTGTAATAAATACAAATATTACCTCTCACGTAGTATATATTGTGTAAAGTTCACTGGAGTGCACAAAACCTCACAAATATGTTAGGCCAGCTAAATCGGGAATCATATGTAATTGGATCTGTCTGTAATTATTCAACAATAGCCCTACTCGCATGTTATGCAATGTATTCTCATAAATAATGAGGTGAATAGTAGAACAAATTATGTCTAAACTGACGCCGTTTTCGATGCCTCAGTCAGGCAGGCAGTTTAATATTTTTAGCACACGTTCTTTGCGCAGAACTGTCAATGCAATAATAGCCCTGTAGATTAGGAAAGGTAGTAATAAGGAAGAGGGAGAGAGAGGAGAGTGGGTAATCGGGGTAATTACCACACCCGGTATGGTGTTATGCAATTGGGCAGTCAGTTTGGATGAATATTAATTACGGGCGTTTCACTGACTATTTACAGGGAATTTTGGGCGTTAAAAGAAAGGGTAGGACAAGATGCGCGCCCACGTGCGCCAAATTTCGAGTTGGTTGTGATGTATAAAGGGAAACCTGCGTGGGACGTGCGTACACACTATTTTATAAATCAGGATATTTTTGTGCGCACGCAGTGTCAGTGTTTCGTCCGTACGCAACCTTTTGAAGTGAATCCTATACGCACAGTTTTATAAATGAGGCCCCTGGGCTTTATCCTCAATAAGGGGGAAATTAGAAATGCATTTTAAATCATGATCACCCATTGACATGTCATTTTTATTGTCGTTCTCTTTCGTATGACAATCCAAACAATGGGTTTGCCTCTAAATTAGTTGATTTTCCTCTTGTTTATCAACAGCGGTTCCTGCAGCACCGGTGAATGTCTCCGTAACCCAGCTAAGAGCTAACTCTGCCACTGTAACCTGGGATGTCCCACAAAGGGACTCTGTCATTGGATATGGCATTCTACAGCAGGTAGGCCGATACAAGATATGGGCTTTGGTTGGCCCCTTTGAACCTTTTTCAAACAATGCACCATCTCTTACACAACAATGCTTACTCTTTACAGGTTGCCTCTGCATGTGTCAAAAGGTTTCCTCCCATTGCTATGCGTATGGCACTAATCTTTATGTGTAAATCCCAATGATCTAAGCGGCTTATTTCCCTCAGTGATTTTACAGACATTAGATGACTAATGTCCACAAATTCTCAGATATTAAATGAAGAAAAATCGGACATAATCTTATTTTGCCCCACTAAATCGACTACTTTAATTCTGAGCCTTCTTCGTCATCTACCCGCTAATGTGGGTTAATAAGGGTTACCCTGACCTAACGTTAAACTAACAGGTGAAATCTACTTTCCAGTATTGCTTTATTCAATTGAGAAACATATACAGTATTATGTAATGCTTATCTTTTGATGATTTGGAGAAAGTCACTCATGTGTTTTTTTTTTTACATTTTAGACTAGATTATTGTAACTCTATACAATCCTAGTAAAAATAATTTATCAAGCTTGTAACTATTAACTATGCACCAGCCAGAATTTTTGCAAGAACAAAAAGAATGGATCATTGCATCTGCAGTGAGTCCCTGTCCATTTTGAAAGTTAACTTTCAAGGCCTTAAATGGTTTATCATTCATTTATGTTTAGCTCCTTACGAGCAAGATGTTCTAAAGTATAGATTAAAAACCATCAGCTCCTAGACTTTGGAAGATTATACCTGTTGACACACGGCTGGCTAATTCTGTTACCTCTCTCAAATCCCTTTAAAAAGCTCTTCCTTTTAAAATAGCATTTAACTGTCAGATGACATATTTTAAATGTAATTCATGATTGTATTTGATTTCAATATGCACAGTAAGTAACAGAATCAAATGTTTTTATTGTCATTTTGATAAATATATACATTTATTCTCCTGTATGTTTTATGCTATTTATAATAGCATTGATATTGCGTGGTTAATGTGCAATTTATTTTGCACGGACAAAGCAACTTTTTTCCTGAAAAGTGCAAATATAAGTAACTAAATAATTTTTGTATTCATAATTCCTTGCTGTAAATAAGCAAGCTCCTCTTAGAACCATCGACTGTGAAATATTTGAATGGAGGTAATAGCATAGTTAGTATTATTAAGATATAATACAGATCTCCTATCCTCCTGTCCATTTCCATTTCCATGAGCATCTTCAATTGGACATACGGTGGTGTTTCTGAACATATGCAAATGGTGTTTCAAAGCTGCGGAGGCGGCTTCAGTGCCTGCTTTTACCCAGCACAGACATCCACGGAAGGGTGCCTGGAGAACGGCTAAGAATACCTCTTTGTTTCACGTCAAAAGCAAAGCAGAAGCTAAGAGAGCAGTAGTGGTTCTAAAATTGATACGTTGTGACACCACAATACAATTAAGCATGACGCAAAAGTATCACAGAAACATTTTCTATATATTTTTTCCCAATACCTGACAATTGTTATAATACATTTTGTGAGTCAGAGGGTGGATCATTTAAATGATGTTCCTGCTTGTTGGCTCCACCCAGTGTCTA
This sequence comes from Aplochiton taeniatus, assembly GCA_017639675.1. Taxonomy (NCBI): domain Eukaryota; kingdom Metazoa; phylum Chordata; class Actinopteri; order Galaxiiformes; family Galaxiidae; genus Aplochiton; species Aplochiton taeniatus. Next base: position 4,221,505 of record CM030191.1, read on the forward strand.
CTGGGTGTTCCTGCAAGCAGCTGTTAACTCACGACTTCAGCTCATACAACTCATTCGTGGCCCAAGCATTAAAAATGCCAGGGACTGTACAAAAACAGGAGAAAGAAAGGAAACATTTTGGAGACCAAACATGGCTGACAACCTTCTTTGGAGGAAGTTATGGTTATTGATGAATTATTTTGTCCTAACTGTGTGTGTGTGTGTGTGTGTGTGTCTGTGTCTAGAGACAGGATGGACTAATGCAGCGCTCCATCCGAGAAGTGAACACATCTAGCCAGGCGTGTGTGCTTTGGGACCTGGACGAGGACACACACTACAGTGTTCAGGTGAAAGCTACTGGCCACGTCACAGAACTGTGCCACTGAAGACAAATCCTCCCCTACCCTCCATATTTTTAGACCTCTATATTTCATTTGGAATGTCCCATTACTTTTGCATGGATTACATAGTCATACTCAGAATTTACATCACATTCACATCACCAGAGCTAGATCATTATTCGCTAAAATGACTCTAACCGATACATTAAGACTGGCCTACATTGAATAGTTTCTGTAATGGCTACAACCTGTACATTAAGCCTGGCCTACATGGTTATTAACTGTAATGACTGCAGCCGATGGTATATAGCTTTTCAGAGCTGACAAGCCAGCTCGGTATATGAAAGTCATACAGTCCCGTGGTTAAGGCAAATGCAATAACAAGTCTCAGAAATATATCTTTAATTTGTTGAACTTAAACAGCTCCTCGCTAACACAGCTTTGTGATGTCTCGCTGGCCTCCTCAATGCGGTCCTCCCAGGGAATGATGAGTTCCAAGTGCGTGACCTGTATGAAGGTTTCCGACATCAGCACCGTGTCTGGCCTTTGCGTCGCTGTGGCAACAATTTCTGGGGACTTCAATTGCTTCCCCAGATCAACTTTCCGCTCCAAGTCGTGTGCCAATGCTAGCAAGCCAGGGGGAGGCTGTCCTGGAGGCTGATGTTAGCTTTTGCCCAGCCCCGACGGAAGTGATGGTCTTATTCGCTGGGCAGAGACGCTTGCAGCGGATAATCCCACTGCAGATGGTGTCCGCTATGGCCTTCAGGACTTGGTCATGGCGCCAGCGGTAACGCCACTCGCCCAGGGCTTTCAGACAGCAGCTGAGGATGTGCTCCAGGGTCCCCCTCTTCAGGCACAAAGGCAGTGTCCAAAGACAGTGTTTCCAAAGCCAGTGTGTCTGGAGGCAGTGTGTCCAAAGACAGTGTGTCTGGAGGCAGTGTGTCCACAGACAGTGTGTCTGGAGGCAGTGTGTCCAAAGGCAGTGTGTATGGAGGCAGTGTGTCCAAAGGCAGTGTCTCTGGAGGCAGTGTGTCCACAGACAGTGTGTCCAAAGGCAGTGTCCAAAGACAGTGTGTCCAAAGCCAGTGTGTCTGGAGGCAGTGTGTCCAAAGACAGTGTGTCTGGAGGCAGTGTGTCCAAAGGTAGTGTGTCCAAAGACAGTGTGTCCACAGGCAGTGTGTCTGGAGGCAGTGTGTCCGGAGGCAGTGTGTCTGGAGGCAGTGTGTCTGGGGGTAGTGTGTCCTAAGGCAGTGTGTCCGGAGGCAGTGTGTCCGGAGGCAGTGTGTCCGGAGGCAGTGTGTCTGGAAGTAGTGTGTCCAAAGGCAGTGTGTCCAAAGGCAGTGTGTCTGGAGGCAGTGTGTCTGAAGGTAGTGTGTCCAAAGGCAGTGTGTCCGGAGGCAGTGTGTTGTCATGTTGTGTCCTGTCCTCCAGGTCCAGTCCATTGGTGTCCAAGGGGACAGTCAGCCCAGTCGCACAGTCCACTTCAGAACCCTGGAGAGGACAGACCACTACCCAGCCGGTGTTTTGGACCATGGTATACACACCCACCACCGTACACCCGCACACACTGGAGTTGGGCCCTTATCCAATGCTTTTAGGTCAAGTCTACAATCCACAGTTGGATTTTCACAAGTTAAAAGAAGCAGCCTCCTTTACAGCCTGCAGTACTTTTGCTTGGTGGTACTGGGCCAGTGAGGGTTGTATTTCTATAAAATATGGTTAATTAGCATTTGAATATAAAAATAAAAACCTGTACAAGGTTATGCTATTTCTGAAAAGGAGTTTGTGCACTTTCTTGTTAATATTCTGTTTTGTGAATTTCTAGGCTGTTAAACAAGTGATTTAAACTTCTACCTTCAAACCTACAGTGGTAAACCAGGCAAAATTGTCTGCATTTCAGAAACGCTGCACAATATCACAACATATCTGCTGCATCTTAGAAACACTGGAACAATGTAACGCCAATGTAATTGTGATGTGTTTGCAGCTTTTCATAAACCTTCTCTTCTAACCATAAATGGGAATATGATTGAACAATAGGCTTAACAGCAATATCAGCGGCGTGCAAGACTAGTTATATAGATGTCTCTTTTTTTACAATAAGGTTGGTCTTGACAAAAGATGAGACTTTCTACTGCAGACTAGTTATATAGATGTCTCTTCACTTCAGCTTTTATCAACTATACCCGAATTCAAAAGTTTACATAACACGGTTAACTTGTGGCCCCAACGGTAGCTGCTTCTCTGTCCCCAGACGACCCCACCATGGAGGGCCTGGACATGACTCCTCACCTACAGACAGGAGAACTGCTCATCGTTACAACTGTACTACTACTATGGGCAGGTCTGTTTGTCTTTCCACTTTGCACTGGTGTGAATGTTCACTGTTGTCCACACTGGGATAGCTTGGACGATGTTAAAGTGTTCTTCTGCCAGTCAGTTGGTTACATTGCTGATCTCTTTTTTTACAATAAGGTTGGTCTTTGCACCATCGTACGACAAGATCAGACTTTCTACTGCACAACTGTGTGGGTTTTAATGTTTATATCTGGAATGTGTCTGGAGGTGTGTTTTGATCTGCGTGTGCTAACGTCAGTTTTCTCTCTCGGTTCCAGCCGTGATCGCTCTGTTCTGCCGTCAGTATGACGTAATAAAAGACAATGATTCCAATAACAGCAAGGAGAAACCGAAACGACCCTCTGTACGCACGTCATCCTCCTCCAGTACCTCGGTGCAGAGCAGCCCACTCTGCCGTAAAGGAGAGCTGCAGAGGGACAAGGTAACAGCCCACATTCCCCTTGCAATACATACTTTAGAATAAATCAAGTGCTTTGTGTTTTGAAAAGCTATATCAATTAAATGTATTATCATTATTGTTTTTATTCATTTGTTTAATTTGCAGATTCATGCAGTGACATAGTTTTGCGGTAAACACTTAATTTCAAAATAATGTATTATTAAATCAAATATGGCATTGTGTGCATGCGATATGATTGTGGGTGTGTGTATGCATGCGTGTGGGTGCATGGAAATTGGTGTGTGTGTGTGTGTGTGTGTGTGTGTGTGTGTGTGTGTGTGTGTGTGTGTGTGTGTGTGTATGTGTGCACGCTTTTCTCCCCAGCTCCACAGAACCTCTTCTTCCATCAGCATCATCAGAGTTTGATGGACCTTTGTAAGCGTATTACAACCTTACATCACCGGACAGGAGGAGCCACATGCCTGATACCGCTGTGACCAGAACACATGTTAATGTGAATTCTAAACGTGTTGGATCTGTTTTAACACAGTGTACAGCGTTCAGACGCATATCTTCAGCTGTCAGCTCTTTGGGTGTGTAGGAACATTACACTCCAACCAAAGTTACACTGAAGGGAAGCAGGGATGCCAGTGGAAATCAGTTCTACTCTTCATTGGGGAAATGTAGTCTATTATCAACTGTCACCCTGGCAGCAGAATAATGTAACTTGCTCTGTGGTACCACATGGTTGTTTTCCCTCTGCTGAACACCTGTGAACTTTGATGTTTTAAATATTTGGTTACACTTGATGTGTTACGTAGTTACCAGATACGTGCAATGTCATCAACACCATAGGGATAATATTAACCCCGTTCTCAGCGACTACTCTAACATCAAAGTTTCCTAATATTCAGCATGTCAGACTAAAATGGATGACGATAGATAGCTCTTTCTGAATGACAAAGTGATAGTGAATGTACAGTACTGTATGTCTTATAACAAATCGTGTCTGTTTATAAAGGTTCTACTGCTAGAAGTGTTACTGCTGAACGACAACAAAAGCCTTGACAAACACGTCAAGCAATTAATCACATCTAGAATTATGACAATGTTACATTTTTTTCTTCACAAAATGTGTTCAGTGGAGTTAGCATTAAATACTGGCAGGGACCAAGATATTGAAGTTGCTCATTGATGTGTTAACTTCTCAGTCTTATCTGCAATAAGTAGTCTACAGTAATCAACAAAAATATTGACACCCTTGCCGTTTCTTCAAATAACTCACGATTTCCTGTTGTCCATTGACTCCATAATTCTAATTCATCAGTTAACATGGCAGTATCTTTGTTTTAGTTTACAGATGTTATGTTATATATATCCGTTACATAAAAATGGCCACTGCCAAAAATCAAAAAGCGTAATGCTAAATAATTTGTTGCGCAAGCCTGCAGTTTAAATAACCGCAATCAACCCCTTCCTTGGGCCATGGACATGCATTTTACACCCATCTAGTTTAACTACACCTGTGAAGACTGGACTGAGCCTCCCAGATTTTCCCAGTTGCCCTTTCCAAACTGCCAGTTCTTGAAGGATTTAGGTCTGGCTTCATTGCTGGCTACTATGTAATACTCTACTGTCTTGTCTTAAAACAATTCCTGGGTGCATTTAAACACATTTTGGGGTCACTTTTCGGTGACAGGACCTATTACCTTAGATGGATCCCCGAAATGGGTTGAACACTGCTCCGAAATGTTCTGGGAGTCTATAGATTTCATGATGCCCCTCATTTTTGAGGCATTCAGTTCCAAAATCAGTACCACCAACGATATTGGTATCACCAACATTGTCCATAACCTCAATGTTTCAGTTTAATGAGGATGTTATTTTCTCTCAAGGCTTTTAAATGTTTTCTGTAAATAAGGAGATGATGTGCTTTATTAAAAGTTAATCTAATTTGGTCTCCTCTGTCCTATGGAATATTTGCTAGGGTTTGTTGTACTTTCTTAGCAGAGAGAAGCCACCGGACCTCATGCCTTTTATTAGTTGGTGAGGAAAATATATATGACACAATGATATTACCTCCCTGCACTCAGAGAGGGCCAACCAACCTTCACTTTCCAGGCCGTGTTAGGGTTATCACATGGAAGAAACAATGCTATTACCTTGTCAGTTCTTATTCCACAAAGGAGTGAGAGCCATTTCACAGTAGGTACATGAGAAACCTAGAACTTTTTTCAGGCTTTGGATAGCTTTTTATTTGGACATGACCAAGATATTATTTTGTTTCTCATCTGATGGAATTTCCTAGGACTATATGGTATTACAGAGAAAAATCGAATACATTTACATACATGAATATTTCACATAAATTATATTTAATTAGAACAGTGTCTAGGTCATGATATGATGCCTCTATTAAGGATATTACATAAATAAATAAATACCCCAATATTAAAATCCATACCAATATGGCAATACCTACTGCAAGTGAGTTTGTTTGTTTTGTTAAGTCAATTGCATTCTCACTGCAAAAAAACGCGTCCTGTCTGATCGGGGCCTAAGGGCTCGATTGGAAGCACGCTGTTTCAAAACAATAGCTCCAAATGAGCTAGGTGTGAAAGCACCGTACGATGAGGGACATTGCAACACATGAAATTAAACTCCCTGGGAAGGCACAACGTATTTTAATTTTTATGCAAATATTTGGAAGTAATTTGTAGGCCTATGTGTTTTGGACTTTACCTAAGCTAAGGCAAAGTGCATAGGTCTATGTTTCTAGTCAAAGTTTGCATGTGGCTAAATGGAAAAATGGGATTACAATTACTAAATTGCTACCCTGTTAATTGGAATGGAACGATTTCATATAATGTGGCTGAATCCAACGTATGTGGCAACTCAGCATGCATATACCTATGCTCTTGCACCATACAATAGAACATGGGGTTGTAGATTAGATGTTGCATGACTCCGTCCTGATGTTGTTGATGAATGGTTGGGCTAGTGGTGGCCTGTTTGAATCTCCATGTACCCCCTAGTGCACTTTATATCTATCAATGTCACACGGCAAATTAAGTCACCACTGAGTCCATCTCTTGAGGCATTTAATTGAATATTTTCTTTGTTTATCCCAAGAGGAATTGTACAAGACATATCCCTACGCCATAGGCGATCCCCTGTATATCACCTGGCCTTTAACCTTCTCCATATTTTTGCCACTCGTGTCACCCTACCTCTACTTTGGCAGCGAACAAGACCGACGGTGACGTCACACACCAGGAAGCCGTCCAAACGCCGGGCAGGCTAGCTAATGTTACATTAGCTCAGCTTTTGACTTAGAGCTGCTAGCTATCAAACAAGAAAACCCAGCGACGTTAGCTCACAGCTCAAGATAGATCGTCAATTATTCATAGGACGGCCGTAAGATAGGTAAGCTTTGCTGATCGTTGTTTTTAATTAAAAGGAAAGGAAATGGCTGAGGACCCTAGCTAACTTACGTTTTAGCTAACGTTACTTGTTGATTTGTTTGAATTATCAGCGTTACGTTAGCTAACTAGCGTTAGCTAGTTAGGCAACGTCGCTAGTAGCTAGCTAACTATCTTGATTTAGTTTTATAATTTAGTGAATTTGAATTCGAACTTTGAGATATAATGCTGAATGAATTAAGCTACTTGTTTTGTAACTTGCTGCTTAATGTAATGGTATTATGTTCTATTATGTTAGTTATTTACCTATGCTAGTAGCATAGCTAGATAGCTAAACATCATCACTTTATAACGTTACTCTAACCAGTCGGCTAATTTATAAAGCCAAAGTAGCTTATGTTATGTGATATGATTGCCCTAAAAAAGAAAACCAAGCCCAAGCATGATGATGAAACCAGCGAACATGACTGCGGCGGTTGTTAGAGGAAGAGGAAGATAAAAACCTGCAACATCAACAGCAGGCTAAGGGGAACTATACGACTCGTCAAGAGGAACAGTTCGGTACCCATACAAAGACGAGACCAACATGCCTAGAAGAAAGCAGTCCAACCCACAGCCTGTTAAGTGTGAGTCAATTCCACTTTAACTTTATTGGTAGTTTTGATTGAACTTAACTGGCGTTGAATTTAGTAGCTGGTCTATTAGCAGCAGGTCTTCAGAGTTAGGATAACACGAAAAGCACACTGTATAATAAGAAACACGAACAATAGGTGTGCGCGGTTACAAAGTAGGGTAATGTAACTATTCTGGTGCTATAAGCATCATCTTTCGTATCGTTATTGCGACCCCATTACATATGTGTCCTATTTTGATTGATACAGATTTATCTTGTCATTAACTTCTGGCAAAAGCAATGTCATGTTTTGACAAAAGGCATTATGAGTCAGTGAGAAATCATTGCAGTTATTTAATTTATATAAATCCTAAAATGTATTAAAAGTAAAGTTATTTCACTTAATTCTAGTGCTTGAAGTGTGTGTGTGTGTGTGTGTGTGTGTGTGTGTGTGTGTGTGTGTGTGTGTGTGTGTGTGTGTGTGTGTGTGTGTGTGTGTGTGTGTGTGCGCGCGCGCGCGTGCGCCAGCGAGCAAGTGTTATCTCATCTCGTCCTGTTGGTGCTCACACTTCCTCTCTTCCTCATCTCTGGTTCCTGTCTTCACTTCCTCTGAACAGGGCCATGGTGGACACCCATGCTTGCCCTTCCTCATCTTCCTTCCCATCTCCTTTCTCTTTGCACTGGCTTGCCTCACAATTTCCCAAGCGTTGCCTCTCTGTACCCCCCAATATTTCTCAGGAAAGGTCTGAACAATGTTGTTAAAAAATAAGAAGCCAAATGTTTTTATTGTGCAGCCTTACTTTTCTAACGGGGGTTACTGTTTGGTAAAATCGAAATTAGAATTTGTTTAAAAGAACCATTGGTGGAACTCTTTGCTGAAATTTGTATGGAATAGAATTTCTGGTTGTGTGTTAGTTAGGGTAAGTCACAGTACCGAACTAATCCTTCTCAGTTGAATTCAATGACCGACTGCCTGAATGAACTGTGCGTGTATTCTACAGTGGGATCGGAAGATGGTCCTGTGGTGTGTGATCCCGGGTGCCTGGTGCTGGAGAGTGACTTTCTGCTGAGTGGAGAGCTCGGGTTTGGAGATACTGAAATCATGGGCCTGGACCGAGATACGGGTCAGTGAGACTTGCGCACGTAGAACCTTTGCTACTCCTGAAAATGTTCTGGTTCTGCAAAGAAAAGCCACAATTCTTTATTTATTTTTATTTGAATTCCAACAAACTGTGAAATGAATTATGAGGTGCAGCTAGTGTTATCTCTCTGGAACCCCCCTACTCATTGTGGGCCTGTGTGTTCTGTCTGTCAGTGTTCTCTCTCAGCGTGGAGGACGACCCCTCTGCCTCGGCTGACTCCGCTTTCCCCGCCTTCCTCTCCTGCCGGGGGTGTGGCCAACTCTTAGGGGACGCTCCCTTAGGGGCGGGGCTGGATTTAGGGGCGGGGCTGGACCTGGGGGCGGGTCTCTACTGCCTGGCGTGCGAACCGCACACCGGCGTGGATCCGTCCCAGGAAGAGGACGCGTCAGCCCACCAGCACTCGCGGAGCGGCAGGGACCGGAAGAGGCGGGGCAAGGCCGCGGCGGACGGCGGCGCCAAGCTCTACGCGTGCTCCCTGTGCGACTTCACGTCCCGCTACTCCAACCACCTGAAGCGCCACATGAGGACCCACGACGGGGAGAAGCCCTACCGCTGCCCCCTCTGCCCCTACGCCTCAGCGCAGCGGGTCAACCTGCAGCGCCACGGCCGCATCCACACGGGCGAGAAGCCCTACCGCTGCCACCTGTGCAGCTACGCCTGCAGCTCCCTGGGCAACCTGCGGAGGCACCAGCGCATGCACACCCAGGAGAGGCCGCAGCGCCGGGAGAAGGAGAAGAGGCGGGCCAGGCGGAGAAACCGCCGCGGGGATGCGGATGAAGGTACACACCGGTCCCCATAAGACACCATGTGTAGACGTCACACACACACTCCACGTCACACACACTCCGCACCCTGTCCACGTCACACACACTCCACGTCACACACACTCCGCACCCTGTCCACGTCACACACACTCCGCACCCTGTCCACATCACACACACTCCACGTCACACACACACTCCGCAACCTATCCACATCATACACACCCCATATCCACATCACACACACTCCACATCATATCCACGTCACACACTCCACATCACACACTCCACTATCCACATCACACACACACATCACACCCTGTCCACATCACACACATACCTCACACCATGTCCACATCAACCAAACATCACACACTCATCACTAGGGCAGCACAATATCGTTTTTTTTATCATCATTGCAATGTCAACTTGCCAATAACCACTTCTGCAGTAGTTTGATTGGGCTCTAGATTTCACAAATGAAATGATTATTCTTTTAAAATGACATTATTTAATCAGGCGCTACTTTGTTTGATAGGCGCCCGGATTTATTTGGCTAATCAGACAGAGCCATTAGGCACCGTATGAGGCAGCAGGAGAGAGGAGGGGGAAACTGCACTTTAAACTGTGATTATAATTCATATATATATATTTTTATTGATGCTTTATTTTTAAGGTACATAAAAATAAAATAAAAATTCAATAGGCAATTTGTTGTTTCTGAGCAGCATACTGAAAGCAGCAGAAAGGCAGTGCTGTGTGCACTTCAATATCTTTTTATTATCGCAAGAAATATCGTTATCGCAATTTTCACCAACGTTATCGCACACTTTCCTCACGTCGTGCAGCCCTACTCATCACCACCAATCTAGTACCTGGAAAAGAAACACATTGTGACATATTATATATGGAAGGTTATTGGTGCCATGGAGAGTGCAATCTCCCCCTTTATGGGTTAAAGAGTGAGTGGGTATATCCACATGTCAGTATGTCTCATATGAGGTGATAATAGTGTGTGTGTGTGTGTGTGTGTGTGCGTGTGTGTGTGTGTGTGTGCGTGTGTGTGTGTGTGTGTGTGTGTGTGTGCGCGTTTGTGCGGGTGTGTGTGCGTGCGCGTTTCCCCCAGACGCCATGGTGTCCGACCTGACTCTGCGCGTGTCCGAGGACTCGGGCTACCTCCAGACCTTAGGGGGCCTGGGCTCCCCGTCCGCCCCCCTCCCCGACCTCCTGTTCCCCCTGTGCTGCCGCGCCTGTGGCAGTGCCCTGGACGACGGCGACCTGCAGGGCAAGACGGGCGACGGCGAGGCGGACGACGACGGAGGCCAGGTGTGCCACCGCTGCTCCCTGGACCTCCTGTCCAAGACCCCCCCCGCCGACCCCCCCTGCAGCCCGCGCCCCGGCCCCGGGCCCAGGCGCTCCCGGCGGGGCACCAAGCTCTACCGCTGCCCCTCCTGCCCCTTCCTCTCCCACTACCCCAACCACCTGGCCCGCCACGCCCACACGCACAGCGGCGAGAAGCCCCACTGCTGCCCCCACTGCGCCTACAACTCGGCCCACCTGGACAACCTCAAGCGCCACCTCCGCGTGCACACGGGCGAGAAGCCCTACGCCTGCCCCTCCTGCAGCTACGCCTGCGGCAACCTGGCCAACCTGCGGCGCCACGAGCGCATCCACTCGGGCGCCAAGCCCTTCCACTGCGGCGTGTGCGGCTACTCCTGCAACCAGAGCATGAACCTGAAGCGGCACATGCTGCGGCACACCGGCGAGAAGCCCTACGCCTGCGGCGAGTGCGCCTACACCACGGGCCACTGGGACAACTACAAGCGGCACCAGCGGAAGCACGGCCACAACACGGAGAACTGGGACAAGCACGCGCCCGCCAACGGGGAGAGCTGGGGCCCAGAGCCCTCCGAGGAGAACCGGGGCCAGGACCACGACGGTTGTTTGTAGTCGCCCGGGGGTGGGGGTGGGTGGGTGTGTTAGGAGTTGTGCCGTGCTACAGCATTTACTGGTGCGATTGAGTTCCAGTCCTAAATTGAGCCCTACAGGGTGTTACACCTAGATAGCGTGTTACACCAAGATAGGGTGGAGGGGTGGCTAGAAAAGACACAGCATTTGAATGTTTGTCGGTGATCCAAATGTTTCTTTTTTTTCTTTTTACAATCTGCTTTAAAACAATCTCGTTACAGCATAAAGGTTATAGACCACAAGCAGTTGACTTCCTGGGCCTCCAGGTCGCCATCGGTCTGAGAACAATTTGTTATCGAGGAACATGCCTTTAGCATTTGTATGGTGTGCAGTAATTTAATTTCCGGCTTTTACAATGTTTTTGTTTTTATTGGAAGGGTTAATTACAAGTCCTTGAATCCGGCCTGCTGAGATTTCGTTTCATAAGTAGTGCTAGAACAATGTGTGTTTATGTTCAAGTTATTACACTGGTGATCACCCTGCCCTAACACGGGTAGGACTAAACTCAGGTGCCTTAAGGCCAGGGATTGACTGGTGACTAAATGTTGTACTGACTCATCAAAGGGCATTGAAACACCAGCATGTGGATGTGTGTGCTTAGGAGCAGATCGACCCTATTTTGTAATCGGTCGAGAATCATGTTTTTTCGTACGTGTTTCGATCGAGTTCCAGCTAAGTTCTGAGTCTGTCTGAACGTGGCTTCGATGTGCTATGCTGCAAATTGAATCTAGACAGTCAGTTCTTTTTTGCATCGATTGTGTTTATTTTTCCCAACAGATTGTCTATATTTTCTATGTGTAAAAGTGATTTGATCGATGTTTTCTCAGCGAAAAGCTACAAAGACCGCAGTCTCTCCCACGGTTCCTATCATGCTAAAGGACCGAGGGTCGGAAAGGAGAACCAGCCCGACATCACAAGTACAGTTGTACTTTTTAAGGAAAGCATTTTCGACGAGCCAGCCTGCTACCTTGTTTGCCAGCATTCTTTACCCCCTCGATGCGGTCTGGTTTTATAGATTTTCCTGTTCAGCACACTATAGCAAGAGCGAAGCACAAGGAGGAAGTGATGCGTGGCCAGAAACGCTGCGACGCTGGGCCTCTCCAACAGTGTCTTACGGAGCCGCGCCACGAGAACGTTTCGTGACGAGCGGACCGGCATGGCCGATTGATTTTTAGTTTGACTCTTATTTTCAGCATGACATTTACAAAGGCGTTGTCATGAAATGGGATTTATTTGTACATTGTCCACGGTGCCTCTACAACCCAGGAATAAAAAAAAGATGTGATTGATTCTAGTTTGTGTTTTGGTTTTGTTTTCAACGGGGACAGACAGATGCATCACATCATGAGGTTTAAACTAGACGGCGTTCCCCCTGAATAATTCACCCTTGGGGAGCTGGCCTATAACCCTAATCTGTGTTCATGCAGATACCACTTTACCCCAGGGTACTATAGACGGCTGGCTGAATTGTGTGTGTGTGTGTGTGTGTGTGTTTCATGCAGGTGTTTCCGTACGCAAATGGAGAAGCAGATAGGGGTTGTACAGGGCGTTGGGGTGTCTGGGTGGGGTCGGAGCAAACCCAGTCTGCCATGACTCTCAGTACCAACCGCTGTATAAAGACATTGGTTCGAAGGATGAGCTGTTCAGACAGCATACAAATAGCTTTCACTGTGAAGTTGTGTCACTCCAAGAATCAAGAAACAAGCCATCAAACATAATCCCAATGGGCACGGTAAGAAGAGCAACAAAAAACAAGTTTTAATCGTTTGACTATTATCTTTATTCAACAGCTGTAGTTTTATATTTATATTATACTTAATATCTCTGAAAATGTGAGCATGCAAGCCTAAACTAAACTTAAGGGTCCTCTAGAGGGTTGACTTGGGGTCTTTTTTTATCCTGAATAGAATAATTCCCTGCCCAAGCTGTTCCCAGGGGATATAGTGGAGTACCCAAGGAACAAATACTTCTCTCATTTTGGAGTTTACTACGGAGAAAGAGATGGGGTGCCATATCTGGCTCATCTCACATGCAGAGGTTTGTTTCAACACGGCCTTAGAAACCACAGGGATTATTTATTTGTAGGTGAACTTCAGTATTTGTCATAAACAAATAAAATAACAAGAATTCAAGGTCCACAACATCCAACACTGCTGGCCCTAACTTTAATACCTGAAGTATTGGATTTGAAAGCCAGCATATAAATTCTGCATCAAATTAATGTTTCTGCTCTAGTTAGAGGTAGGGATAGGGACAGTAGTCGTATTCCCCTTGCTTTGTCAACTTTGTACCACCTCACACTGTTTCACCTATTATGGGTTAACCTACCCCTGATATAATGTATGTTAAAAGAGGAAATGGAAGATATATGCATATACTATAGGATCGTATCACATATGTCGGATAGTGAATGGAGAGAATCCATCAAATGTACTTCTTCAATGCTGCATTGGATGTGTGCGTTTCTGTGTTAGACTCAGATTCCAAGCTTCTGCTGTTTGGCCGGGCTCTGAGGTCAGAGGTCAAACTGGACCCAGTGGAGCTGGTGGGAACCAAGTACAAGGTAGCATGTCATTCTGTCTCACAGTGTTTCATTTTTACTCTATTTCTACTTGTCTTCACTAGAATACTTCCGTATCGTTTAACCGTAACATTGTTGCCAAGGTGATACCCTTATGATCTGTCATAATAGGTGGTGCGCCTTAGACCCGTTGAGCCTCGATGGTAGCGTATTCTTGATAGCCAGTCCCACACCATGTAGAAGTTGTCCACTTGGGGGGCAACCTTTCCAGAAGAAGGTGTAGCCCATCCTTTCCTGTCTTATGCCGGGATCAGACTGCACAATATTCTGGTCTTTCACGATGTTCACATTAGATTGATAGGATCAGACTGCACAATATTCTGGTCTTTCACGATGTTCACATTAGATTGTGCCATGACTCTTGTCGTGTCTTGGCCGGGAGACTGGCCACCACCACCACGAGCATGACCCCGACCAATCATCTGTCTTTCGCGACCTTGGGCGAGTTCATAGGCCAAGGCGAGTCGAGTCAAGAAACGTTCAATCATGGCCATCAAAGAACACGTCGTGGGAGTCGTCAGGCTAGGCAGGAAAATACAAACATTTCGGACATACTAGACTTTTCGTGGCGGTGTTGCGGGGGGTCCCAGATGCCACATCGCAGCCCATTGATTGGTCACACAATACACCCGTTCGTTCCTAACATTCAAATTTGGCCCCGGCATTAGAGAGCCTTCGTCCATGATCCTGGTCTCACTCAGCTGCAATGTCGATGTTATAGTGACTCAGCTGCAGCCAGGGCTGTTCTCCTATGGGGTATGTTAGAGACGCCATACGAGTCCAGGAAAGTCCTAACCGTCAACGTTGCCAGTTTCAGGTTATACGATTATTTGAATTTTTGGGATCGCAGAGGTGGAATGACCCGCACGGCCAGCCTATCCAGGTGGGAGTTGAGTGGCCATTTCTTTCTAGGCCCTTCCCCAGTGCGGTTCTCAATAGGGCTGCTCAGTCATATAGGGGGCTCCCAAAAACAGCTGCCACTCAGTCTCAGCTGTTAGCGACCAATACCCTGTGCCATCGACATGGAGTGTTCTAACTTGGAGCTCCCAGTCCACTCGTACCTGTTCCCGTCGCCAGACACCCCATAATCGCCTGGCTTCAACCTGATGGAAGCCCAAACCCTAACCCTAACCCTAACCCTGGCTTCAACGTGGTCAGAGGTGGAGCCCTGCGCAAGGACGTTTTTTGATCCTCAAATTTTGTCTAAACATTTACTGTTAGACAAAACAGTTGGGGGGGGGGGGGAGAGGATCCCAGTTACCATAGCAAGTAGAAAGCAGCATGCAGTATGCACTAATACAAGCACCTATACGCAGGGCCGTTTCTTGCTATCCTAAGTATTATCTTGTCATGCTGAGCTAAACCTGATGGCATGGGTGGATGCAAGACAACCAGACCCCCATCTTGGCTGCAGGAGGCTGCTGGGCCCTTAGTCTGTTAAGGCCCGCCTTTTTCGCAGCGCCAGCGCATTGCCTTTCTGCCAGGGTGTGCTCCCATGGCCTTAGACTCAACAGACTAAGGCAGTGGGGTTATTTACCCATAGTTGGGACAGCGGTTGACAGGCGTCAGGGCATGCCCACACGATAGTGGCTGTGCACGCCGCGTCTCTGAGGCCCACTGTTGCACCAAAATCCCCTGTAGTTTAGCATTGGACCGCAAAGTTCCCAGTTACCATAGCAAGTAGAAAGCAGCATGCACTAATACAAGGACCTATACGCAGGGCCGTCTCTTGCTTTTGGGGGGCCCTACACAAAATGTTGTTTGAGGGGGCCCCTATTTTGTGAAACTACTGTGCGGGAATTCCAAACCCTCTAAGGTGGTCCAGGGGCATACATTTAACATTTAAATGCACCAATCTGGTGCACTTTAAGAGATCCGTGGAAGATATATACATATAATTGTTTTCACTCAGCACACAAGGGTGGTTGGTTATGAATACAGACCGGTCATATACATTTCTAGGGAAGAAATACTAAAACAACAGCTTGGGGCCCCTGGTTGCTTCGGGGGCCCTATAATAATAATAATAAAAATGCATTTTATTTACAGGTGCCTTTCAGAACACTTAAGGACACCTTACACACAGTAAAAACAATGTATCAATTTATCAAAACATCATAAAACAAGGCAGTTGTAAGCTTATAAGCAATAATAAGATAATACAATAATACTAAATAAGAAATCACCATAAGTGTAGGAGGAATCAGACCGAATATGCCAGTTTGAAAAGGTGTGTTTTGAGACGGGTTTTGAAGGTGGGGAGAGTCAATATTGCGGATGTCTTGTGGGGGAGAGTTCCAAAGGTAAGGGGCTGAACGGCTGAAAGCCCTATGCAACCGCACAGTCCGCATATAGGCAGAAACAACTCTGCCTATACACAACTACACTAGGCGCTTCACACACACCCTGTGTGGCAAACACGCAGCTTAGACCGTACCTGGTGTGCCAAGTGATTACCGTGTGTAGCATGCTCAGTATGACGACTACCTCAGCAGCGCACAGACTTAGTTATCTGCCTGAACTTTAGCTGAAGCTTCCTATTGTTGTCAGGTCAAAACTGTTGGATGAATCGTTCGTTGTTAGTGACATTTTTGTCGGGTGAAAACATGTTGGATGAATTGTTAAAAATAATGTGTTGGATGAATGTTTCTAAATAAAGAAATGTCTTAGGTCAACAACATGTTGGATGAGAATTTCCCGGTGCGCGACTTTCCCTCCGTGGTAAAGCCAGCCATCGATGACCTGTTGGGCAGAGAGATCACCTTCGACATACTCTTCCATAACAGTGAACACCAGGCCACACTCTTGAGATATGGAGTCAAGAAGTCGGCACAGGTGTGTGTGTGTGTGTGTGTGTGTTTTATTTGATAGATCATTATTACGAAAACAAAGACCATATGCAATTATGTGTGTGGTCTTTCCAAGAATCTAGCTCTTGTTATTCTATGAACTTAGGTGATGGCCTTCATGATGCCACGTGGAAAGCATAAGGTTTATTGTACATGTCCTTGCACTAATCCCATGCTAAGTCCATGTTGGGGAGTGAGGGAGTGAGGAGGGGCAATTGAGCACCAGGACCTAACCTTGTTTCTGTTGTAGATAGAGACTGTCTACACTCACATCATGCCTGCATGGGAGCGGCTCTTTAAGAAGAGAAAGCTGTGACAGGTTAACTGTCTTACACCTGCAGTTCAGTTGAAAACAAGCAGAGGAGGGTGAAATTCTATATATTTTGTATTTTCTGGTACTATTGCAAGTCTTGTGTTGATATCAAATCTTTTCACTGGCTATACAAAGTAAAATATATTTTATGTGAAGGAAATGCTGTGGTTTTAAATTAACTAGTGTTTCTTGTCTTCTCCTTTTAATTTGAATAATGCCACTTCTTGTATAATGTGCTGTGCAATTGTGAAACAGTAGCCCAGAAGATATACCTAATGAGCACCACTAGAATTTTGTTTGTTTGTCCAGATGTGGTGTTGTCGTTGTCATTTGTCCAAGTCACTGCTTATCCGTTTGAAGCGGACGGATAAATAAGTCATTTTGAAACCATCCACATGTATCATCTTTCATTCATTTAAATAGTAACATGTAGCCAGATTTGACACAGAAAGTGCTGTGAAAAAGTGTTTGTCCTATATCAATGTTTACATTTTGTAAATAAAATAAAATCCCAATTAGTTGACCAGAATTACAGATAACTGATTGATGCATATTGGTCTGGAAATGGTTACAACGGCATTTCTAAGGCACTGGGGCGCCACAAAGCCACAGGCAGAATACCCGTAACAGGATTTTTTACTAGATGTATGAAGAGTGGTATCTAAGTGGTAACATCACACTTGATTTTTCAGTTTTTTAAGACAAACTTTTTTTTGTAAATATATATTTTTATTGTTAGCAGTGGGGGGTATTTTCTTTTTCAAAACGGCATTATATTCTGTAAAAGCATAAAATATCAAGGCGGAAAAAACAGTGCATCTTTTCATTCTTCCTTAATGTTTAATTTATTTGAGCCTGCAACATCTTATGATGCCCCCCTATATCCAGTTGTGGTCTTTTTGACAATGACTTACCCTCATTCTTATTAGTCTTATTTCCCAACTGTATTCCATGCTTGTAACAGCCTACTCAGCAGGAAAGTTACATTTGATCCCGAAGTATTTTCATTTTCATACTTCAGATCCCTACTTGGTTATGTAGCAGGCTAGATGATATCATCAGAAATCCCTGGCATCTGCATCGACTGGCCACCCCTGTATTCCCCAGCCTCACTGTTCTGCCTCAGCTGCTGGTTTGCTAAAATTTCTTTATCAGATTCCGTGTCCAACGCATTTTCCAATCAAATACACCCCCCCTTGTCACCCTACAGACTCCTCACAGTCTGGGCCCCACAGTCACTCCTGGAAGCTTGAGTGTCTCCTGGAGCCAGGAGATCAGGATTTTGTTCAATTCTGTAGGCCTGCACACATATACAACACAGTTCAGCAAGACGTAATAAATCTCCCCGGCAAATAAATACTATTTCTCTCCCATTCTGATTATCTGGCTGTGCTGAGAGTGGATATAGAGGTGGGTGGCTCTGAGACATCAGGGCTCGCTGTTAAGCCTTCTGGTAGTGGCCTCAATTTAATAAAAAAACTTGGATGGAAGAGGCCCTCTCAAAAACCCCCAATGACATATCTGCTCTCAGCCCAAATCCGTTCTAAATATTTTCTCTCTCCTGCAGCCTCATGCGGTGCCTAAGGGCTCTGTCTGATTGGCCAAATACATCCGCGCGGCAAAAAACATGGCGCGTATCAGACAAAGTAGCGCCTGAGCAAATAACGTCATTTTTAAAAGAATCATCACAGAAAGTCATCGGTCAAACACAGACACTCTTACTTTTCCATCTGAGTCCAGTGTCCACATTCTTCGATGTGTCCTCTTGTAAGCTTTGGAATCTAAGAGCCATGGACACAAGGCACATTATTTTCCGAGGAGAAGAATGCTAAATGTTCTTTACATGATAGCATGCACATGTAGGGCATTCAAAAAAAACTAGATTAAATATGTTTGAAATGCTGAAATTTTAAAGACAACTAAGGCACATTCGCATTGCTATGTAAAGCTACAATTCACAACTTTCTGATTTTGGCGGCCCCTATTGTTTGCTTGGTGTAATTATTTCCCCTAACTTGCAAAGAAGACGTGCATTTGTATGCATTGTGTATTGTGTTTTGGCCGGTACGATCTACGACTAAGCCGGCAAAATAAATCTCATAATTTAGTGACACACGCACTTCCTTGTGCCGTAAAGCAATTTGTCACAGTTTTGTGGGAGATCATAGCCGGTGGCAGACAAAATGAATATTAAATATTGAGACTTCGAGAGGACTGATCTGAGATTCTTTTCATTCTCCCACATATTACAATGCACAATCAGAAGCACTGTATTGACAATATGTTAATACAAAAAAACGACCTATAGTAGCTTTACAGATTTAAAGTGATTAAAAACTGAAGGACCATCTTGACTGAAGGTAAGAGCATCTCTCCCGCACTCCTCACAACCAATAGTTTCACCTGTTGTGTTGATTATTGTTTGCACCTGTTGTGTTGATTATTGTTTGCACCTGTGTCTCCCGTATATGTTCCTTGTGTTTCCTGTGCTGTTTGTTCAGTCATTGAATCCCCTCGTGTCATGAAAAGTCTGCGTCTTTTCGAGATATACCCAAGTCTTTTGTCTTATCATATTGCTACCAGTACTTTGGGGGTTTTCACAGAATACTTATACCCCTTTTACACAGACAACCTGGGTTTTACCCATGTTTTGAACACGGGTTCAACTTTCGTTGGACCCATTCAGACCGCACTTTGGTTCCCAGGAAAGACCTGGGTCGGCGCCGTTCACACACAGAAACGACCCAGGTCTGCAAGTCAAAGCTCCTACACACTACACGACTTTTGAAGTTGTAAGATGGCTGTACAGGTGTGAGTTCTCACCATGTTTTCCATGCCCTTGGAGAAGACTGGCAGCAGTACTTGGTCTTTCCCTGTGGTCACCATCAATGCTGGCATCAATAACTAAAACACATTGGCACACAAGCGCACTTTATATTTCCTTGTGCAACCAACACACACTTAAACATCAATGCTGTGGGTGGATGTATAGCATAGCTTGCAAAGTGCTGCACCTTAGCCCTGGGCCGAGAACAGAGCCAGCTCCAGTTCCTCTCAACATTGCGATACCAATTCAATGGCCCCCTGAAAAATGAAGCAACAAACATTACGCAAAGGCAATGCCCTATAGATTGTGTCTCAGCGAGAGTGTGTAGGCCTTTTTCTTTATAGTGGTTAATGGAGAACTAGCAGTGTAGGCATACATGAGGCCTTTATCTTTATAGTGGTTAATGGTGAACCAGCGGTGTAGGCCTACATGAAGCCCTTATCTTTGTAGTGGTTAATGGAGAACCAGCAATGTAGGCCTACATGAAGCTTTTTTCTTGGTACTGGTTAATGGAGAACCAGCAGTGTAGGCCTACCTGAAGCCTTTATCTTTGTAGTGGTTCATGGAGAACCAGCAGTGTAGGCCTACCTGAAGCCTTTATCTTTGTATTGGTTAACGTAGAAATTAAGGGCTGCCTCACTGAGGATGGAACTCCTGGGCACTTCCTCTGGGGCACCCACAAACAGACCACCTACAACACACAATTCATAATAATAGTAATAATCCTTCATTTGCACTTCACAGCACAGCACTTCATCTTATACGAGTTACAAAGTGTTTTTACAACCACCAATTATATCTAAAAACACAAAAAACATTGCATATAGATGAAATGAGGTCCACAAATTAAAAATGGTTGAAAAATAAAAAAAACAACATGAACAAAATTAATACAAATTTTAAAATAAAGAAACTCCTTCAAACTGAATACAATCTAGACCTCCTGTTTGAAAGCTAGTTTATAAAGGTATGAATTTAGGAGAATTTTCAAACGGAAATTGAGTTAGCCAGCCTTAGGCTCTGAGGTAGACTGTTCCAAAGTATAAGAGCCTTTACTGCAAAGGCCCTATCAACATTTGTTTGTTCTTGATTTAAACCGTGACACTTTAAGAAGTACTTCATCGGAGGACCTAGGGCTGTGGTGTTGCTCCTAGGAGAAGTTCAGCAATATATGCTAGGGCTTAATCATTCTAAAACATATCCATCCTACAATACATTGTTCTGAAACACATCCCTTCTACAATTTCAAAGCAGATCCATCTAGCCGTCCATCCACCACGCTACAACACACAATACCTCACTCTTAATCATATCCTTCCTGCCACATCTCTCTATCACACCATCCATCTACCTACACCACCCTAAAAACATACCCATCCTTGAATAAAGCACTCTAAAACATTACCACCCATCCATCCATAATACTCACTTTAAAACATATGAATCCCACATCTTTCTATAGATCAATCCATGCACCCAGCAACTAAGGTGGTCTATTTGGTCTATAAAGAAAGATCTTTTAAAACTCTTAAAAACACACTTTAATAGACTAGCTTACGAGTGGGCCAACATTTTGTTTCATTTTAAATCATTATTGAATATGTTTACTTTATTAACTCTTTATTTTCTAAGTTTGTTTAAAAACAGGCATTGATACATAACATTTTTTACTTGTGGACCAAATTTTATTTGATAAGTAGCTCGTGTTGTAGCATGTAAATTGTTGTCGTAAAAATCCTTTGTAACTTTTAATAAACGTGCTATACAAACAAAGGTTTATCATTACCGTATATTAGTAAGCAAACCTAAAACATTGCAGAACCTGCCTTAGATGATGTCAATTTAAAAAGACAAATATATATTGATAAATAGGGCTTCATTTTGAACAAAAGGCGCCGCAACACGTGCTTTATTTAACCTTATTTAGTTTAGCAAGTCCTCCATCTTAGCACTACCAGTTAGCACTTAAAAGTTCACCATCTGAGGATTTGCCCTCAGCAGATCCTGGTTTGTTTCAGACATAAAACTAACTCTGCTGACTACCCATCCAACCATCAATCCATCTTTTTAATGCCACACACTGGCTTACCTCTTGCACAGACTCCTGCAGTGTTTAACAGGGGACGATTCTCCTAAGGACAATCCAAATGAACAGTAATCATCAGTAAGCGTATGACATCAGAGACCACTGCATTGAATACTAAACCCATTGCCACTTCCATTTCTTATTCGTTGATACCTAACTGGACTTCGAGATGAAAATGGCAAAACCCGTAATGAGTAGAAGGGAAAGATAGTGAGGAGTTTCTTTTTTTAAAAGCACCACGTTCAGATCTGGTGTTCCTCACTTATCCGTTTCAGTCAGGGCTAGTTTTATAACGTGCTTTTTGCTTGCCATGGTGCTGGCAGTATGTTTTCATAAAGTTAAGTTTTTCTTCACTTTTGGCTCTGATGATTAGACCTGTGGCTTTCAGTCATGTTTCTACTCACTAATATTAGTGTGATACTGTTGAGTTATACTGCCGCCATGGCGGTTTAAGCAGTTCAAGGACATGATGCACTGAACACTTCAAAAGAGAACTGTAGATTTTTGTGGTTGGTGGTGTTTCGTGAATTTACGTTTGCGTCTTGATGTGTTAGCACACGCTAAACAAATGAAGCACCCTGTGCCCCTGAATAAAATGCCCTTCTGAATGCATTCTGGCACTGGAGCTGAGGGGGATTGTTGCCTTACCGTTTCTCCACTTCCAAAGAAAAAGAGTTTAAAGGTCCTCCTCAGATTTGCTTCCAGCTCTGCCTCGGCCACACCCTGTGACACACAAAACACACATTCATTATTATTCAGTTAATTTAATAGAAAAGTAATACATTTACACAGTAACTTACAGGTTTCTGGAAGTAGATCTGGTAGTCGAATATGGGAATAGACTTGATTCTCTCCATGGGTGGAGAAGAGGGATCCACCGGAAACAAAGGGGTGTTCAGAGATGCTACAGCCCTGCACGCACGCACACAGAAAAACCAATCGACACATTCAACTATTTAGTATTAGTAATAGAATGTGTGTAAATATCTGAACATGACTAGCACCCCGCATGCATACACATACAAAAACCAACACACATAGTCACATTGAGGATTATGCTATTAGAAATATAATGTGATGGTGTGTTTACCGGACTCTCTCAGGGTGACACTGGGCCATGTTCCACACCAAAGCTCCGCCCCAATCATGACCCACCAGAGTCACCTGGGGAATAGCCTACCCAGGAGCGGAAGCATACAATACATATTCATATTATTAAGTCTATTACTTTACATCTTGGGTCTGTGTGTGTGTGTGTGTGTGTGTGTGTGTGTGTGTGTGTGTGTGTGTGTGTGTGTGTGTCCTCCAGGCGGTGATAGGGGAGTATTTTTGGTTAGCGTTGAACACCAATTGATGTCCAGAAGGTAATTCTGAAGAACTTGAAAACTGGCTGTCACATGACTTTACGCTAGCTCTACAGGAGGTGCTGAGCAGTACAGTATAGAATACCCTGCTTAATCAGACATATTTCTGTCTTTAACAGAAGCCCAGAGTTCATTGGTAGCCAAAGAGAGAAGGGGTGAACCCTGGTGAACTCCTAGCTTTTGGAAGTATTGGTTGGTAAGTTGTCTCGAAACTAAACACATAGAAAGGTATGACAGTACCCAAGCCAATAAATCATACCACACAATTGTATTCATATCTCAAGAGTTGTAACGACAAAAACAAACTTATATCCCTCACACTAGTCTTTATGTGGATCTCTGCCTAATGAAAATGTGTGGAGTGGGATAGCATGCCACTTGTAGTAGTCGTTTAAAAATAGCAGTTTAAAATGTACATACCATTTTATCCAGAAAGGTCACAAGGTCCTGTTAAAGAGATAAAAGCATACTAAACAACCACATTTGGGGCAAATATATGAGCGCAATTGTGTGTGTGTAATTGTTTTTCTATATTATGGATGACCGAAAAGGGCGTGAAAACTATTGAAATGAGGACATTTTCGACTTGTGAGGACCAAATAACTGGTCATCGCTTGTTAACTATCCTTTATACTTTCATAGAAAGCAAATGGTTGTTTTAAAATACTTAGCATGAAATACAATAATGTTTCTCATTATAATGGCAACATATTGAATATCAAAAAAGTATATAACCTTTATGTCTCAACAATAAAACAGTATATAAAAGATTATGGTTAAGGCTAGGCTATGGGTCACGATTAAGGTTAAGGTTAGGGTAAAGGTGATGGTTAGGGTAAATGTAAGGTTTGGTTTTGCCAAAAACAACAATTGTTTTCCATTAAATATATAGTACAATTATTTTCTGGTCCTCACTTTCCCCCCAAAAAACAAGAATCTGTGTATGTGTGTGTGTGTGTGTGTGTGTTTTGCAAAGACTTACCTGACACAATTGCTCTTGAGAGTACGCCTCTATTTCTGGATAAAGGACAAAAGAAAGAGCAAAAGAACATTTACAAAAATACTAGAGTATTTTCCTTCACCAAATGTATAGACGAAGTTCAATGTAATCTACGTACTATACTACCAGAGATTACAAGTAATCAAAGGCACTTCAACATTTATTAAGTCATTTTTGATTGGGTATCTTAAGTTAAAACATCGGCAATATAATATGGGATGGCTTATCTATTACATTTTTTGGGTTAATATAAGATTTCAGCTTTGTACTAAATACATTCATATTAGACTCGGGGACTCAATAAGGGGTTAACATTATAGAGGAAAACAGTCAGTGCCAGAAGGGCTGGGCCTTCTGGGCCCTTGAGTGAAGGCTTATAAGTAAGTCAAATAAATGCATCAATGTTAGACAACTCTCTTGACACGACCTTCGATTAGCCTGAAGACCCACCCATAATGATCAATAGTTAGTTACTAAATCCCTTCATGTTAGCTGGTGATGCTGATCAGTGTTTCATTCTCTTTCTTCGAAACAATAATGCCGATATTTTAAAATCTTTCATAGGCAGTTTGTGTTTGTCGTGGGTCGTCTCACAGTTATATTTGAGTTCCTCTTTTCTAATATGACAACTTCCTTATATAGTAATGCCGATGATACTGAGTTGCATTTCCCCATTGATCGCATGATTGAAGATACTTAACTAATCTCAAAGAATGATTCAACAACATAAAAGGCTGGATGTCTGAACATTTTCTCCAACTTCAAGCTAGGGTAGGCTGTTCTTTATAGGAGCCTACCACACATCTTTCCATCCCTTTAAATAAGAATAGTCATGAAGACTGGTGAAGTAGGCAAGTTTGTTGTGCAGATGATTCCTGAGTTTAATACAATTTTGTCTTTGAGGAAGACTGATGAAAGCGCTTTGGGTGCAGCAGAACTGCAAAAGACTTGGGAACAGATGTTCTCCTACAGCTCCTATTCCCAAATTATTATAACCAGGATATTAGTTAGTGTGTAATAAATAACAATAATAATAATAATAATGTGTTTTTACATAGAATTGCATACCCCAGACAGCAAGTCTAATTGTATTACTGTTGGTCCACTAAACTCCTGTCATAGACTGTAGCCAAAGGAGACCCAAGTGCAGTGGGAAAAAAACACGCACAGCTGAGTGGGAACTGAGGGGCCGACGTATGAACATGTTGGCGCCCGTTTTAGGCGTAATTTCGTCACGACGTGCGCCTTACATCTATGTATGTATACGCTGGGTACGAACAGACCACACATGGCTAATACCGCGTTCTGCCTGCCGGAGGAGTGCAGCTGTGCCTTTCCTACTCATGCATGTATGCATTGCTGGGAGGGTCGAGGGAAAAGTGGAAGTTTCCCGCAAAAAACATGCAAAACGGCAGCAGTCATCCGACACAGGCCAAGGAGACGTGCTGTGAGAATTTTCAAATAAGAAGTATACAAACAATGAAATGGCTAGCATTGCCATCAGTGCAGACTATATCAGCCCCTCACCTCGTTCCAGAAAGGCTAACATGGCTATACTTTTAAAGAGATAGCGGTACACGTGTAGAAATACACAGCCCTGGCATATCAAACCTGCAGGGGCAGAGGACTCTCCATATCCTTTCATGTCCAGTGCAATCACCCTAAAACCTGCTTCCGCTAGGGCTGGAATCTAAGTGAGGAATGAGACAAAGAAAGAAGAATGGGGAGATCTGAGAGCAGAGGAGAGCTTCGATGAAATCAGGAAAGAACCAAGAACAGAAGGGTAGAGACATGCCCCAAACAATCCAAGCCCGTGCCGACAAAGGTTTAATATTTTTTTGTAAGTTGTGGTGGTCTAACAAAGGCCACGGTGTGGTGTCTCCTACCTGGTACCTCCAGGAATACCAGCTCTCGGGGAAGCCATGGCAAAGCAGAACGGGAAAGCCAGAGCCCTGCTCCACATAGTGGAGCTGGACACCAGGCTGGAGAGCAGACAGACAGAGAGTCAGAGAGACAGCATTCAGAGAGACAGGTCGACGAACCGTGCTTGGAGCCTCTTTGAGCCAAGTAGCCAAGGTCGGTTCACTACCTTAATGGAGACGTATGCATGAGAAACCTCTTCTGGGTTACAGGCCACCGGGAGGCTCTCCCCTGTCACAGCCTGGAGGACACACACACACACACACACACACACACACACACACACTTAATGAATCTATTCCCTTCCAAAATATAATAGGTTTACATAATGCCCGTCTCAGCTAGCAAGCCAGTTGGTCAGACAGAAGGCTTATGATGCAGTTAACCTGTCAGTCAGTCTGTTTACCTGTACTCCAGTAAACTCTGCCAGTTTGTTCAGAGCCTCAGGTAGGTTGGTGACCAGAAGTGACGTCATCCCGACTCCTTCTGCTGCCTTTGCACCCTCCTCACTATCGTCCAGCCACAGGCTCTGAACAGCAATCAAGGAGCATAGATAACACGGCACATTATCACTATGAACGGCAGTGCATGCAGTAGAAGTGCATGCTGGAATCAAATCTGATACACATGCTATGATATTGCATGTGTAATAATGTAAAGTAATAATATGAAGTTAAAGTCGACATGTTCATTTCTCAGACAGCCATGTATCGGAGACATACAAAAAGAAACTGATCAAAGTAGTTTTTTTTTTTACTTTGACTAGGACTGGGTGCTTTCTTACTACTTGCGTTTCTAAGCCCGTCTAGTATCTTCTTACTGCCTATGTATTTATATCTTTATTCATGTCAAGGCGTGCAAACTTCCTCTTTAACTTGTTGAAGACATTTTGTCCATACAGCACAACCCACAACTGTTCTTAATATTGCATAGTGGTTCACACATTCAGTACAATCTCACTGGACATCTGTGGTAGCACAGTGTGCCTCTGGTAATGCCAAAGGGAAGTTTTGAAATGTGAGAACCGAAGTTGTCATACACCAATGTACATACCGTATACACAATGATCTAACTACAGGCAATGCCTTGCACAAGTATTCACCACCCTTGGACATTTCAGCATATTGTAGTGTGGTATTGTAGTGTAATGAGTACAGAGAGTTGATCTGTGCACAGATAAATGACTACAGTCAGTTCAGTCTAACAACATAGTAAGTCGAAGTATCTCAGTGTAATCTAAATAAATCATTCCACTGGTCAAGGCGGAACACATGTGTTACCTCCCAGTATGGAAAAGACACATAGGAAGCGACGCCTTGGCAGAGCTACTTCAGACCAAAGCAATTACCCTCGTCACGCAATCAACTTATCTGGCTTCTACACGGCTCATGCTTCCTGTTGCACCACACGCTATGTTCCTTCCTATCTTTTTGGGTGCCCCTGCCTTCACTCTGACGCTTCCCCCACATCAGAGCAACAGCTCCAACTTCAACATATGTCATGATGCCCACATTTAGCCACCACAAATCCTCTCTCTCCATAATAAACACAAAGGTATTAGAGTATATAGTATTCTTCTCCTTTTCCCTATTCCTGAATTGTAATTTTTTGAAATTCAACCTTTGATCATTTGAACTATCTGGGCTTTGCTAACCTCCAACGAGATACAGCTTATGAAACCTTTCAGCAAACCTTTGTCTTTTAACTCGTGCCCAATATCCCCTTGCTATCTTGATAATCTGTGAAGGATTTCAGCCTACTGCAGCCAGTAAATGGGCTTCACCTGCGACCTAGTGTGCAACTATTTACACTAGCTGTAGGATCAACGGTTACTTGGTCAACCATTTGTAATTGCACAAACCTAACTAAGCAATTTAAGTCCACATTTAAAAGTACTTGATATAAACTTTATAGTAAATTAACTATA
The DNA here is from genome assembly GCA_017639675.1 of Aplochiton taeniatus. Lineage (NCBI taxonomy): Eukaryota > Metazoa > Chordata > Actinopteri > Galaxiiformes > Galaxiidae > Aplochiton > Aplochiton taeniatus. The sequence continues at coordinate 4,249,335 of CM030191.1, forward strand.
TGCCAGAGTTCCAATGACTCATCAAACATTTGCACTCGAGTCGAGTCAAGTCACTTTGAACTTTCACATGAAAGTTTCAGTCTTTATTTACTTATTTACTTCATTTCACCATTCTCATGCTAACGGGACTTTTTTTGTTTTGGAGTCGGTGTCTGTGAAGTTGGAAATAAATGGAATTTTGTTACGAATACTGTAAATTGGGATTGAGTATTCTAAGATACCTACTGAGTGCACCTGAGATATCTGATATGCATGCGAGCTAAGGGTTTAGATGCCCATTTAGTAATTATAATTTGAAAGTGTATTGTTGAAATGTATATGCTTTAATATAAGCCAGCAATTATTTTACAAAATCTAAATCACTGTGTGTGTGATTTGAACAACCCTCTCTGCTCTAGCAGTCAAACCTAACCTTGTCCTATTATGATCAATGTAGTATCATTCATACCTATTATTTCTCTACTCTTACATGTAGAGATGCAGTGTGTGTGCATGTGTTTGTGTCCTACCTGTTGTGGGGCCACCCCTAGGCGTTGCAGAGCAGAGGTGAACATGTCCGACTCTGGGACCCTGTTTCCTGTTCGACAGGACTGTAGCAACACATCAAAATGATTGGCCAGGAGAGACATTAGGCAGGCAGATCCATCTCCAGTGCCACTGTCATCTACCCACTGGTTGGCCAGTACACCGGTCAATATACCTGAGGGTGTGACATTATAATTAAGCTATAGTTTTGGCACAGGTGTGTCCAAGAGACAGAAGACCACATAATGGACACTGAATGGTTGGACTGAACCAATTAGAACCACATTAGAGATTACACAAGAGATAATCAATTTTTAGTAGATCTCAGGTTTCAAACAAATTCGTCTAGGTTTACTGAACATTTCACCTTTGTCCTGTTGCACTGGATGAATCTGAAATTATTTATTTAGACCTGGATATGAATCCATTTTGTTTCATAGAACTTTTACTTTTTTAGAACCACTTCATTGGGTTGGTTAAACTTCAAATGTAAATAAGACAGTTTCAAATATTACAGCAACCACACTCAAATTAGTCTAGAATTCAAGATAATAATAACAAAAAAATGAAAAAGTCTAGTTCTAAAATTGACTAGTAATATGAATGAACAGATAAACCTTGATATAACCTAAGCGGATCGTTGTTCGGATAACAAAGCCTAAACTATCTGTTTATATAGGTTCAATTATGTATGTGGGTTACCATGCTGTCGCAAAGAAGCAGCAGTCTGTAGAACCGGCATATTGATGTCTGAAATATCTCCAAATTTATTGAACAGGCCCCTCACAGAAAAATCCGATGGCAAAGCCAAACCCTGGCTGGACGCCACCTTCACACATTCGGCATCAAACTCTGGAATCATCTACACACACACAAACACACATTGTATAGCACCATCTTGGTACAACAAATGCATTAACTCTTGTGGCAACAGACTAGTAGGCTATACATGCATATCAGTGAGGCCCTATGAATTCTAGTGTTCAACAGAACTGTTGCACAGTTGCTTCGGCAACTGTGGACAATTTGGTTGGACAATTTGACAATTTATAACGGCATACCTGAGAGACAGTCAGTTTGCCCCTCTCCGCTCTGCGCATGGCACTTTCCTCATCGGACACAACTTTCCAAAAGAAACCACTGTAACATTGAAAACCACAGCTGTCAAACATTCGTCATGTAGAATGGATTTTATACAAATCAAAAAAGGCTATACTCTATTATGTAAGACAAAGCGCAACGGTAGGCCCCGATTTAAAACTTCTAAGTCTCATGTTGGCTATTATATTCCGACAAAAGGGTTTAGTTCTGATTTTATTATGAAAGTCTAACCAGAATGACTACATTATACATTTCGCCTATTCCTACCCACACCAAAGTGTAAAATAACAAGCTACAATAATGTGCTTCGACTTTAGTGTCTACCTTGGAAGTTTGTGGGTCTCTTCGAACATTTCGAAAACTTGTTCAGGTCGCGTATGGAGAACAACTCCCCACAGTTTGAAGAGCACTGCTTTCTTATCCGCCATAATTCGTCGTGTTCCTGCTCCGAGAGTACGAATTGACGATCAGATTTTAACAACTGAAAAGCAATCAGCTGGTTATAGCCAAAAGCTTCGAACAGTGAGATGCACTGCTGCAAGAAACGCAATCCTTGCACTGCAAGCTGTAATGCACTCCGCCCACAGTCAACGTGACTACACTTGATGGATTTAGAAAACGGGAAATATACTATAAAGCAGAGGCGTGCCATTTTCAGACTGCATACCATGAGCTCCAACCATTTGGTATTGTCTCAACCACTGTTTTCTTCAATATTATAGCTGGTGGAGCTCAAACCAGGGCCGTTTCTAGCTTTTGAGGGGCCCTATGAGAAATGGGGGGGGGGGGGGGGGTATTTTGTGAAACTATTGTAGAGGAGGTGTTCCATTTAACATTTAAATGCATCGATCTGGTGCACTTTAGGAGATCAGAGGAAAATATATGCTTATATTTGTTTTCACTCAGCAGACAAGGGTGGGTGGTTACCAATAAAGACCGGTCATATTCATGTCTAGAGAAAGAAAAAAAAATACTAAAATGACAGCTTGGGGGCCCCTGGTTGTTTCAGGGGCCCTAGGCCACTGCATAGTACGCATCTAGCAAGAAACGGCTCTGGCTAAAACATTAATCTTTACTAGACATATGGAACGGGTGGTCAGTATGCCATTATGATGGGCAGGTCAGATGTGATTAGCGCGATGTAGACATAATGGGGCAGGTGTCCTCAAATGTTAGCACCAGTTTTAGTAATTTTGCTGCAACGTGCGCCTAAAATATGGCATGCTATGTACAAACAGACCGCAAATGGCTAAAGCCGTATTCTGTCTGCCACTTATGTTTTGAGGTCAACTTTCCCCCCTCTTAAAAGAAGGTGTAATCCAAGTAGCCCGTTTGCTTGCATAGGGGAAACTTTCAGCAAAGAATTGCAGCAGTCATCCAAGCAAGAAGACAGGGGCCACGGAGAGGTGCTGAGAGGATTTTTGTCACAAGAATTAGCCTACTCTTTTTCAATTGAGTAAACAAGAAGCCATAAAGCATTACAGATGAAGCAGTCATGCAGTCATACAGTTAGGCCTACTGGAAGAAATTGTTGATGATATCAAACCTCAGACTCAGCGTTCTCTCTCTATCCCAGTAGTCGTCAAACTCCTTGTCACATTACAATTCTTGGCCTATGGAAAATGTCAAACAGTAATCGGCTCCTTAGTGGGAATATGGCAGTCTGCATTTAGCCGTGTCCTAATCTCACAGTGGCCATCCCTCAAAAACGTGTTCTTTCAATACCTAAGCTGCGCCCATTTCAATACGTAATTGGTTATTTTTGAATAGCAACAAGTTGCTAGTCTCCACCTTCTTCACACAGACTTGTCAGAAACGCAGGGTGTAAGACCCAAGTAGACCAAAGTGCAGGGATGATCAGGTAAGAAGGACGGCAAGAAACTACAGTCTCCAAAAACCCAAAAGGCTTTAGTACAGCACGAGGGGAGGGAAAACACAGGTAACGCTCGACATCAAAAGCAATGAACCAACACAGAAACAGAGACAGACAGCAACTACATTAAAAACAGAGCAACCAGTAAACCAACCAAACAAGCCTAAACGAGAACAGGTGTGACTAATAAACGAATGACCCAGCTCATCAGTCCTTGCCGTGGCAGACGACCCCCCCCCTCCCCCCCCCCCTCCCCCCCCCTCCCCCCTTAAGGCGCAGCTCCAGATCCAGATGTGAGGTAAACAAAAATGCACAGCTAGCGTTATGCCTGGACACAACAAATCCGTTGCCCTGCTCCGTTGCATTCATTTCAACTTGTAGTGGACAGGCCCCCTAGTGGACAACGGCTTCCATTGCGTTATCTCGACGGACTGGTTGGATTTTCAATCTGTTGAAATTAACCGGAAGTAGAGTAGCACTTTGATTTCCAAATGTTTCTTGTTATACTATCGTTAAATATACATTAAATATGTTGATGTAATGTAATACCTTAACCTTTTCCCCCCCAAAAATTCATATACAATTTTTTACACTGCTAACATGCCACATATAATCAGATTTGCTAGTTACGTTACTTAGGCTGCTACCGCTAATCAAGCTGCCTCTCTCATTGGAGGGGGGGGGGGGGGGGGGGTGTAATTAACCTTTCAGGGTGAACTTTAGAAGGGAAAGTTTGGCTGTCCCTACTGACTTGAGGTGACTTGGACCGGACAGGTGAACGCGTCATTGCCTCTCAGTTATTACATTTTCTAGCAGCCAGTAATTTGTTTTGACCCATCCAGTCCGGTTTTACCTGGTCCAGAACGCCATTGCCAGGCTTTTGTCCGGTAGCTGGAAGAGAGACCACATTAGCCCTATCCTGGCCTCCTCCCTCCACTGGTTTACCGGTGCGCTTCAGGATCAACTTTAAGGTCCTCCTGCCCCCCCCCCCCCCTCCTCCTCCTACTTATCACACACTTTAACCCCCTATTCGATCTCCAGGGCCCTCAGGTCGTTTGACCTTTGGCTGTTGGCCATCCCACGGTCCAAATGGAAACTTAGGGGTGACCACGCTTTTTCTATTGCAGCCCCTAGACTGTGGAAGAGCATGGCTCTCTCTATCAGGACTCTATTCCTTCAAATCCATGCTCAAAACCCACTTCTATTCCCTAGCGTTTCTAACCTGATGTGGTTTTATTTGTACCTATTTGTTGATTTAATTGAGTAACGTGTATTTATGTGTTTTATTGGTTTCATCTGTCCTACTTGCCCGGGTTTGTACAGCACTTTGGTCAACGTGAGTTGTTTTTAAATAAATGCTTTATAAATAAATGTGACTCGACTCGACATCCTAATTGACCTTAGTCGAGCCTTAGACACAGGGGGCCATAAACCCTTCATCTCCAGGCTATGTGAGTTGGGTGTTTAGGGCACTGCACTCTCTCTTCTTCAGTCATACATCCGACACGGAAATCAATTCTTCTCACTCAATGGTTACACTTCCCCAGTCGCGCAGGCTGCTCACCAGGGCTCTGTTCTGCATGATCTGTTTCCGTCCACATGGTCGAATCCTTTCACAATTCCAGTTGAACCTCCACCGCTATGCTGATGACACACAGATTAACATCATCACAAAGTCACTTGATAAGCCACCACTTGCATTGTGAAACCTGTATATCTATAATTAACCACTGGGTGCAGAACAACCATCTCAACCTCAACAGCAATAAAACTGAACTCCTGACTGGCACCAAATCAACCCTTTGTAAAGTTGGCGATGTCTCGATTGATGGCACCACAGTCTCTCCCTCCCCTCATGCAGACAACCATCATAATGTGCTCCTTCCTCTCTTGACTCTCATATCAACAGTATGGTACAAATCGACTTCTTACATCTTCGGGAACGTAGTAAAAAATGACAGAAAGGTCAAATGTCACCGTCAAAGACTGCCCGCTGTTCCATTTGTTTTTATCTTTATATTTTGATACTACGACATCATCTGGAGGTGGAGTCCTTGGCAAATAGAAATGATTGAATTTTCTTTTGACATCTGTATATTGTATGTTTTGTACGGAATGTAGTTTCATCGAGGGATGATGTGACAACTAACTCACTGTGCGGTGCGTGAAAGCTGTCTCCCTCTTGGAGTGTTCCAAAGGTCTGGCTCAATCAGTGGCTTTTCTGGCCAAATCAACATGTGTCTGGTTCCTTAAGAAATTGTTTAGATAGAAGTATCAAGGGCAAGGGTTATCTGAAGTGAACAAATACCTTTTCTGTTTAACTGTAATGCATTTATTAGTGTACCATGTTAGTGTTATTTGTTACTGGGTCTGCAACTATTGAATAGCTTTTTGGAAAATGTCATGTTTGATAACTGCCTATTGGCCTTGAAGAGATCATTGAAAGTATCCATAATCACAATTTTTGAACTTTCATCTGCCAGTTTGATAATCATGTCCCTATTATCTATCCATTAATCTATAGCCTTTCATAACTTTCATTGCTTAACATAAATGTCCCATCTGTCCCCATCAGAGTTTCTAGGTTTTGGGGGGCCCTATGCAAAATGTTGTTTGGGGGGCCTCAATTTAGTCAAACTCGAAGGTGGTCCAGGGGCATGCATTCAACATTTAAATGCATAAATCTGGTGCACTTTAAGAGATCCGTGGATAATATTTATAATTGTCTTCATTCAGCACACAAGGGTGGTTGGCTACCAATACAGACAGGTTATATTCATTCATTCATCTCCCCCTACTGGGATCGCATGCACTCCTGGTATTTGCCATACCTCTGGAAAAGTAGCATATTGACTTCCAGGGCACGCAGCTCCACAAGGCCGCGGGTCACGGCTGGTCCTCGAAAAGAGGCCGACATTATGATACAAAAACATAGAGTTCACGAGAAAATAAACACGAGGCAGGCAGGAACTGGATCGCCGTTTTCTTCAAAGGGTCCTTCACAACCACGTCGTAGCAAACAATAGTGGAACTAAAACAACACCCAAACGCAATAACACTCCTGAAAGGTGTTAACAATGACCTAAGGAGGCTTGAGGAGGAAGAGGCTGGCGTCCGCTTCTGGCAGGCCCCGTACTGGAACTCTGACATAAGGGATTCTGAAAGGCAAACACTCATACAGACACATGGACTTGGGGTCAGAACAGTGTTTACACTATCTTTCAGGGGCAGTGGCCTCATCCTCAGTATTTTTTTTGCTGGCCGGTCCTTACAACTTCTTGCTTTATCAATGTACATGTGGGTGTTCATGCAAAACCTTTCTGTTTGGGACCATTTCTTTGTTAATGGGGATATCGTTCTCCATCTAGAAGGTGGAGATCAGAGAACCTTTCTTGTCCACACTAAAATATGGCTTTTTCAGTCAAACATGCTGTATTGGACATAAAGCATTGTTTGCTAAATACAGACTGAGTGTCATAGCAAAGCATCTGAGTACTTATGTAAAAGTATATATATATATATATATATATATATATATATATATATATATATATATATATATATATATATATATATATATATACTGTATATATAAATGTGCACATATTTCAAGAAACCTGATTTTGCTTTGGCATCATGGCGTATTGTGTGCCGATTGATGAGAGAAAAAGGAATACTTTCGGAATCCACTCTCTATCTCAATTGTTATATTTAACCTGCTGCCATTGGTGTCCAATTTCACAGTCTCTCTCTCTCTCTCTCTCTCTCTCTCTCTCTCTCTCTCTAATAATTTGTGCCAAAGCCAAATAAAAAAAGCCATACCACACATTTGCTTTTATAGCTATAATGCAACTAATGACCAATGACTAACGCCACGCTAAGGTGACAAGCTTGTTAAAGTAACACGGCAGGTGAAATATGGCTTTGGCAACTGTTTTTGGCATTGTTTGAAAAAAATCACCCATTGCACACCACAGTGCAACTCTATTTATCAGTTAGCGTCATGTCACTCACATTGCCTTTATCCTTGTAAATATATATGTATTTCGTCTTAGACTAGTATTCATAATAATTAGCAAAAGAACATAATTATCATCATTATAGTTTTTTTATTTGTGTGGTCCAAAGGGCCTTCTCAGCAAAGGAGTGTATGCCTGCAGTATACTAAATGTATTTTAAACAGAGGTCAACAAAAGTTTAACGATTTGTGTAAAATAATCCAACGTGCAAAAACAATATTGAAGGAAACCACCTAGCCTTAAAAAAGCGAGAAAAAAGAGGCTGCATGCCAAGATAGTTCCCCTCAATCTCAACTGCTGTAGACATTTATCCAGAATAGCACAGCTTGTTGTGCAAAGCACCCTATCTGTAAGCACATGATCCATAATTCCTCTGAGGAAAATCTTGACCAACTGCGATTGCTACTGCATGCTGTTTCAGTTAGTCATGCATGGTTTCAACCCAATGTTTGACACGCTGTTCTACTCTACTATTAACACAAAGCTACTGCCTCAGCTATTCCACAAGTATATCAAAAATATACTCTGAAAACATCTGTAACACATTTCTGAAACGTAATTATTTAGTTTTTCTCCAAAAGAAAAATCCCAGGCTGAAACCTTCATATTTCTAAAGGGTAAAGTAACGTTAGGGAAACAGAGTGTTTGAAACAGGTCTTGCGGGTAGCTGGGTGATTGGTTGACACGGGTCTGGTCGAGTGAGGGTTGGTTGAAACAGACGCAGTTGTGTGGGTGCTAGATTGCAACAGGTTCAGCTCAGTGGGCTCTAGGGTGAATCAGGTCTGGTTGGGTTGGTGATCGGTGACGTGGGCCTGGGTTTGGCTAGATTGGCTCGGACCCGCGCCTGGTCCACGGCATCCAGGAGGTTCTTAGAGTCCATGGCCAGCGTGTGGGCGGCGGCTAACATTTGCTTTTGGCACTCCTCTTTCAGGGAAGTCACAGCATTCTGCTGTGCCAGCCGCATCTTACTGATCAGCTCGCCGAGGTCCTTGTTCAACAGCCGCTCTGTTCCCTCAATCTGAGAGAGATCGGAGAGGGAAAAGAAGGATTGTGGCAACAGAAAAACGGGGTCAGAAAGGCTGTAATATGTTTCATAGGCATTTAGTGGTTTTAATGACAATAATAATTGATTACGCTTGGTAGAGCGCTTTTTTTAGACGGCCAGAGCGCTTTGGGGGAGACTCACAGTTAGCTCGCTGATGTGAAGCCACGGCAGCCATTTTGCACCAGACTTGCTCACCACACCTGGGTTTTAAGACCAACTGAGGAGCCACAAGGGGCAGGATAGGGGATAGATTAGCCAATCGAGAGCTGATGGGAGGGTTAGGGGGGCATGATGGATGTAGGGCCAGAGTGGGAATTTAGCCAGGACACCGGGGTTACCCCCTACTCTTTTTTGAAGCTGTCGGGAGAAAATGATAAGTGATATTCTAATAGGAGATGGGTTGAGTGTGGTGGCTACATTTGGGCGTCCTAACGGATGTTCAAGTCTGAGCTGTTGCTCCAATTTGGAGGGAGGGCCAGAGTAAAGCCCAGGTCGCCAAAGAGATAACATGTGCTTCTCTGAGACACTGAAGGCTAGTGTTTGTGTTCTTAGCCATAGCGTATCGTAGCGTAGTAGGCAGAAGTGTTTTCGGATAGAGTTGTGTGCTTTTATGCAGACGTGTCCTTTTCAATACAGAGAGGTAACACGTGTTCCCCCTTGACCAAGGGGATGATTTGTGTAGTTTAGACCGATGTACTCGTTTGAACCTCGTCAACAAATCAGAAATTACTATGACGCTAGATTGAACTGAATGTTGTCATTTCTCTGTGCACGGACCGGCTCTCTATAGTCATTCCTAAAATTGCGCTCGATCATTGCCCGTTGTCCTCCTCTTGATAAACTGGTCGCTTCCTGTGGTTAACTGAAAGTATCCATGAAAAGTGTTAAAGCAGGGGTGTTGCTTCATGCCTACCTCCGGTCGGACTGAGCTGTGCAGCGAGGGAAGAATCTCGTCGACGCTCCTAATCAGACTGCGAAGAGTTAAGCCTACGGTCTAAAAAAAAAAAGAGAGAGAGAGAGAAAGAGATAAGCATTGTGACTAAGAGAAAATGGACACCCCACACATACACCCGCACAAGTCCACCAACCTTGACCGTGTTGGGGTAGTCTGAGGGAGCCAGACTTTTGAAGTCATTCTTCAGCTGTACCACTTCCTTTACCATCGCCATGACAGCACGGTACACCTGATCACCTGTCCGGTCCAGATCAGCTGTGGGCACCAGCTAGGCGGGACAAACACAACCTGTCAATCATTGTTCAGTGTCATGCCACCAAGATGGTCGGCTAAACACGGCCTCTGATCAGATGTTAGTCACACTGTTACTGGAGTACGAGACTCTCAATGTCTTTTCTGAAGAAAAAACATCTGTGTTGACACGTACATCATTTATCCTTAGTTATGTTGGTATGTTGTCACATAAAACATCGGGTTCAGACTTTTGATATACACTCATTTCACATGATAATATGTCAAAAGATATGTTGGAAAACATTATAACAGAGCACACAGCAAATCTCTGAAAGCTGCACTGGTTCACAAGGAAATAAAAGTCTGCGTAGATGCAGTACTTTTGTGATTAGTCAATTTGAGGTTACCTGTGGGCTTCTCATAGGAGACTTTTCTGACGGGTCAGGTGACTGGTCAACTACAAAGACACAACGAAAGTTAAGGTAGAGAATAAATAAATGGGACAGAGGAAAACACTGTGGTTGAACTAGGCCCTGCCTCTGAAAGTAGCTGTACTCACCAGTGTCTGGTTTCATCTCAGGGGGCTGAAGGAGATGGTAAAATAAAGCAAGCGTCAAAAAGTGACTTTAACTTTAAAAACAACACGAAAGGTTTCCTGTGTATGTAGCTATTATTTGTAGGAAGAGACACACAGACACAGACGAAAAAACCAACACACTATTCATCTATTTATATTTTCAATGTTCCCTGTCTCTATACCCTTGTGTCTGTCCTATGTTTATTGCATTTCAAATTGTATATGTATGTTTTACATGTATTTTCTAATCTATGCCATGTACGGTGACCTTGGGTGCCTAGAAAGACGCCTATAAATGAAAGGTATTATTATTATAAAATCACACAACTTGCATACCTTAAACACCTCAAAGTCTTGTTGCACCATTGGGTCCTACACGGAAAAACAAACATCACATGCACAATCGATCTTAAGATTATACAAATTTGGGAAGAATTTGAACCCTTTCACAAGAGACTAATGAGCTTGTGCCTGAATTTGAGTGCGTCTCTTTGTGCTTTTTGGTGCTTTTATTCATCTGAGTAGTTTCTTGATTTGATTGACAGTCAACAATATAAAAGTATTCTGTGTACAAAAAGTGAATGGACAAATATCAGTCTGTTAGTGAATATGATCTCTCATATCAGTCTGTTGGTAAATATAATCTCTCATATCATATCAGTCTGTTAGTGAATATGTTCTCTCATATCAGTCTGTTAGTGAATATGTTCTATCATATCAGTCTGTTAGTGAATATGTTCTCATATCAGTCTGTTAGTGAATATGTTCTATCATATCAGTCTGTTAGTGAATATATTCTATCATATCAGTCTGTTAGTGAATATGATCTCCCATATCAGTTTGTTAGTGAATATGTTCTATCATATCAGTCTGTTAGTGAATATGTTCTCATATCAGTCTGTTAGTGAATATGTTCTATCATATCAGTCTGTTAGTGAATATATTCTATCATATCAGTCTGTTAGTGAATATGATCTCTCATATCAGTCTGTTAGTGAATATGTTCTATCATATCAGTCTGTTAGTGAATATGATCTCTCATATCAGTCTGTTAGTGAATATGTTCTATCATATCAGTCTGTTAGTGAATATGATCTCTCATATCAGTCTGTTAGTGAATACGTTCCATCATATCAGTCTGTTAGTGAATATGTTCTCATATCAGTCTGTTAGTGAATATGTTCTATCATATAAGTCTGTAAGTGAATGTGCTCTCTCATATCAGTCTGTTAGTTAATGTGCTCTCTCATATCAGTCTGTTGGTGAATGTGTTCGCTCACCAGTTGTCTTTCTTCCTGCTCCAGCCATTGTCTGTCTACCAGCATCTCTTTCCTCTGTCTTCTCATGGTGTCCTGCACGTGCTCCCTCTCTCTCTCCCACGCAGGCCTTGCATCCTTCGCTCAATCCCACACACACAAACACATAGGTGATAAAAAACAATACTCACAGAAATACTTGGTTGTTTATGAGCGCTTGATTCCCTCGCAAACGCCTACATGCACATAAACACACGCACATAGACATGTAGATATGTATGTTACCTGGCAGTTTTGCATGCTTTTTAGGGATCACAAATGTAACTTGTAAATGTATCTCACTAATTTGCCATGCTAGTCAGTCAACATTTTTCCCCATTTTATCAATTTGTACGATGGAGATGGCTTGTTTGCAAGGGTGGACACGTTTCATATCGAAAAACCTCCAGGATGCTCTGGTAATGCTCTGGTAACGTTCACCTATTTTGTGGTGGAGTGTCATATCTCTCTGACACACCGAAACCATCTTGAGACTGAGGCCTGCCAGGCCAAGCAATGCAATGAAAGACTGACAAATAAGATTTGGATCGCATTGGGCAACCCGTGTTCCACCCCTCAAGGGGAACTATTGTTTTAAGAATGCACTAATTGTTTGAAAGTGTGAGGGTGAAAGTAGCAAACACACAGAAAAAGCAGCAGGAGTTGCAAAAGCAGGAAATTATAATGAAGTTGTTAGACAAAGACCACTTCCTAGGGGCCTTGAAAAGTATACAAGCTCATCTTTCTCTGCAGCTTGCTCAACAGGAAAGAATAGGATCAAAATGATGTAAAATGTAAAACCCTAACCCTAATCCTAACCCTAGCTCACTGGGAAAGAATAGGATCAAAATAATGCCATACAAAACAGAGTAGTTTCTTAATAGAACTTATGGCTCTTTGCTTTTTTTTATATAAAGGGTCTAAAACCTATGGGAATGTTTGATTTACAAGATTTCTCAAATTTGAACCAGAAAAAAAGAACTATAATTTCCATACACAACAGGAAATTTGTTTCTTGAAGGCCTGGTAATTTTCAAACAAATGTTATATGTTAGAGATGCCTTTTCATACCAATATGGTCCTAGTGGGAAGGAAAATTGCGAAATTGCATAGGTGCATGCTGTATGTCCATCTCAATACATATCATACTTGCATTTTGTTTATGATATTGACATTCAGTTAAACAATGTTTACAATTACAATGCTCAACATCTAAAATGCCACAATAAATTGTGCGGCCAGAAAACAAACATCTGCAAAAAAGGCATTGCTGGCCCTACCATGTTTGCTCTGGCCCCATCATGTGGCTAGCCCCCTAGTCTTAACTGGCAAGAGCCACTTAGAAAGCCAAGCCGGCGCCAACAGCCACCTGCCAAGACGCAAGCTCATTCACACTCCAATACAATAATAAATACAATTGAGTGCCACATTCCATACTCGATATACAAATATTTCATATTATTTTATATTGAAAAAATAGAAAAACTGAGCAACAGGCCCAGACAACATCCCAGGACGTGTACTGAGGGACTGCGCAGAGGAGCTTACGGATATCTTCACGGATATTTTCAACACTTCTCTGAGTCAAGCTGCTGTTCCATCACACTTTAAGTCCTCCACCATCATACCTGTACCAAAGAAACCGGCTCCATCCTGCTTCAATGACTATCGCCCTGTGGCACTGACCCCCATTATTATGAAGTGCTTTGAAATGCTAGTCATGTCCCACATCAAGTCCATCCTCCCCCCCACCCTGGACCCCTTTCAGTTTGCATACAGAGCAAAACGTTCCACAGAGGATGCAATCTGCTCTGCTCTCCACCCAGCCCTCACCCACCTGGAAAAAGCAGACTCATACGTGAGAATGCTTTTCATTGACTTTAGTTCAGCTTTCAATACCATAATCCCACAACAACTTATCTGTAAACTGGACCAGCTGGGGCTCAACACCTCCCTTTGCAACTGGGTACTGGACTTCCTCAGTGACAGATCACAAGCTGTACGAGACGGCAACAACACCTCGAGCCTCATCAAACTTAGCACTGGGGCCCCACAAGGTTGTGTGCTCAGTCCCCTGCTCTTCACCCTGCTGACTCACGACTGCACACCAACCTACAGCACCAATCACATGGTGAAGTTTGCAGACGACACAACTCTGGTGGGTCTCATCACCAAGAACGACGAGACCCACTACAGGAAGGAGGTCAACCTTCTGACCACGTGGTGCAGAGACAACAATCTCCTGCTGAATGTCAGTAAAACAAAGGAGATTGTGGTTGACTTCAGGAAAAGCCACACTGAACACCCGCCACTGACCATCGATGGTGCTGCTGTGAAGCGAGTGAGCAGCACCAAATTCCTGGGGGTGCACATCAGTGAGGACCTCTCCTGGGCCACCAACTCTGCAGCACTGGCGAAGAAAGCCCAGTGGCGCCTCTACTTCCTCCGTAAGCTCAAGAAAGCGAAAGTCACCAGACCGATTCTGAACACTTTCTACCGGGGCACCATTGAAAGCATCCTGTCCAGCTGCATCACTGTGTGGGGAGGTAGCTGCACTGCACACAGCAGGAAAGCGCTGCAACGCATTGTGAACACAGCTGGAAGGATCATTGGTGCCCCACAGAATCGGTCTGCCCCACTCCCCTCCCTGCAAGACACATACATCACCCGCCTCACCCGAAAAGCTACCTCAATTGCGAACGACACCAGCCACCCAGCACACAGTCTGTTCAGCCTCCTGCCCTCTGGAAGAAGATACAGAGGCCTCCGTTGCCGCACTGCCAGACTCAGAAACAGCTTCATACATCAAGCTGTCAGGGAACTGAATTCTCTCCCATCACTCCCCCCAGCCAGATCCTCCAGACTGATAGGAAGCTGAAATTCCCATCTGCCCCCCCCCCCCCCCCCACACACACACAAACACAAGAACACTCAGGACTCTGCAACAACTGTATCCTGCACTTTTATCACTTTTATCACTTTTTATCACTTTATTATGCTCGCCATTTACCAAACACGACCAGAAGACGAGAGGACCAGACGACCACAAGACCAGAGAGAGGACCAGAGAACCACAAGACCAGAAAGTGGACCAGAGGACCAGAGGACCAGAGGACCAGAGGACCAGAGGACCGGAGGACCGGAGGACCGGAGGACCAGAGGACCAGAGGACCGGAGAGCCACAGGACCAGAGGGTGGACCAGGGGACCAGAGGACCAGGGACCGGAGGACCAGAGGACCAGAGGACCGGAGGACCACAGGACCAGAGGGTGGACCAGGGGACCAGAGGAGCAGACGACCGGAGGACCGGAGGACCAGAGGAACAGAGGACCAGAGGACCAGAGGACCACAAGACCAGAGGGTGGTCCAGAGGACCAGAGGACCGGAGGACCAGAGGACCAGAGGACCACAGGACCAGAGGGTGGACCGGGGGACCAGAGGACCAGAGGACCAGAGGACCAGAGGACCGGAGGACCAGAGGACCACAGGACCAGAAAGTGGACCAGGGGGGACCAGCTTGATTCTTCCCAGTCAAAACCACCAACACCCTCTGAATGGACACTGAACACATGGACTAGCTCAATCCAGCTCAGTTTAAACAGCAGCACTGGTAGTTCTGCACTACCACAACCATAACTTATACATCAACTTATGCTGCTAACCTAACTTATACATACTACAAACAAACTTACAGTAACATATGCTGCTACCCCTAGCAATACATTGTAGACTATACATTTCTGCATATATATATGCATATATATAATTTTATTGGCCATCTTTTAGCTTTAGTATATATGTCTTATCTGTGTTTTGAATGTGCACTTCATATGTTTACCGCAAGAGTGTGGGAAACGTCTTTTCGATTCCTTTGTATGTCTCGACATGTGAAGAAATTGACAATAAAGCTACTTTGAATGGAAGGGTGGAGGGGATAGGGGGAAAAAAGTAGATGGAATTAATTAATTAATTATTACATTTACTTGCTCAAATAAATTGGAGTGCTGTTCTAGTTCTTTTTTTGTACATTACACATCTAGGATACAGCACCCATTAAATGAGAGTTTAGCGTGTTTTATATTAGTATCCATATCATTTTATATTAAAATAATAAATTCTATGTCATTTCACTAATCTTACATTTTCATTTTCACAGTGGCAAATGTTAGATGCCCATACATAGAGCTAAGGCCATGAGCGGATGTAAGACACAAAGGACACAGCTGAAAAGGTAACAGCACTCAAAGTGATAGGCCCGCAAGCCAACCTGATCAAAAGGCCACTGTGCAAAAAGCAAAGCTATCCTGGTCTACTGACCTCTATCTGCAGAGACAATGTGAATAGCAGCAGGAAATAACACCTGCTGCATTTGGCTTTGGTTTCTCGGAAGCAGGGTTTGTTTGTGCTTGTAAGTATCTGCTTGTTTGGCTAAAGGCCAGTGTGCGTCGCTCCACCGTCTTCCCGGGTCATTCTTCAGGTTGCCACCGTGCATCTATATAAATCCTAAAGCCTTCCTTGCCTTTCCCAGTTACGCTACAGTACAGGGGGAGATGAACTGTGTTGGGGGCAGGGACCAGATCCCTTTGTTAGCTCAACCGTCCAGAGCGGTGTTAAATTGGTTAACCCCTAACTACGCACTGCTTCAAACCAGCATGCCAGCTGAAAGGCAAGGCAACATTGAGTGGGTGGTTGCGCGATACAAGCTATAAGAAGACCCTGATCTTCCACCTACAAATCATCACATCGTTAAATGTTAGTGCTAACTAACATTTCCTAAGCGATACACCATTTGTTTACTGGTTTTGAGGCGTTGCTTTGGTAGAAGCAGCAGAAAGAAGACGGTTACGGTTAACCTTCGTGTTTAACGCGTTCATGCATGATTGAGCAGGTGATTTCCTTACCTGCGTCCGCATCCCTGGGTTAAGGGTGCTCCCTTGGAACCTGGAGGGCTACAGAAGGAGAAGGGTGGAAAGAAATGGGTGGGGGTTAAGTAGGTCGACAGCTACGGAGGATGACCTGTGTCATGTCCAGCTGTGATCACCCAGCATGTCTGTCTCACTGCCAGTCGGCGTGCACACCTGCCTGTTCTGCCCAGTAACTGGATCATCTAGACGATTGGCCGGAGGAAAGGTACGACCAGTTCCTCATGCCACTGGCGTCTGTGTGGCGAGAACCAGTAATGCCACCGTGCACAAAGACTGTGGCCAATTCTCTCATCATGGCCATTCTCTTTGCTTGGGTTTACTTTTCTGTTTCTCTGTCACCTTCTTCGAGTCTGACCAGCTTGGATCAAGGAGAGACCCAGGGGGGATGAACTTAAATCCCAGCTTCTTTTTTAGCAGTTTGAACCATCAAAGAAAAAGCAGGTGAATCTAAAGGTCTAGATAAAGTCTCCTCCTGGGTTATTTTAAGATGGGTTTCACCTGAATCAGCTGTGAAACTATTGCTCTACATACAAACTGGCTCCTGGGTTCCACAGGCCTCAGTAAAGATGGAACAGTAGAACCAGGATGATGATCTTTATTTAAGAGGCTGCTGTTGGTACACTTAAAGTCCATGGTCTTCTCTTGTGGGTGAGTGATGGAATTTATTTCTGGATGATATATATATGTTTGAAATTTGTTACCTATTGCTGACATCTGTTGCATTTCTTGCATTTTACTGATCTTGGTCATGATTAAGTATGAGGTGCTGAAAGTCAATTGTCTCTGCCAAGCAATGCATACTGTGGTAAAAGATTTGTCAAATTCAGTAAAGCTATGAGTATCTGCTAATCTAATAATAAGAAGAAACTAACTGGGACATAGTGGAACAAACTGAAATAAAAAAATAATTAGGATCATTTTAAACTACACGGCATAGACAGCAACAATCTGAACTCTACAATTTGAAAACTGAATTATGTGCAAAATGACAGGCCAAAACATGATGACAATTATCCGAGACATTTTTGTGGTGCATTTTGAGATGGCCAAGCTAAGCCCACATATCATTTTGAAATACTGGATGATAGAGTATAATTGCGAAAAATACGTTTGTGTGTGTGTGTGTGTGTGTGTGTGTGTGTGTGTGTGTGTGTGTGTGTGTGTGTGTGTGTGTGCGCGCACGTGTTTTTCATACCTTGGGTGGTGGCTCTGCTGTTCCAAAGTGTGAATATGGCTGATGGGAGCGGGATCTGTCCCTCTTCCTTTCCCCTTCCTGCTCTGTCTCCATTGTATGGATATCGCTACATACATACACACCACACACAGTCACACATCTTACTGTAAATGCTAACATGCCAGGACTAATGGTTTGTCTGTTTTCAAGCTGTTGTGTGTGGCTTCTTATAGTACCGTACCTGAGCTGGCACACCAGCTGTATAAAGCTGGGCCGTTTGAGCGGGTCATACATCCAGCAGTGTGTGAGCAGGGAGTAGAGGGTGGGTGGGCAGAGGCGGGGCTTGGGCAGTCGGACCCCCGCCTCCAGCTGTTCTATCACATCTCTGTTTTCCAGCCATGAGAAGGGCTGTTGCCCCAGGGACAGCACCTCCCATACACATACACCTGGAACAACACAAACCCTTTTCAGTATTACAGCGCGTCATACGTTGCATATATAATAGTAAAAATTCATTTTATTTATCCAGCACTTTTCTAAGACCCAAAGACGCTGAACAGAAAAAGAATAAGACAATAATGCTCAGACGGAGAGCAACACACTAGAGTACAACAGTTAAGACAGAGATGGACAGAAAGGCAAACAATAAGGCAAGGACAACTACAAATAGACCAAACAATGAGTTGACAAAGACATAAGTTAAAGAATAACTGTTTTAGGGTGAGCCAGGTTATAATCACATAAATACTCAGGGGTAGGCCAGATTGAAAAGATGGGTTTTGAGGTGAGATTGAAAGATGGGTCGAGAGTTTGAGTTGCGAATTTCAGGACGGAGAGAGTTCCAAAGTTTGGGTGCTGCCCTACAGAACGCACGATCACCGAAGGACTTTAGCTTGGTTTTTGGAATGACTAGTAGACCAGTTGAGGAGGATCAGAGTCACAAGATAGGAAGATATGGTTGGAGGAGATCAGAAAGATAGAGAGCGGCCATGTTATGTAGAGCTTTGTAGGTGAGGAGAAGGATTGTTTAATGAATGCGTTGATTGACAGGGAGCCAGTGAAGATCTAAGAGGACAGGAGTTATGTGCTCAGAAGATTTGGTTGAGGAGAGGAGACGAGCAGCAGAACTTTGTACCATTTGGAGTTTGTGGAGTGAGGATGAACTAATACCGAAAAGAAGGGAATTACAGTAAGCAAGGCGGGAGAAGATGAATGAATAAGCGTTGCAGCTGCACTTTGGGAGAGGGATGATGTGATTTTGGCTATGTTTCGAAAGTGGAAGAATTACATTTTTACCATGTAGGTGTGTGTGTGTGTGTGTGTGTGTGTGTGTGAGTGTGTGTGTGTGTGTGTGTGTGCATAAGCCACACAATGCTTACCAAACATCCAGATATCACTAGACACAGTGAAGCGCCTGAAGTTGATGGATTCAGGGGCCATCCATTTGATCGGCATTCGGCTCACAGAAGCTAGTAAAAAAAATACAGGTAATGACAAGATGGATAGTTTTGCATTCCACCTCTATGAACTCCCTTACCCTTGATACATTTGATAGGGTTCCCACACCTTAGATGTATTCAGAAAACAACTGCAGCTCTCTCAACTCTGAAAGGCAGATCTAGTGAGAAAGGTACCGAGCTATCTTCAAGTTCAACATGCCCATCTAGGTTCTGCCTATTTAAGTGCTTTGGGTGTCTGAAAGCGCTATATAAATCAAATGAAGTGTTATTATTATCCTTAAGTTCTATGTTTGTTCTGAAGAGTGCTATGTAAATGAACCTGTACTGTTATGACTGTCGTGACGGTTCCGTGTGTCAGGCGCTGTTACTTTCCTTCTGTAGTTATCTACCTTTGTAATACTCATCGTCGATGTAGCGAGAAAGCCCAAAATCCCCCAGCTTCACAAATTCCGGCGAGGCCACCAACACGTTCCTCACCGCTATGTCTCTTTGGCCCGGAAGGTGAAGTGGAAACACAAGGAGTCAGACTAAATGGTCTGCATCATATTACGGATACGCACACTTAGGTTTTTAAAGATAGGCCAAAGTGGCCCAGAGTGCAAACACAAACTTTTTGGTTGAACAGGAAGGAGATCAAGGATCTACTCTCTGTATCGGTAATACTGCTGCATACGTTTGCCGTCACATTTCATATTATGCACAGTCGTACCATTTACTGTCCATCTACTGATCATGGATCATGATAAACAATAGGGCATTATGACTGACAGATCTGGCAAATTAAAGCGTTGGTTGATTCTTTACTTTCAAAGAGAGGTGACAAAGCCTTGAAAATTCAGTAAAATATAATTATTTTATTGGTGTTTGATAGCAGACACAACATCTATTTTTCTGTTGTATACGCATGGCAAGCAGAATCACCCTTTCAAAGTAGCATAGTCAATTAAAACGTATCTCACTGTCCTTATGTACCAGCAAGCAAAATACAAATTTAAGAATTTAAAAATTAAAATTAGACTGTGATCTTTGTAATAGCTCGATGTAGCCTGTAGTTTGATATCAAGTAGGGGATATATTGTGCAAACCTTGTAGTGTATCTATAGCTGTATTGACTCAAATTTGATGTTCATATTTATCCAGAGTGCTGAGTCACAGATCATGCTAGTGTAGTTAATTCAGCTTTGTTCACAAACAGGGAAAGTGGAGAGAATAGGTGAGTGTTACCTGTGCACCATGTTTAGGCCCTCCAGGTAAGCCATTGCTTTGCAGATCTGTAGGCTGTACAGGACCAGAGTCATACTGTTCAGGACCTCCTTGTTTTCCGTCAAATAGTTCCCCAGCTAACACACACACACACACAGCTTGGGTTTTATACACTTGTGAGAACCTTAGAAGTTATTTTACCATAAATTTTATTGAAAACAGTTGTTTTTTGGAAAAACTAAACCTAACCCTAACCCTTACCTTAACCCTAACCCTAACCCTAGCCCTAACCTTTATTCTATCCCTTACCTTCACTGTGTCACAGTGTTATAGACAATGTTATAGACAATTTAATGTATTCAATATGTTGTCATATGTGCTATGAGGAACATTATTGTATCGCATACTAGGCATTTTAAAACAACCTGTTGCTTTCTATTAAAGAACCCCCTTGTGGGCACCTGTCATTAAGTCCAAAAGTCCTCACTTGGATAGTACAACTCCAATTTACAAGTAAAGATAAACTTGCACACACACACACACAAACATTAGCTACAAAGTTCATGTAGTATATTAAATGTTCTATCATTGGCATACCAGAGTACAGACAAAGTGATACAGGATGGCTTCTAGCAATGACCTCTGACCTCTCCATGCTCATAGAGCTCCATGACGATCCAGACCGGGTCAACCTCGATGACCCCAATCAGACGCACTATGTGAGGATGGTTCAAACTCTTCATCAGCACTGAGAGCGCAAGAGGAGAGAAGGGTAAAGAGAGACACAGAGAACAATGGGCAGCAACTTTAGCACGGATGGAAATAGTGGGTTTGCGTCCATGCTGAGGGCATTCACGTTGCTTAACTTACCCGCCTCACTCATAAACTTCTCTTTCACGTCCTCAGAGCAGTCCTTGCATGTCTTCACTGCTACATGGACCCTTTCCCCGGTCTGCACAGCCACACATAGGCAAGGAAGAATACAGGCATGTCAGAGGCAGTCCACATGGAGGGCATCGTAGAAGGTTCGGTTTGTCCCGAGCCATTGGATAGAGAAACACGGTTGTTGGGTCAAGTCGCCTTCTCCGGCCATTTGTTTGCAGGCAGACATGTTGGATGTTTGACCAGAGAACGTTTCCCTCTCTTGGGGGGAAAACGCCGTACATTTTCAACATCAAGTCTTCTTTTCACGCTGTATTCACTGCAGAGGAATCCCTCAGACCAACATACCAGACTTTTGTAAACCCCGTCATGCACTTCTCCAAAGAAGCCTTCCCCGAGGATCCGGCCCACCACTATGTCATCTCTGGACAGGCTGTATGGTCTCCCTGCAACACACGCAAACACACCCACCCAGGAACACCCTCCACTGGTAAAGGTAGGTTTACCCACACATACTCAAACACACCCACCCAGGAACACCCTCCACTGGTAAAGGTAGGTTTACCCACGCATACTCAAACACACCCACCCAGGAACACCCTCCACTGGTAAAGGTAGGTTTACCCACGCATACTCAAACACACCCACCCAGGAACACCCTCCACTGGTAAAGGTAGGTTTACCCACACATACTCAAACACACCCAGCCAGGAACACCCTCCACTGGTAAAGGTAGGTTTACCCACGCATACTCAAACACACCCACCCAGGAACACCCTCCACTGGTAAAGGTAGGTTTACCCACGCATACTCAAACACACCCACCCAGGAACACCCTCCACTGGTAAAGGTAGGTTTACCCACACATACTCAAACACACCCACCCAGGAACACCCTCCACTGGTAAAGGTAGGTTTACCCACACATACTCAAACACACCCACCCAGGAACACCCTCCACTGGTAAAGGTAGGTTTACCCACGCATACTCAAACACACCCACCCAGGAACACCCTCCACTGGTAAAGGTAGGTTTACCCACGCATACTCAAACACACCCACCCAGGAACACCCTCCACTGGTAAAGGTAGGTTTACCCACGCATACTCAAACACACCCACCCAGGAACACCCTCCACTGGTAAAGGTAGGTTTACCCACACATACTCAAACACACCCACCCAGGAACACCCTCCACTGGTAAAGGTAGGTTTACCCACACATACTCAAACACACCCACCCAGGAACACCCTCCACTGGTAAAGGTAGGTTTACCCACGCATACTCAAACACACCCACCCAGGAACACCCTCCACTGATAAAGGTAGGTTTACCCACGCATACTCAAACACACCCACCCAGGAACACCCTCCACTGGTAAAGGTAGGTTTACCCACGCATACTCAAACACACCCACCCAGGAACACCCTCCACTGGTAAAGGTAGGTTTACCCACGCATACTCAAACACACCCACCCAGGAACACCCTCCACTGGTAAAGGTAGGTTTACCCACGCATACTCAAACACACCCACCCAGGAACACCCTCCACTGGTAAAGGTAGGTTTACCCACGCATACTCAAACACACCCACCCAGGAACACCCTCCACTGGTAAAGGTAGGTTTACCCACACATACTCAAACACACCCAGCCAGGAACACCCTCCACTGGTAAAGGTAGGTTTACCCACACATACTCAAACACACCCACCCAGGAAAACCCTCCACTGGTAAAGGTAGGTTTACCCACACATACTCAAACACACCCACCCAGGAACACCCTCCACTGGTAAAGGTAGGTTTACCCATGCATACTCAAACACACCCACCCAGGAACACCCTCCACTGGTAAAGGTAGGTTTACCCACGCATACTCAAACACACCCACCCAGGAACACCCTCCACTGGTAAAGGTAGGTTTACCCACACATACTCAAACACACCCACCCAGGAACACCCTCCACTGGTAAAGGTAGGTTTACCCACACATACTCAAACACACCCACCCAGGAACACCCTCCACTGGTAAAGGTAGGTTTACCCACGCATACGCAAACACACCCACCCAGGAACACCCTCCACTGGTAAAGGTAGGTTTACCCACGCATACTCAAACACACCCACCCAGGAACACCCTCCACTGGTAAAGGTAGGTTTACCCACGCATACTCAAACACACCCACCCAGGAACACCCTCCACTGGTAAAGGTAGGTTTACCCACGCATACTCAAACACACCCACCCAGGAACACCCTCCACTGGTAAAGGTAGGTTTACCCACGCATACTCAAACACACACAGACATGCTCACAAACACAAATAGGCACCCGCACACAAACCTATCCGCCGACCGGTTGATCTGCTCCACATCATGTTACCATGTGTTACTCACCTGAATCAGACTTCCCATCAGGCACTTCAGCATAGATGTCAGAGCCTGCCAACAGAGCGTATCCTTCTCACTCATATCCTTATATTTACATCCTCTCCAAAAAAGACTGAAACGGTCCTCGGAAATGAGTGTGCACTCCTTTGATTCAGTAAAACATTTAAGTCTAAGAAGGCTGTCGGTCAAGATTATGTTGGTTTTGGAAACTTTATCGTGGCCTGGTAATAAAGCCGTATAAACGCCACCTGAAGAGGTTGGATTATCGTTTTGAAGGAGGGTTCATTGATACAATGATAGGAATGTTTGCTTCCGGTAGAGGAAAACCCAGATTGGTTATGAATATTTCAGAAAATAAACAGGCTAAACAAAAGTGGCCTAACCTGACTTTTAAGGTTTTACATTTCATTTTGACTCCTGTGATCTACAGTATGAATTATAAATAGATAATAGATTAAGTAACTAATTTTAGATACAGTAGATCGTACTGTGACCAAGAGTAGTCAGCTATTATCACAGTTCGTATTAAAACTTTTTCCCTTTGGGAAGATTCACGTAGACCTCAAGCTTTTTTCAAAGACAGAGCCGAGAGTCAAACCACTGTAGAACACTTACCCACATCTTGCTTTGGAGCACTTATTCAGAGATTGAAAGGCAAAATAGAAAAAAAATATATATATTATATAAATATTAGATTGTTGTATGTATGCACATTAAAGTACAGTATATAAATAAGCTGTAGATTTTAGATAAAAAACATTAGAATTATGATGTTACTCTGTGACGTACGCTGGAATGAATGTCTGTGCTCACCTTTTTGGGAGTTCAGGAAGTGCTAGTCTTTCATTTCTCTCTGTAAAAGTTGGACCAGGTAGTAAGTAATAATTAGCATTACTGTCACAGAATTGACCAACAATGAGAACCTGTGATTGTATTGTATTTCACAATATGCCCGGGTACGGTACGCATGGGCATGCAGTTGGCCTGTCATATTTTGTATGGAAAGATTTGTTTTTTTGCACATTTTTACTTTGATGTAGATTAGTGAATGTACATTCAATTTGATTCAAGCATTTTTGGTAAAACTGTAATTCAAAGGTTCCCTATAAAATTTCACTATATCGTTTTAAATGGGTGATTCTACAGAATTGGTTCAAATTCAAGGTTGAACAAAAGCAAAAAAGTAAATTTTTTTATACATTTCACAATACATATTACACCATATCCAAGGCACACATATCTAGTAAAAGTACAGTCAAATTGTGTATAATGTTTTTCTGTTATCCCTTTCTTCTCTCAAAATTTGTCACTACCGAAACATGGTGGAAAATGTGTAATAATTAGGAAAGCTTTTCACCTATTAACATATTAATATGTTTTAAAAGATTTAGAAGACAATTGTTTGGCATTTAAGTTATTCTGTATGAATTTATAAACTAATTTAAATAGATAGTAAATAACATTAAATGAAAATCCAAATGCAACTTTTATTTAAAAATGTACAAAATCCATTGTATTGACGTCATAATTACTTATTGATACACAATAAATACACATAATTCATTATAATAGAATTTGGTTTGATATCTAAACAAATGTTTTATGAGATCCTTTGTGGAAAAAAATGGTGTTCAAAGTAGTGACTACACCATTTCGGTAGTAATTACTGGGTTTTGTGAACTGTATACATTTTTATATTATGTCACAACCGAAACGTTACCAAATGTTTTGGTTGTGGCAATTTCAGATAATTTTTAGCATATCTCAAAGATGCTACTCAGCACATGGTTAGCTAGCACAGTTCTAAACAGTTTTACACATGAAAACTAAACTTTTTGCCATAACACCACAAAAAGTTTGTTTAATTGCAGAAATATAGGTGTTTAGTTTAGTTTAGTTACACACAAATTTTCTGACTTTTGAACATATTTACTTCTAAATAATAGGTACTATCTGCTTATCATGCAGCCATGAGAGAGGGGTACACAAGCAGATACTTCCTTGTCAAAAATGTAGGTGTGTAGCTAATCAGTTTAAGCCTTTGGACTAAAACTTCCACTTTTGGTAGTGACATGAAAATGCATGTCAACACATTTTACATAAAGCTTCGTGATATACAAAGAAAATATAGATGTGTTTTTATCTTCACTTCCAAAACATCCAAAAGATCTTTTTAAAAACAACAATGGAAATATTTGTTACAATTTCTCCAGTTTCATTTTCTTAAATAAATGTAGGGGTCAGGGTTTGGGACAGCCACCTCCCAATTGAAAGTACCCTATAAATGATGATTTTATATATTAAGCATACTGCTATCTCAAATAATATTTTGGGTTTCCATAGATAATATAAAGATCTTAGTAAACATCTAAGATTTGAATACTCTTTTTAAACGCTTTTTAAATGTGTTTTTTTGGGTTGTGGGACTGCAGTTGCACCAATTCGGTAAAATTGCCCTTGAAGCTCATGAGCAGTTGAGCTGTGAAAAAGTGACGGCCCTGTTAAATTTTCATAACTTCGAAAAAAGTAAAATGAAGGCTCTCTTTTATCGTTCTATTCATTTTGGATAAACATTCGACCTAATCATAATGTGCTAAAAGAAAATAATTTAAAACAATAATTTATAAAACCGTCCAGTATGGATGCTTTACAGTTGAAAGGTTCTATGAGAGGTCCAAATACTGTTGCTTTTTAAACCTCATAAATAGAAGAATCTCATAGATTCAAACCACACGGAGCATATTGTTTAGTGGTTTAGTGTTGTGAAATTAGAGCACACATTATTACTCCACCTTTGTTGGGCCTGCTGATAAGAGAGACTTCTGAGTTTCTCTCCAGACGACAGTAGCCGTCTATCAGCTCAGCCATGTTCTCTGCCACGGCCATGGAGGTCGGGTGCACTGATAGGGGCTGGGGGAAACGCAATGAGATTTATATGAATCTTTCAAAAAGTTTGACACTTAAAGTCAGGGTTGGACATTTGCACCAGTAACTTACACATTGTACATCCCAAGTGACTATCCAAACGTGATCTCGGCTAAATACCTTACCTGTCAGTCATTTTGAAGGCCTCTGTGCCCCACATCAATTCGTTGTTATAGGTTTGCATGAAAAAGGTGTGTATGCTTACGTAGCATAGTGCATGGAAGATACTCTAAGCTTGCAGGCTTGTGGGCCATTGGTCTTTGAGTGAAATGACATGGGGTAGCTTACGTTGTTTCACTCTATCAGGCCAAATTCGTAGATACTTATTGAAAGTGGAAAAGGTCTAAGGTCTAACTTTAGGGTGTGATGGGAAAAATTGTATTTAGCCTTAACTATGAAATGTTACTCTGTGTTTTTCCTATGAGTTCAAACAAAGTTCCCCTTTGTTAGTTAGGTTGAACCCATGGGGCTAATCTTTTCACCTAACAGTCATCATTAGTGACTTAGTGACTTAGAGATTTGTGTACTCTCCCTGTTTAGGTAAGATAAGATGTCAGACTTGAGGATGGGTCAGCCAGATGGCATTATTTATTGCCCTGTGCAATAAACTCTTTGATCTAGGAAGGTCCGAGAGACAGGAGATGCTGACTGCAATTGCACTAATCAACATTCCTAAGGAAGCGTGTACATAAGGGACGTTAGGGGTGTTGTGATTTTGTGCGCACCAGTTATACGTCCTCATTTTTGTATGACTTTAGACTGCAGTTAGGGTTTTCTTTTTATCTGACCAGTTTTATTTTGTTACTTTGTGGTTGATATATTGTATATCAACTCTGTTACCTTTTTACTCATCTCCATTAAAACCACTAAAAGCAAGCGGACGTTATTTCTCAAAGTATTTAATTATTTCGATCTCACTGGAGTGCGGAGACATAAAAAATCCGCGACAAGGGTTAAGAAGATTTTTCATGTGGTCTAATGATCCCGATTGAAACTAAAAAACGTTATATTATGAGTGATTAACGGAAATGGATTACATAACTATAGTTTTATCTGTTGCAGAAAACACCGTCTTTATCAGGAATCGAGTTATGAGGGAGCCAGTGGGAGCTGAGCGCCCATGAAAGCAGTAAAGTCATACATCTGTGGGGATCTACCTAATACATTACCAACAACCATTATCTATCACAAATAATATATTTTTCAATCATGTAATCAGTATTATTTAAGTCAACGAGACAAATAGACTAAAAGAAGCGTATTTTCCAAAATAACCACGCACTATGTTCTCTCGTGAATGAAAGCATGGCTGCACTTGGTCACTATGGTGCTCAGACGTGGTGCGCTTTACTGAACATGTGTTGAGAACGCGTGAGCATGTAATCAGTGCGAGAAACTGGAGCACACGAAATCATACAAAATTGGGCGTGTGTATGTGTGAAAGTGTTGGACCACGTGGTAGTATGGGTAGAGGAACTCTCTCTCTCTCTCTCTCTCTCTCTCTCTCTCTCTCTCTCTCTCTCTCTCTCTCTCTCTCTCTCTCTCTCTCTCTCTCTCTCTCTCTCTCTCTCTCTCTCTCTCTCTCTCTCTCACACACACACACACACACACACACAGAAAGCGCATCCGCTAGGCTACTATTTATTTATCTCCGCCAGTAACGTTAGTTGTTTTAGAGATGGCCACAAAGCTCAGATTATAACTCAGACCCTGTTCTCTCACAACTCTGTAGTCAGCTTGGTTAGCTTATTTTTAAAAATTAACGTTGTACCTCAGAAAGTTTGATGGTAAGCTATAAGAGCCTCAGAGAAAACATACATCAGCATACTTGAATACTTAAATAAATTGAACTTTTTAATTAGGAAGGATATTAAATGGAGGGTTTGTTGTTGCCGAAAGTGTTTAGTTGATACACCTAACCCACATCCTCTTCCTTCGAAGTCCCCTACTCTAGGTAATACCTTTTGGTAGCGTTCCACCCACTTACAATATCATATACACCCCTCTCCTTGTGCATTTTACGTTCTGATTTATCTAGGGTAAACGGGTATATCATCAATTTGTCATCAAATAATATTGAGAGAAACTTGATTTAAACAAAAGTATCTAAAGTCAAGTAATAAAGTAACATAAAGGAAATATATGGCACATAACATATAAGAATACAAATGTACAATGGCATGTCAAGAAGTGTATCATGGGACACTTTCCTTGTCTGAATTTAAGGTTAAGGTTATGTCAGTTGGGGAAATTGGAACAAAGGCATGAATGTGTGTTACTGCATTCCGTTGCCTCAGTACTGTACTCTGTACAATGACAATCAAGTTGAGTTGAATCTAATCTCATGTAATCTTATTGTCTTCATATGTGTGAGTCATTTCTTTTACTTATGTCAACTCATTGTTTGGTCAATTTGTAGTTGTCCTTGCCTTATTGTTTGCCTTTCTGTCCATCTCTGTTTTAACTGTTGTACTCGAGTGTGTTGCTCTCCGTCTGAGCATTATTGTCTTATTCTTTTTCTGTAAAGCGTCTTTGGGTCTTAGAAAAACGCTATATAAATAAAATGAATTAGGATTTATTATTATGTGCATACCTGTTTGGCTCCCTCTATGTGGACAGTAAGCAATGCCTTGGCCCCCTTCTCTTGAGAGCATTCAACGCTGCGGACCTGGGAGAAAGTGGCCAGGCAAATCGGCTGCATACATAGAGAAACACATCAGTACGATAGGCCAAGCACAATTTCAGACGCTTTGATCCTATGGTTCACTTTAGGGTCCATTTAATTGTGCAGTTGTACCTTAACGAGTGAGGAAATTATAGTTTGTATGCAAGCGTTAACAACATAATATTTTCCCAGAAGGCTCAACATTCAACCCGTCCTTGTACAGTTTAAGCCATTGCGAGAACATTCAGATGTTTTTTTGTGTAAAGGGGTGTGTAGGTGTTTGCACAAGTAGAATGTGTATGTGTGAGTATATACACGCTATGTGTGATGTCTAACTCTGAACCTAAAGCACAAGTTAGCAAGTCCACTGTCAACGAGTCTCACCACAGAGTTTTTGTCAGCCCGCTGACAAATACCCCCCGGCCCAATGACTAGGTCTACAGCCAAACTCCAACCTTGCTGTGGAAAACGCACAAAATAGAACAATGTAAAACATCAGACAACAACTCGCTTTAGAGATCAACAAAATATACCGTTAGAAAATATTTGGAAATATTATGTCTCCACAATTAAAATAATTCACTTGTAGTAGTCACACTCTTCCTTCCCAGGTATATTTCTACACTGATACATTTTTTCCCCTAATGCCAATAACTTAAAGAAAAGGTGATTTTAAGTATTCGTATGTTTACGGGCCCTAAATGTCTAATTTGTCACAAAATGACGAATGCATTCTTGTTTCTGTTGAAGGGTATGCCTTGGGAATTCTTTGATTGGGTAAACCATTGCCTGCAGTAATTTGTATCTTTATTATAATCCTACAAGTAATAGCACATTTATTCATAAGTATTTATATTCTGAATACAGCCTATTTTTCTGTAACAAATAAATGTTACATTTATTTTGATTATTTAAGACGTAGTCTTAAAATGAGGAGGGTTTTGAGTTTTCAGTGAGTGACGTTTATAAGAACCAATCAAATGCATGTCTTCGGATTTAGAAGGCCCTACAGAAGAGAAGAATCTTAAAGGAAAGTCTCCAGACCTCCAGCTGAGTTTAAAGAATGAGATTTGGAGGGATGGCCACGCGAGACTAAATGTAGCCTACTCCATTACTCTCCAACCCCGGACATATTTTGATGCTGAAAGACAGAGTACCCCATAGGCTACATGGCCCTGCAGCTTTTTGTGCTATCGCTGTAGATCTACAAGTGTAAAGGTGAATCAAAAACCAAAATCTATATTGTAAGATTAGGACTGTGTGTTAGTCCTGCAAACGTAACAACACCCTACACACGTAATAAACCATAAACGTAATACAAATCTGCCGCTTTTAATGTACTGACACCTTTGTACATGGTTACTATGATTGGTCGTAAATCATTCATTGCTAGAGTGACATGATACTGTTTTTGCCTCTCCTGAAATATTTTATACTTTGCTTTGTACTACTTATAAACCTAGAATAAATCTGGAATCAATATGATGTGGTTTGATTGGACTTGATCAGTCTAAACAGCCAAGAACTTTCAGGACAAGAATATGTGGGGGGGAAATGCAATTGGCTGTTGAAGACATTTACAGTTAACAATTTGTAGAAGCTGCAGAATTAGATTTTAAACTGCAGATTTAGATTAGCCTGTATTAGTGATTTATTTCATTTGTGGGAAGTTATTACAATTTTGAAAGCTGACTGTTTTTACCTTTTCACAAACGTAACTACTCCCTAAAAACATAATAGTTATACTACTACATTTGTGGAAAATGTATTACGTTAGTGGTATTATTACATTGAAAGCTGCAGATTTGTATTACGCTTGTGGTTTGTTACGTTTACGGGCCTAACACCGTGTTGAGCTAATGTGAGGAATATAGTGAAACTATTCGTCTCTGTGGAAGCTCTACGCTATTTATCGAACCATCTAATTTAATAACCTGGTTTTAGACAGTAGCATTACATTTCAAAGGAATATCGGCCTATGCAGGCAGGCCGCTCGTATGTCCCTGAAATCATGTGAAAATATTTTCCCGAGCTAAGCCACATGCTCTGCGTGATAGCAGGTGACAGAAAGTATGTAGGGTCGGACATTAAAGTGTAAGAGTGGTGTTAGGGGAAATGGCAGAAGAGTTAGTGGTTGCCCAGGACACGGACATTTTCGACACGAAGATAAACTGAACATGTTGGCCTTTGACATTTTTTTTACGATTGCTTAAGCGCAATTTTGAAAACAGGACTCAATTTGTCAAAACACTAAACACAATTCACATAACCCCACACCCAAGGTGCAAAACACCTTTTGTATCCTGCAAAAGGAAATACTGTAATCAAAACTACAAAAGAAGTCAAAATCTGACTTTTGCTTCAAATGGCACACACTTCGTTCTTATGACCAGATTTTGGTCCAACCAACTACACACTACTGAGCTCAATCAAAAGCACTTTCATCTTTGTGGTCCTTATGGTTCATAATGGTTCCGTGTGTAAATGATTCTGCAGAAATATGTCCAAGTCTACAGAAATATGTGCAGAAACACAAAAATACTGTTGAAACTACATTTTTCGCCACAAACCAGTGGACAAACGAAACAACATATCCACAGTACATACAGTATACATTGCAGTTGTGTGAGAAAAAAAGAATATGCTCTCTATATAATTCAGTAAACAGAAAAATAACTTTGAGAAAAGAATATACAGGGGGGAAAACAACCAGAGGAAAAAAAACGTACTTAGGTTGCATCTCGCCGCCTAGCTGGGTCTGGCCACAGCACCTTATCAACATCACAGGCAATATCTTCCCTGGCTAGACAGTGCTTACATTCTGATGGATGAGTTGACAATTGAGCATTTAGGTGTTTGGTCTGGTGGCACGTGCATTGGACAGTTGGTCCATGGGTGTAGCATTTTGAATGGTAGTGTTTTGAAAGTGCAAACTTTATGTCAGATTCCTGTGTCTTATGTATATAACTGTGTGGAGTGTTTTGCAAAACACTGTGTGTAGTGTTTGGAAAAAAAAGTGAGGCGGAGAATGTACTTATAGTTGTGCATATCTGGGCTGAGGTTTTGATCTCTTAAGTGTTAGTTTCAATAGTTGTGCTTTATGTGTGATTTTAGTGTTTTGGCAATTGTGAAAAACTGTAACATATACAATACACTCAAAATGCATAATTATAATACTATTGTTATAATAGCATGTATCAATCTCAAGTATTCCAGTAAATAAAATACTTTAAAATAGTGGCATTGTGAGTTTAGTTATCGTTGACATTAATAAAAGCTCATCTGTTAAAAAGAAGTAAATAAATCATGGCCCTATTGTCATAGTAAACGATAGCATTCCTTTAGTGCTCACATAGCCCTGGACTAATGTGATCATTTTAAGTGGCTTACACTGTGCTTTTTTATACAAAGTAAGTGTTGTGGCTTTGCTTTCTGTGTCCTAAAGGTCAGGCCAGTGCTCACTACAACTCTTGCCAAAAGCGTGAGCTGTGAGTTTCCTTAACTGTGGATCGAGACGGGTAAATGGAAAAAATTGAAAGACTTGAAATGAATGCGGAAAACCAAAGCAGATTTGATGCTGTGTGTTTGATGCGTAGTGTAATGGTATGTCTCTAAACAGGCAGTGCTGAAATGAAGTAGTAGGTGTACTTAGGTGAACTAACCACCAGTTCGCAGGCATAGCTCTCCTGCGTGTAGTCATAGCAGTCGACCAGTGTGGTGAAGAACTTGGCCATGCACTGGTCCTCCTTCAGAAAGGAGTAGCCCTGGAACGTCCGCTGGACCAGCTTACGCAGCTGCTTGGGCTGAAAACACCACAACCGTCATCAGGCCAGGATGCAGTAGTTACACCACGGACACGATCCAATGTGAGATTACTTCTGCTGTGAGCTTACCTTCATGTTGTTAATGAGCTCGCTTGGAAAGAAGAGTTCCAAACCCACATCCCTCCTGACATGACCGAAACGTACACAGCATGGTGTTAACCCAGATGCAACCACCACAGCATAGCTCTTTTTACAGCACACGAAAGCACAACTCTGAATGCAGCGAATCAAACCGACTCACTTACAAAAAACATACACAGCTTAGCGCTCACCTGGATACAATCACTACATATCGACTCTAAACAACGCAAATCAAACAGACTTACTCCAGTAGTTCAAAGTTGGACTTTTTCTCCAGTCCATTTGGGTTCATGTCCTTGTAGAACCGTCTGTAGGGTGTTCGGATAAAAGTTCAGTGTGGGGAGAGACTTTCAAATACGTAGTGACATGCACTTTCAAATTGAGAATTTATGGAAGTCACAGATGAGCGTTTTAGTGTGCGTTACCTAATCTCCAGACAACCAAGCTGCAGTGCCATCCCGTCACTCACTTTACTAGCAAAGTGTTGCATGTAGTCCCTGCGCACCTGTTGACGTGATACAAACAAAATTACCATACTGATTACAATGTAACTACAGATTATTTGGTTTTACTGCAACATTTTAATGTAATTCATATGGTACAGAGTGTCGAGGCCAACGCTCTGCAACTTGAAAAAAACACATGCAAATAGACAAAACGCAAGCAAATTAAGAAAACATCGACATCAATAGAAAACCCGCTGCAGATTCATTGAACAAAACACATTTCAGCAACGAGCTGCAAATACAGACAACACAACGGTTTATTTTAACATCGTCATCGCATGATTCAGATGTTACTACACATAAGCTAGGCCTTTCTGCTGTTAACTTAGCATTGGTCTTTTGTTTCTTATACATTCTCGCTTATGTAAATTTAAAGATAATGTGTGTGATTGGCTATTAACTTTATAGCCAGCTAACATAGCACGTTTCAAAAATAACGGTGTGTATTTCGTCAGGTTATTTCAATTGACAGGCTAATGATATGCAAAAGGCCACCGCTAGGTTAACGGGAGATGTCTGCAATAATATCTGCATCCTGCGATCACCATGTGAAAAAAAAATATTTTACCTCACAAATCCATTGTATTGTCGGACACTTCCGTTGTGTTTTCTGTTTCTGCAGCACGTTTAAGTAATGTGTTTTGTTGTCTATATTTGCATCGCACTTCTGTAATGTGTTGTCTGAATTTGGAGCGTGTTTTCTAAATGCTGTGCATGTGTTGTCAAATTGATAAAGATGTTTTCTTAATTTTGTTTGTGTTTTGTCTATTTGTATGTGTTCTCTTAAGTTGCAGTGGATTGGCCTTTCAGGGCCCCCATACATATAAAACCAAAACTGACCTGCTGGTAGAAATAGATCATTGTGGTTTTGTCCTCTTTGAACTTCTCTAGGAAGTTAGAAGGGATGTAACGTATGCGCAAGTCGTATCTGGATAAAGAAGAATACAGTCTTTGACAATAATGCTAAACTAGGATTTGGTGTCAAATGTTAAAGGTTATGCATAGGGAGAGGCTGCGAAGGGTTGAGGGTTCACCTCCACTCGGCCTCTAAGTGCTGCTGTTCGTAGCGCAGGGTCAGCTCTGACACCGTCAGGTCCAAGTGGAGCCAGTGGACTTCAGAGGACTTCAAGTGTTTGAGCAGCAGTCCATAGCAGTGGGTGTATTTTATGGCCGGGCCCAAACACCCACTGGATAGCACTGCTCCAACAATAGTCTGAAGGGAGGAAGGGCACAGTCCACCACAAACATCACCACATACAGTATCTGGTCAAATAGAGACATTTCCCAGTTAACAGCATACATACACAGAACATCCAAACTTTAGGCAATAGCGCATACAGAAATATGCAATTTTGTTTTATACCTGATGGAAATATACAGTGTGGCCCTGTGAATTAGTAGTAGATAGAGAAGTGTAGGGTAGCGTACCCTGACGGTCCATCCCTCCTCACAGCGCACCAGTTTGAAGTTCTTGCCCAGGTTGGAGCTGCTGCTAAGGAAACACACTTTGATGATCTTCGTCGGGAAGCTGTCATTAAGGACGGTCGAGGGGAAAGTGGCTGAGTGTTGGGAAAGCCGGGTGGGACTAGTAGGTGCCATATTCCGCCACGACAGGGTGCTAGTGTCCCCCGACATCTCAACATAAAGACACACACACACACACACACACAAACAGAAATATACATCTTTGATACATGAACTATCTAATATATAAATAATTGAGGGTTGGAAATGGATGTGGGAAAAATGTAACGTGTGTGAAAGTGCACAGGCCTGTGTAGCTGTCTAGCTAATGTAATGTAATGGGAATGACTTGCAAATATCCAAATACAGCTCGCTTTCAACTTACCACTCTGCAGTTCTATCATCCACACAGTCGGCCGACAGAACAGCATGAACACCATTCAACGATGCGCCAAAGTCAAAGATAAATGAAGAAACAAGGCATGATACTTTCCCCAGTGGCTGGTGACTTCAAACGAAATCCTTGGTTTTCTCCAAGAAAGTCAATTTGTAAGACTACACGGACGATTGTGGACGCTAAAGGAGAGTCACATTGACAGGCAAAAGCGGAAACTCTAGCAAGCTGGCAAAAAGGAGGAAGTTGAAGAGCGACAAACAGAAAGCAGAGTTGATGAAACGGTCCCACCACCCCTGCTCAGGGGCATGTTGCACCACCAATCAGGAACCCGTAGTGGCACGGCTTGTGGCAGCTTGTGGCGTGGATTTCGATTTTTTTTTAAAACAGTGTTAGAGAGATACAAAGAAAAGGTTAAAGGAAACAAGAGATAAGGTACCCTCTGTAAAAGTGAAACTTTTTTCAGCAAACAAAATGACAGAAGTAGCAAAAATATGTTTTGGTAGAGGTAGATTTGCTGTAAACTTGGTTGAATACAGCATAGTGTTTCAACAGCTAAATTAAACATTACGCTGTACGTTTTCATAGATCAGAAGTATGCTCCTGTGCGTTCGAGAATTAGTCGTAAATCTGAATTTATTTTTTATAATAGTAGTGTTAAAGGTGACTTTAGGGGTCTGCAGCAATTTGGAACGGCATCCAACAACTTGCGAACAGTGCTGGGACCTTTTTGGTGTATAAGTTATGAGACATGAGTTGGTTGCCATTGGACAGAGTGGGCCGGAGGCCTACCTTGATTGTACAATGCATAGACACACTGGACAGCCCACAGTCCTCATGCACTGGTATCAAATGCTAACGTAGATAGCACATTTTGTCTTCTTCTTTCTTTTTTATATTTTTTTATTTGAATTAAAAGCAGTGGGAATTGTCACGTTTTGAATTGGAGTATGGAATAAAAAACCAAATTGTTACTCAGTCCACTGGTTTTCTATAAACGTCTATAACTTTCAACATTTAGCTAACCTCAGTATTGAAACCTGAATACTTAAATTCACTTAACAATATCATTATGTTTTCAAATGTGTTCTTGATGAGTTGCAAACTTGTTTTAGGACATCAAAATTCAAAGCACCGTTAAATAACAACACCATTCTTGTATTTTACAGTCACCGAGCAGTTATGTGGTTATGTGGTTCAAAACATTTAGATATCAAGGCAAATTGACCTTTTACATCACAGAGTGAACTTGCCAAGTACCCGAGACATTCAGGCAAATTATTCAAATTCCACAAGGTTTTTTTTATTTTATTTTATTAGGGTCCCCTAGCTGATGCAAAAAAAAAACATCAACTACTCTTCCCAGGGTCCTCACAATTTTTGGGGAAAAACATGTACACAGACATAACATAAGCATAAGATAACATAAGCATCACACAAAAACATTAAGAACACACAAACAGGTAACAGAAGAACAAAAATAAACTGAAAAAAAGGTAGGTGAAGAGAGAGACCGCAGAGCGGTTTGTATTCAGGGGCAGGCATGAGAAAAGGCTGGGTTTGAATTTAGAGTCGTGCATGAGAAAGGGCTGGGTTTGAATTTAGAGTCGTGCATGAGAAAGAGCTGGGTTATTAATTTAGAGGCGTGCATGAGAAAGAGCTGGGTTATTAATTTAGAGGCGTGCATGAGAAAGAGCTGGGTTTTTAATTTAGAGGCGTGTAAGAGAAAGAGCTCGGTTTTTAATATAGAGGCGTGTATGAGAAAGGGGGGTGGGCGGCTTCATTCATTCATGTTGCCCACTAGATTAAGTACTGTAATCAATTTCTGGTCAAAGTAAAGCAGTCTGACCACACTGCATTTTTTTGTTGACTGATAGACTTGGGGGGAAAAAAATTATTAAATGTAGTTTTAAGTGTGTTGGGCTGGCTTACGGATGGCTTTGGCAGCCATATTTCATTGTTAATGAATATCTGCATTGTAATTACATTTTTTTTTTTACTGTACTTGAAAGGCAGATCAAATATACAAACTTCTGATACATTAGATTGCACGATAGTGCTGTTTAAAAATGTATTCTTAAAAGGTTATCAACATGAAATAAAACATTATGTATTCCCCTCAATCCTTGTGCAGAATGTCATCATTGTGAGAAGGATTGAAATGTCCTCTTCACGGTAGGTCTAGGTTATTGCTTTGTGAAAAAAGTTTTAAGCATCTCGAAGATCTGCAGGATAGCCGCAGGGCCTCCATTCCCAGCGTAATATGTGTGGGAGCAGGAGTCCAGATTCCTACATGGGTTTTCATATGAGAGGGTTTTGCAGGGTTTTTCACAAGTCTTTTGGGGGGCCCTTAAAAAGGCAAAGGTAAAAGGGAGAACGGACCAATAAGATTATTTTGTTCATAACGATGTACCTAAACCCCTTAATCACAGGTTTCTTTCTTATGGCCAGTTTAATCAATTTTTGGACATTTATCTACTGGTGCTCTGCAATTTTCTAGCACAGTTATTTCAGCTTACATTTCGAGTTTAAATTCGTTCTTAGTGCGCTTGCTGTAGTAATCGTGAGCACTATTAACTAATTATTACGCTTACTCCGAATATTTGTATACTTTTAGTAGGCATCGGTAGCGGATCTTGGCATAGGTGACATAGGTGTCAAGTGCTGAGCGGCACTCGCCAGGTCGCTCTGTGCGCATAGAAACACACAGACACACACACACACACACACACACACACACACACACACACACACACACACACACACACACACACACACACACGCTAATCTACAAATCGCGTCCCCTATCCTATCACCACGGCACTCAAACCCCATTGCCCTGCCCCCCTCTTCAATCTGCAGCAAAACAGTATAAGGGGGGGGGGGGGGGTCTCACTATGTGGTCCCGCCTATGGGTGCCAATTAATCCAGAACCGCCACTGTTAGGCATTAATTAAAAGTTTCTTTACACGTGAGATTTGACTTTCTTTTCACTCTACAGCTATATGATTTAGGTTTCCAGGACTATATTGTGGTATAAATATTCGACCTGGGAGTAACTTTCTCCCAGTTAACAACAATATTCAGAAAACTTTTAATAATCTGCTTTGCATTCATCAGATTGCTTTCTTGTATAAACTATATTACATGGAAATCATTATTTTATATATTCCAAATTAACCTGCCAGGTTATAGTGGCCCATTGGGTGGTTGCCAGTCGCTCAATGGAGATGCGCTGCATGCGCGCATGTGTCTAGATTCCAAAGGTCTTATTCCAACACTACCTGCGCACTATCGGGCGAGACTAGTTCATGTAGAAAAATGTCACGGAAGAAACGTTCAAAAAATAAAAGGAAATGTTGTGGGTCTCAGGATCTTTCGGGAACAATCGATGTTCAGCCTGAAGACCAAATGGTAAATGGAAAGGGGGTGATCGGGCAAGTGACAATCCCGGGAAACGGTAAGGACGCTGAGTCTCAGGGTAGCGCCCCAAGACAGAAAACC
This sequence comes from Aplochiton taeniatus, assembly GCA_017639675.1. Classification (NCBI taxonomy): domain Eukaryota; kingdom Metazoa; phylum Chordata; class Actinopteri; order Galaxiiformes; family Galaxiidae; genus Aplochiton; species Aplochiton taeniatus. Next base: position 4,288,351 of record CM030191.1, read on the forward strand.
TCCAAAGACGTTTACTTCGCTTTTCTTCCTGACAAATATGAACCACTTATTGACGAAGTAGAAGACGATGAAGAAACGAAAGAAACTGAACAAAGGATAAGAGAAAATGCATTGGAAAAAAAGAAAAAGAAAAAGCAAAAATACAAGAAATACAGAAAGGTGAGCTGTGTCCATAATTGACGAAGTGGCGTAGCCTATTGAGTGTTGTGTCATTGTTACCTACCTACATGCCTTTTATCAAATCATTATCAACTTCTGACCTTTGGCATAGTTGAGTGAAAATGTCGGTAGCAACAAGGGAGGTATTACAGACTCTACCCCTGACACTGTCAGGTTGAGAATCGCATTTTTCGATGATTTAGACCAATTTGGGCATGATGAAAATTAGTGGGGCTGAATAGAACACAGACACAGGGCTGGTATGCTAAACTTCACCAATCCTTCACGTAATTTCGATTTCTCTCTCTCTTTTAAACACACACACGAACACGCACGCACACGCACGCACACACACACACACACACACACACACACACACACACGTTCTGACTGGCAAAAACACTCAAAACTCAAGCTAAACTTTCACTTTATTTCTGGACAACTATTGTGATCAAAGAACTTTTCTGTTTTCAGCTACTCTCCATTGACCCTTTAAAATCAGATTACTGTAGCTATCGTTGTTCAGCACGCCTGGCTCATCCAGTTCTGTGCTGTTCAGCTTGGAATTGCAGTTGGACAATGCATTAGGCACTGCACTTTTCTTCCCATAAGTTTAGTCCCATAAGTATACAGAGCCGTTTTAGGCCTACTTATTACACCAACATTTTCAGCACAGCCTTCTTCACAGCGAATCTTCTCACCCAATTACCATGGGCAATCTGCCCAGTGCACAGTTTTTGGAACTCTGAATACACATACATGTCAATGTCAGTGTTCGCTTACATGTCACATCTAAATAGCATGACTCTTTGTAGATTAAAAACTACAGCAACTATCTGAAGTGGGCCTCTGCTTCTCTCTTAAAAGCTAGAATAGGTTTATAGCAAAGTTACAAACAATAGGAAAGATTAAGCACTGATCTTTTGGAAGGATTCGAGCACATTCATTATGGGTTGGTAATAATTCCCAGTTCAGACAGATCAAAGCAAAATCTGTAAACCGCTTAGCCGGTCAGTGTTGACTAGCCTTCCCGATTAGCCAGATAGTGCTATCTATGAATGCAATTAGGTGTGTACAGGTAGAGGCACCATGGCAGACACCACCACAGGAATAGGACATTCCATGTGGTTCCTAGGTGGCAGGTCATATTGATTCCTTTTCTGTCGGTCTGCTTTTCTTTTCCGCAGAACATGGGTAAAGCCCTGCGCTTTGGCTGGCGCTGCCTGGTTGCAGGGTTACAGAGCTTTGCTGGGGGATATGCCACGCCTCTCTCTGCCGTGGCTACACTTGTAACCGACCCTCAGCGAGCCAGAAGCAATGCATGATGGGAACGTGGCGAATGGGGACCGACTAGCAAAAGACCCATTTCAACGCCCTTCTACTACGAACACGTTTAATTTTGTTTTGTTTTTAAGTGTATGTTTAGATTTTATTTTTTAGCAAACCAAATTCAATATTGTGGTAAACATGGTTTATACCATCTCACGAATGTGGCTGGAATGTGACACAAACTTAGTTAAGGATATTCTTAAATGTAATCAAATGTCATCAAATTAAATGTATTTGTATATTTCCCACACATAGGCAATTTAATGTGGTTCTGTACATTAATCCTAATCATATATAGTGAACAGGCTGTACTCAACCCAAATCTCCTTGCACAGAGCACTGTCGCACATAACACTACAAGTGGAAAGAGAAACAAAGTGGTGCAATAGGATGAACGCCATACATCCAGGATGAACAAAATCGAAGAGATAAAAGCGTATCGCAGCTCTTAATTATAAAGAAATAGAAACCCTTTAGAAAAATGATTGACAATTGAAGAGTTTCAATCTTTTTTTTATTTTTTAGATACATCTGCTTTGTGGATGTCCTATTTATTTTTAGTTCATATTTTAGGATAGGTTGCAGGCTGTTGTGACCAATGGACATAAAAGGAATTGATCAGATGGAGTTGTAATATCATACAAGCTTATCAACTAAGAAGACATCCCTTTTTTCAAATAGTGGACATGTAATTTAGTTTCCTAGGTTGAGGACACACACACGCACACGCACACGCACACACACACACACACACACACACACACACACACACACACACACACACACACACACACACACACACACACATACACACACATATGTATATATATAGGAAAATGGGTTTTCGTTCTTTAAACGCTAACGGTATCATTCCATATGGACAGTCCATGTATCACCAAACTGCTGTTGGGTTTTCAATCTGTCTGCTTTCCTAATATCTTATTTGAGTGAGTTCCATTGTGTTTGCTGCATTTGCCAATACATTCCCCTAAATCATGGTTATTTAACACTAAATACCCTCTGGGACAATTACTTTTTTTGAGAGTTCTAAAAAGAAACAAAATGGTGTGCAGTTAAAGTGGCCTGTTAGAGCAGGAGCATGTAAAGGTTGCTAAAATGCTTATGTGTGCATTTATGACATTATCTTTAACTGATATCTCAAAAAGTCAAACTTGTTCATAGATGCTAGTAAGCTTTTCTTCAAAAATACAGATTTAAACAATTTTACCTGCTATATCCAGCTGTAATTCCCCGCATTGTGCAAGGCTTAATGCATTACAAATAAGATGCACTGAAGAAACAGTGACGCAGCCACTATTTTTTTATGGCGATTCAGTTTTTGTAGAACCAGTAGGCTTCATAAATCTCTCAATCAAACAGACCCAACAGCTTGGGAAATAGAGAACATCCATTAAAAGGGACAGCAGCTTATCTCTCAATTTGTGTAAAATTTGTATTCAAGAAATGTATATTCATAGATTAATAGCTATATATTACACAAGTATGATACGAGTATAAAAATGTGCACTAAAAAGCACATATGACAATATCATGTTTTTTTTCTTCTCATATGCATTAAAGTTGCATTTTATACATGAAATAAATACCCTGAAATTATAAAATCAGGATGACTATTTTCTGCCAAGATTTATTCAATTGGACTGTATTCATCAAGCCTTTTGGGGGAAAACATCTAACAAACAGTGAGAATGAAATACAGCGGAGAAAAACATGCACTATAATTCTAGAAACATATAGTAACAGGCAAGGTAGGTGTTTGTGTTTCAGCAAAACTACAACTAAAAGCAGTTGAGCTTAATACTAGCAAAATTCGAAAACCACACAGTAACTCTTCTTAACATCCTCGCTGAAATTATGGTAGTGTTGGAATGATGTTTTTGGACACAATGGCTATCCATAAGGCTTGCAATGAAAACATGTATATTTAGGATAAATGAGGAAGCCATAAACAAAAGAAAATATGGACTTGCGTACATAATACAATTACATTAAAACGATCCCTATGAAAAAAATGGATTTACTTCGGAGAAAGATCTAAAGTAATGAAAATCTTTGACAAATTATCGCTCGTTTTCCTTAAGGAAAGCGCTCAAAAGAATGTAATCTTGGCATGATGTAAGAAATAGGTGAAATAAAATGTGTTTATTACTGTACCCCATTGTAGTGTAATTATTATATTAACACCAGAGGGAACTTGGCGTTAGTAGAAAGGCACAGAGAGAGAGATGGAGACAAAACAGGAGCAGAGTGAGGATGCCACAAAATGTGTGATTATATAATCTTTAAAAATACAGTGAACCTGCATTTCCTTTCAAAGTTTGAAATTGACCAGGATGATTAGGACATACCTAAAACAAGAAAAGGTGTGCTCTTTAACAGAGCGAAGAATAAACATTATGTTATAGCAATTTCTCAGTGAATCAAATATACAGGGGAAAGGGTTTGGTATCCGGCTTGGAATTTGGCAAAATTAAAGAGAAATTTCTCTCTTCAAACTGCTCTGTAGGAAATAGGGTTCCCTGTATACACCAACTAAAACCATGAGACAGGAATGTAATAAAAATGTAACTTTCAAGCTAGATCTAAAAAGTACATGTTTTGCTGTATTGCTCTTAAAGCCAAGTAAACTCCATTATTAAATTGCGTGGGAAATGCTTCAGCACATCTTTTCCAGGGTTGGTGGCGTCCAGTAGAGTTCTTTTCAAGCTGCTAAACTTGCGGACTGTTGTGGCAATGATGGAAATTACAGGTATTTAGATGGACCTTTGTTTTGGACTGTTGTTCTGGTTTGTTGTATATATTCCAGTAATACTTTAAACAGGGATACTGTTGGGAAAGTGGGTTACTCGGGAATACTTTCAATTACAAATAACTATCTTTTATATTCTCTTTTTTCCTCCTCAAATTAGTTTGAGCTTCCGGGCGTATAAGAAAGGATGCAGGAGAATGGTTGCTTATTTTAATCTGTTCTTTCCTTGAAAGCCAATGTTGATGGGATGACCTGGTTCATAGCGCTCTAGATTGTTCATACTTTATGACTCGGTTTGTGGCCCTCTAGATTGTTCATACTTTAGGATTCGATTTCTCTCTAGATTGTTCATACTTTATGATTCGGTTCGTAGCGCTCTAGATTGTTAATACTTTATGACTCGGTTTGTAGCGCTGTTGATTTTTCATACTATGATTTGTTTTTTGTAGTGCCTTCCGTTTGAGATACTTTATGTGTCAACATGAATCAGTTTTGGGGCAGGCAGGGTTAATCTTTGTTGGTATTCCATATCTGGTCAAATCACTTCTTTGGATCTACAAGCTTCTTAAAACCTCACTGTCCAGCCCTTGATAAAAAAGCTGGGTGTGATGAGGAGTTTATAACCTGCAACCTCAGGTTTCACTGCATGATCTCAGACTAAGTCTCATGGGCCTCACAGCACAAGACGGGCTGTTTCATTACACACACATCCTGCATGGTTTGGCCTAAAAGGCAAACCGCTTCCAATGGATCAAGATCATATCAAACTGTTCATTGGCGTTACAGCCCTGCTTAGTGGCGTCAATGCTGCCCTCATTAGGAGAGCTGAAACACAGCAGAGCTTTGATGCGGTGAGACAGCTAAACCACTCACTGTTTGATCCACCACTTTTACCATTGAACTGTGCATACATTGGATTATGGACTTACCGTAAGCAGAGACACGGCTCCATCTGGATCATGCCGATGGGATGTTAACCGTTTTCTCATTATGTACACTCTCCAAGGTAGGTGGGTGGGCAAGGAGACATTGCTACACAGCAATGAGCCACCTATTGGAAAACATGGCTTCACACTGCAAACAAAACGATTTGGTTATGTACAGAACCAGGTTCTTTGAGTGAAAAGAGGGAGACTCGTTCCTTTGGGAAAGCCCTAAGGGCGCCCTCTTTTCAGAGCAAATACTACAGCGCCTTGATGTCAAAGGCCGAGGAGATGTTGCATTTCTCACAGCACTTTGAAGTGCCGGTCCTTATAGCCAGTGCACATCAGTTTCCTCTTCAGAAAGTTCACCAACCATTCTTCAGCATATGGGGCAGGAGTTGTAAGGAGTCTCCCTCCTTTCCCTCAAAGAACCTGGTTAGGTACACAGCCTAATCGTTCTTTTCTGTTCAATACAGTCAACTTCTTCTTCTCTGAGACATTTCAAAACAGCGGCCCATGGACACGAGAGCAAGTAGCCCCAAGAATGGCCGGCAAGCCTTTCACTAGTCAGAGTTGCCCACACTCAGCCCCACCTGCGTCAGTGAGGGCCCCATCAAATCCAAGCGATTAAGCGACAAAGAAAGTGTCAGGCTAGCGGTTACACTTCTGAAACCCCCCTTGAGAAGGCCCACAAAGTAACCATCCCTCGGGTAGAATCCACACAAACGGTGAAGTGCATTAAATATACGTTACATTACATTACAAACATACGCCATTCCAAGGGCCTGAACCTACCATTTAGACCACCCCGGTTTAGACAGTGCCTGTCCCCTAAAGTGTCGCACGAAACCGACAAAGGGCTGATCCACCGAGTGGAAACCCCGCGTTGGCAAAGCCCGTACGGGACACACACCCTCCAGGGCCCTCGGGCATAACATGATGACCTCGACTTACACGCCTTGTCAGGGTTATGGTGCTGTGTCGTTCCCCTTTGGCCTTTTGTTTCCTGTTCTCTGGTTGATTGTGTTACTCACTGTCCTCTCGTTTCCGATCACTTCCCTCCCGGCCTGCATGCATTCCCCTGTGTCAGCCCTGATTGCTGGGCCAGCCCTGATTGTGCTCACCTGTGTCCCATCTCCCTGCCTTAGTATATGATCTGTGTCTTCCCCTCGCTCTGTGCCAGGTCGTTGTTCATGTTTGTTCCAGCATTCCTAGTCTCTCGTGTTGATTTCCCTGGTTATTGGATTCACTGCCTGCCTTTTTGACCGAGTCTCTAGCCTCCTCCCTCTCGGATTTGTTTGGGTGTCTAGATTGCCTACCCGTGTACCGACCTGGTTTGTGTCCTGATTAAAGACTGTTTCTCTACCACGAGTCGAGCGTTTGGGTTCTGTTACTTGTGGGTCTCCGGGCGTAACATTTATGGCATTGCAGGAATAGGTCATGCTCAGGACCGTAGGCACGAAAGCAGCTCACTGTCTCGAAATCACCTTAGCACCTCTGGGAGCAAACTGATTACATGAAGGGTGCACTGAGAAAGCATGCATCTCACTGACCTGGTTTGCCGTAGCTAGAGGAATATCGGTCTTATATGACAAAGCCTTAAGGCCAATAGTCTCCAGTGACTTGAACAGACCAGAGACAGTCCATCTAAAAGAATAGTGCCCAAAGGATCGCGAGAAGTGTGGTAAATATAAAATAGAATTGTAAATCTGATTTTCCTATGCACACTTTCTTTATTAACCGCGTCACCTCTGGTGTCCTACCCTGTCAGACAGACTTCAACATGAAGTTGGCCAAAATCCTCAGATTTATCAAATGCATAAGTTAGCACACTTTTACATGTACTATAAAAACGACTTGGAACTGCTTGAACAACCAATCACAATTTTGTCTCATGTTGTGTTGCTAGGGACTTCACTGTCACTATTCCCGGTCAGCGTCAAACTGGAGAAGAGAGCTGGCCAATGTCCATGATCGACAAGATAGACAGCTACCATGGCAAAATACAAAAATGGCCAAAGGAAAATAAATCCAAAACACATTTTCATGTCTGGGAGGAGGATTATTTATTTGTTAACTCAAATTTGAAGTCCATCTGTCTTATTTACAAAGCGAGCGTGGCCTTACCCGAAGAAGGGCAATTTGGAGTGGCATTTCAAAACGGTGCACAAAAACGACCTAAGCAGCTTTCCCTGTCAAAACAATTGAATTTAGAGCTGCAGGGTAAGGATACATGTGCAATCAACATGGATCAGTTCAGTGGACACATTTAAAAGCATGCTACGGCTGCTGTCAAGTAGTCTGCAGCTCTGTGCATGACTTTCCTCAAGTGCAGGTGAAACTTCACCATCAGGGCTAATACTTTTATGTGAAGCTTGAATGGTGCATGTTATGAGGAGCAAGTTCAGAGCATCTTGTCAGAATTTGAGAGGCCCCTCACTGACTTTGCATCCATCGTGCCTGTATCCAGCTATCTGTGTTTTCCATTTGGTGCGAGAATTGAGTGGATTGCATTTCCTCCCAAGTGGTATCAATGTTCCACCTGGATAGCTCTGCTGTTGAGAATGAAATTCTCACACTGCAAAATAACATGGGGATTGTCGCGGATTAAATCCAGGGCAACACCTGGCATGAATGTAGGGTTCTGGAACAACAAGTATCCTAACCCCTCCTGGAACAAAAGTATCCCAACCTTAGAATACGCGGCTTGAACTTGACAGCACTTTTTGGATCAACGTATTGGTGCAAGTCCGCTTTCTCTAACATGAAAATCTTGTTGTGGGTCTATGGTTTATTTAGGCCTGGAAGTGTATCACTGTTATGTTAGAATCATAATGAGAGAGTAAGGGCAAAAAACAATAACTGTTTGTTAGCTATTCTTGGAATGCCTGAGAAACTGTGTGTATCCAGAGACAGGGTATCTAGTTGCTTTACAATACCATAAAAATTAACAAATGGGCTTGTCTTCCTGAAGTAGACATTCCAATAAGCAAAGATAAAAGGTTTTCAGTCGAAACCACGGAAGAAACCGTGCTAACACCAGCTTTCATGTGAGCAGTTCTAAGTAACTGATGTGGTTGTCCCGTACATCGTTTACCGTCACACCTTCCAGGATGCCCAGCAATCCGGTCAGGCATTTGTCTCGACCAGCTTCTGTGTAGGACTGTTTGTCAACAGAGTGGCGTCGTAACATGGAGCAAGTGCCAAGACGCAGCTTTGAGCCACAACACCACCATCTGCTTTGAAGTATTTCTCACTCTGGCAGCCAGCCAGTACTGAAAGCCCCTCCTAAACAGGAAACCCAAAGCACCACTGCTGTCATTGACGCCATCAGGCCCAATAAAACGCATGCAGGTGCGGACCTTCCGAAGCGCGTATCTCCGGAACAGGATCCAGCAACGCCGAAAAGCAGTTACCCTCTCCTCTGAGAGATAAGCCCTGTACGTCAGCGAAGGGAAAGTGACTGACAGGAACATCGTTTTCTGGGCTGGCACTATGGAGCTCTTTTCCGAATTGAGAATGGAACCGCGGGAAAGCAAATGAGCCACCAGCCCAGCTGTAGCCAAAGTATTTTCTCCTGCCGAGCGAGCAGGAGCTCCGCAGACACCAAGGACGCTATGACAGTTCTGCAACGGGAGCCTGTCCCCGCTGTCCCACGTTCCCACAGGCGAGAAACCTCGGCATCGATTGGGCCGTTGTTAATGTCAATCTGCAAGTGGGCCTGGTGGGCCAACAGCTGGGACAACGCGTTTACCTCGAGGGTGCCATGGAGCTTGCACGGCCCCCGATAAGGACGTCGAGGAGGGGAGGGGGCCAGGTGTTCAGCGACGAACGCCTCCATGGGCGGGCTCTCGGCGACAACCCTGGGACCATCACCCTCGCCTGCCACGGCTGGTCCCACGATAACCGTACGTCCACCAGGGCATCTGGGACCATGGGCACTGCACCTCTCTTGGCAGGGGCATTCACCTGCATGTAGGACCCATCCAAGATGGACCGGGCGGTTACGCCGGTCGACCAGGGGATCTTCAGAAAGCCGCACGCCAATACACACGGGTCCAGCGCTGGAATGGACCTAGTAGGGGGAACAGCGTGTTCGTCTGTGCTGCTGGGTCTCCCAGCCTGGCCGTCCGACCCCTCAGAAGTGATGTCTGAGGGGCGTCGGTTTGCGGTCGTACTCATTACCCTTACATGTTGGCAGACTTACCTAAATATATTCTCAATTTGTTGTTGGTTAGTTTGGACAACAGCACCTGGAAAGAAAATATGCAAAGGTATATTAGCAATATTATTTAAAATCAAGACTTTAATGTTGTGCACAAGGGTTACACTGCGACACAGACTTACATCACACTCCACAAAAAAAAGCCTACCAAAAGTAGGAAAGAAAAGATACAATGCATATCACTGGTAAACCATTAGTAAACCCAATGTAGCTGATGGGGAGCAGGTCTCGCTAGCCCACCCCTACCTTATCTACACCAAAGTCCGAGGCCATCTAACCCTAGGAAGAGAGCAGCCGCACCCTGGGCTGTACCAGAGACCTACTTCTCTGTTGACCCTGGTCTATATCTGTCTCTTGTCCTTTGGAGTTCAGTACCGCTGAAAATTCCAGAGATTGCAAGAGGCACCTGAGGCCAGTCACCATAATAAGTACTTCGATTTACCAAGAGACAGCTTGGAGTAATGGAATGGAAAATACTTTATTGATCCCAAGGGTGTAATACTGTTTTAGTTAATAACTCAAGGCCCATTGTTCTACATTTGAAGTAGCCTACCTTTTGAATATTCACATCTTTGTGTACATTAGGTATTAAACAGTTTATTTAGTTTAATCAAATTTCACGTCTGCCACTATAACAATATTATTGACCCTACGACGTTACATTGATATTGTAAAGATATTATATTGATTTTGTAATGATTTTCAGTATTTGTTTGTATAATATCATTTGATCACATGGTCATAAAGCATCCTATTATCAAATTAAACAATAGCCTTCCGAGGTGGGTGTAGAATAATTGCGTCTATCTACTATATAGACTGTCTTGGATTAGAAAACACACCCTCAAGAATACATCACACCTGAGTTTTCACACTGGATTTTGGTGGTTTCTAGAATAGATTTGATGAATTACTTAAAAGCAAGGCAGAGTCTACTTTGCTGGACTCTCACTTTGAGTCCTATAAGTAATCCTGCAACAACTCCAATGCCGAAAGTTGAAATCGAAATAAAAAAGGTTGACTTTTTTTTCTTCATAAGGGCCATATTTTGGTAAAAAGAAAAAAAGAAAAAAAGCCTAAAACTGGCTAATGCGGTTTCTTTCAAAAAAATATATTAATCCCAGTTCAAATGACATTTATTTTACATATGTGTTTGTGTGTGTTTTTATTGCAACTTGTTTTAGTTTTTAAACGTCATACTTATGGTTTTCCTTTTTACATGCACTTTTAGTTTCTTTTTATGTATCAATTGTTTTATTTTTGTTACAGGAAATCTGTTTGAAAAGGGTTATACAAATAAATTGTTTCATTATATATGCGTTATTTACAACAAACAAGCAAAATTGGAACTCTCTCCCGAATGAAAGCATCTTTATGCCCCTGCACATAAACAGAAATCCGTGTTATGTCAGCAAGGCATTTTGCAGAATACAATGTCCAGTGAATTATGACTGATTTATTCAGGACTCTCAAAAAATGTTCAATGCTGTCAGCACTCACTCAAACCTCCTGGGGCCTCATTTATAAAACTGTGCGTATAGGGTTCACTTCAAAAGGTTGCATACGGACGAAACACAGAAACTGCGTGCGCACCACAATATCCTGATTTATAAAAGACTGTGTACGCTGGTCCCACGCCGGTTTCACTTTATAAATAAAATCACAATCAATTTGAAATTCAGCCTATGTGGGCGCGCATTCTTGTTCCACCCTTTTAACGCTTATAATTGCCTATTAATAGCAAATGGACATTTTTAATATTCATCCATACTGACTGCTCAATGGCATAACACCATACCGGGTGTGGTAATTACCCCAAATACCATCTCTCCTCGCTCGACCTCTCTCTTTTCACTACCTCTCCTAACCGACAGGGCCATTATTGCATTGAGAGTTCTGCGCAACGAACATGGGATAACAATATGAAACTGTGTACTCCTATCTGCCTGACTGAGGCATCGAAAACTGCATCAGTTTATGCATGATTAGATCAACTATTCACCTTATTAATCATGAGAATACATTGCATAACATGAGAGTAGGCCTATTGTTAATGATTACAGATCCAATTAAATATGATTCCCGATTTAACTGTGGAATATAAAATAGTTCTGTTGCAAAAAATAGGGAACTCTCCACAATATTTACTATATCATATGATAATGGGAGATAATATTTTGATTTATTTTACACTGGTATAAGTTTCAAAGCGTTTCACGTTATTCATCCTTCTGCCATAAGAGTCGCAGTTTCTAATTTCTGCAGTTTATGTGCGTACGCATGGGTCAAAGTCTCCGTGGAGGAACGCACATTTTCCCGTCAAGTTTGGTTTTGATCAATCCCACAAATGAGGCCCTAGGTCTCTAAATGGTTTTGTAATCGCTAAATGTCAACACTGGGGGGCGTGATGAACAATAAGATAGCCTACCCATTTATGACAAGGGGAGGTGTCTTGTATAGTTCTTCCACAATGACCTGACTTTGTACACAGATTTAATCTAACGGACTGGACATAGACAGGGCTGAAGCATATTTAAACACAAACGGACATTCTTAGATTCAGAACTGGAGGTTGGTGCAAGAACTGAGAACGGAGAGAGAGAGGGGCAACCAGAAACGAGTTCTTAACGCATGGCTCCCTTGCAGCGCGCTGTATACTGGCGGCTCTCTCTTATATTTTTCTTCACAGCTTTTCTCTTTTTCCTGGACGTTTTCACTATAAACAGAAGCTTGTGCGTTCACGGTGACCAGACCAACACCACCTACATTTTCGGTAACCTCACACATGAGACAGACTCGATAAACGAATCGTTTCACCAGGCACCTAATGAGCTCCTACAGTGGAACGATACCGCCCAAGAGAATGTAAGTGGCTAAACGTTGACCAGAGTTTTATTTATTCTTATTTTCTAGATAATATAACTTAACTTTTTCATTTCAATACTTCATTAATTCCTTATTTAAGCTCATAGGCTTACTTAAGTTACTTAGGTAATGAATACATTCCTAAAAAGTCAGAACTACTGTTATTTACTTTTTGGTAATTGGATGAACTCAGCACTGGGGTCAAGCTTAGAAATGTTTTTAAATAACAGTTAGCACACGATTAAACTATTATTATTATTTGTATTAACATCATCATCATCAGCAGCAGCATTACTATTATTAATGCATTTGTTTGTTTATTTGGTGTATTTATACTGGGGTAACACTTAATTATTATTACCAGTAATAACACAATAATAATACTGCTATTACTACTACTGCTACTACATCAGGGCACAGTGTGTGAGGAATTGGAGTTGCTGTCCTATGGTCAGACCATGTACATGACAGGTCTTCTACTAGGCTCTCTCTTCGGAGGAGCTCTCTCTGACAGGTGAGCACTTCACTCAACACATACGCAGTGTAAACAGTGTTACCGGAGCAAATGTTTTATTCGAACAATAGCTAATGCTAGCCAGACCTTCAGATGTACATGCGATCGCTCAAGAGGTTAGAACCTTCCCATGGGCGAGTAGTTAAGAACACGGATTTTTAAGCGCAAATGCAAGACTTGGCCTAATTCATATGGTCGGGTGTGGCATTCGAGGTGACATGAGGCGAGGGGTCGTCTCCGGGGGCAATGCATTGGCTATCTACAGTACCAGTCAAAAGTTTGCGTACCCCGGTTTGAATCAATTTCTTTTCGTGGTGATCCATGCTTTAAAGTGTATAAACTTTGTCTATAAGCACTTATTATTTAATGAAATGGTACATGCCTTGATAATCAGATGTAGAGTTGTAAAAAAAAAAACGAAGGGAAAGGGAAATATTTAATTCAAAGCAATGGAATTTGGTCTGAAGCCCAAACAGCTAAAAGTATATTTGTATTTTGTTGTGTTTTATTGGTCTACGATATTAAAGCTTAAAGACTGTCTATAGTACTTTATTAAATGAAGGGAAATCTTCAAAATAAACGTCTAAAACTATTGTCCTGTACTCAAGACCCATCTAAAAACTGAAGGAAGTGACCCAATCACGAGATGCAGGCCAAGTTAGGCCAGCCTAAGGTCAAACCAGGTCAGGCCAGGTCAAGCCAAAGGTCAAACTCTTAGCAAAGCAGCCCCAGACCAAGATCAATGAAAACGTGTGACTTGTGATTTGACTTTTGTCATAGCACTTACATAAATGTCAAATTGCATGCATTTTTTATGCAATTTACTTAGGATTATAAGTAAATTGAAACACCATAATAATAATAATAATAATAATAATAATGATAGCTTCTCAATCAACAGCACTAAAGACTGGATTAACTTGTGAGTGGTGTTAAACATCGAAAAGGTTTATGATTAGGTTTTGGTTTTCAGTGTCTAGTTAAGAAGTAAAAAGTGAATCTTCCAACCTCAGGCTAACTACCTTGATTATACTAAATCTGCCTACAAGCCCAATCTAAAGTGCTGACTTCTATTGTTCTGGATGTGTGGAAGTACTACTCCTCAATTTTGCAGACACAAGCTTACTACTCCTCCTAGTTTTCGGCTAATTTGTTAGCATAGCAAAATAAGTTAACAAAAGAAAGCTCCATGAAATGATAGAAGTACCCAATTGGTACTTAGACTGTCTGGATAAGTCTACAGGAGTGACCATCTAACTGGCTTGGATCCCCAAATTAACATTGTGGAACTTCATTGTGTGTGTGTAAATGTGCGTGTGTCTGTGTCTGTGCATATAAATCAAGAATGTTGTCCTTGTTTAAAAAATAAAATAAATATGCTCGGACTGCCAGGTGTGATATGTCAGTTGAAGTTGTTGATATCATTTCAGGTAAAAAAAAAAAAGAATAATTTTTCAAATTTAAAACTTTGCGTAAAAAATCCTAAATTCTTACACTTACATGGAAAGGAATTCACTGCTGGAAAAGAGATGTAGTCTTAGTCGGTTACCCCTGCATAAATAGTACAGTTTATTGGAACTGAAACTTAAATTATGTGGTGTGACTTTAAATGATCTTATCTTTCTCACTTATTTTTGTTACTGTCAAATGTCTCATTGGAAAAGTATAATGGTTAAATGAAAGACAATGAGAAAAAGAAAATGGCGGATCCCTACTCCTGCAGGCCCCTGGTTGAGGATCCCTGGTCTACGGAACTGGAGGAAACGCTAAATAAGGTAAGACCTTAAAAATGCTGGCGTTTATCTTACAGTGTTTACCTGTTGTTTAAACCATATATATGTATAGCAAACCAAAAATTCAAACTGAAACAAACTTTTGACTGGTACGTTGAGTAGCCATGTTTTGAAAAGGGGTTCAGGGTGACCACAGGTTTTGAATGGACTAGCATATTACCTGGTGCGGTAGACAAAGTCTGGCTTGGAAATCACTTGCGCTATTTTGGAAAGAAACCTAGTATGCTCTCCATAGAGCCGTGGCGGAGCTTCTTTGAGCCAGTTCTTCTCTTGGGGTGGGCTGTCTTAGCTTTAGCACCATCACCACCAAGACATATTTGTCATGACTTGGCTGCTCTTATCTCAACCTACACCGGCAATTTCCAAAAGAGAAGGATTTCATCCGGCAGTCCTTTTTTTCTTTGGAATAACGTGGTGTTACACAGAATGGGTGTGTAGGGCTGCTGCGTCCACATGTTTTCGAAGTGTGTGTGACTGTGTGTCCTACCGAAAATGTTTTTAGGTACGGTAAAAGAGCGGTGCTGTTGGTGTGTGTCACCCTCCATGCCTTGTGCGGCCTCATACCAGCGGTTCTACCTCAGCCCGTCCTTTTCCTGGCCCTGCGCTGTCTTACCGGGGTTTTATGCTGCTGCATCAACATATGCTCCTTCAGCCTGGGTAAGACACCCCATTCCATCACACTCCCATATTCCCCTTTTGGTACTCGTCGTCGGTCTATACTGTAGTTTGGTTGTGGTTTCAGGTGTAGAGTGGAGCCTGCCCAGGTACCGTGTTTGGCCCCCGGCCCTGCTGTGCTTCTCCTTCAGCCTGGGGATGATGGCCCTGGCCCCCTTGGCTTACTTCAGTCACACTCTGAGGCAGCTCCACGTGGCCCTTGGCCTCCCTCAGCTGCTTTGTCTGCCGCTCTACCTGTGAGTCACTGTCAGACCCTAACCCTAACCCTCCTCTGTCTGCCGCTCTACCTGTGAGTCACTGTCGGACCCTAACCCTAACCCTCCTCTGTCTGCCGCTCTACCTGTGAGTCACTGTCAGACCCTAACCCTAACCCGCCTCTGTCTGCCGCTCTACCTGTGAGTCACTGTCAGACCCTAACCCTAACCCTCCTCTGTCTGCTGCTCTACCTGTGAGTCACTGTCAGGCCCTAACCCTAACGCTCCTCTGTCTGCCGCTCTACCTGTGAGTCACTGTCAGACCCTAACCCTAACCCGCCTCTGTCTGCCGCTCTACCTGTAAGTCACTGTCAGACCCTAACCCTAACCCTCCTCTGTCTGCTGCTCTACCTGTGAGTCACTGTCAGGCCCTAACCCCAACCCTAACCATCAGCTCCTCTGTCTGCTGCTCTACCTGTGAGTCACTGTCAGACCCTAACCCTAACCCACCTCTGTCTGCCGCTCTACCTGTGAGTCACTGTCAGGCCCTAACCCCAACCCTCAGCTCCTCTGTCTGCTGCTCTACCTGTGAGTCACTGTGTTACGGAATTTCTATGTCTCCGCACTCCAGTGAGATCGAAATAATTAAATACTTTGAGAAATAACGTCCGCTTGCTCTTAGTGGTTTAAATGGAGATGAGTAAAAAGGTAACAGAGTTGCTATACCATATATCAACTACAAAGTAACAAAATAAAACTGATCAGATAAAAGAAAATCCTAGCTGCAGCCTAAAGTCATACAAAAATGAGGAAGTATAACTGGTGCGCACAAAATCACAATCCCCCTAACGTCCCTTATATACACGCTTCCTTAGGAAACTGTGAGTCACAATCAGATATTAACCCTAACCCTAGTTTTGCGTAGCCATCCCTCCAAATCTCGTTCTCTCAAACTTGACCGGAGGTCTGGAAACTTTCATATACAAAAGTGCTCCTCTCTTAGCCTTCCAATCTGGAAGGCACGCATTTGATTGGCCCTTATAAACGTCGCTCACTCGAAACCCTCCCCCTTTCAAGACAGCCTCTTCCTGGTTTTGTGCGACTCTGCAGCGGGTGGGTGGGTCCACCTCTGTCTTTGAAGCTCCGCCCATTTCAATACGTAATTGGTTGTTCCGAATAGTAACAAGGTGCTAGTATCCACCTCTTTCATACGCACTTTCACTATCAAACTTCCACAGGCTTTAGAACCGAAAGCTGGCACCGAGGCTAATGACCAACCCTAACCCAACCCTCAGCTCCTTTGTCTATCTGTGAGTCACTGTCAAACAACTATAGAAATAAACTTGACTTGACTTGACACTGTCAGACATTAACCCTAACCGTAACCCTCAGTTGCTCTGTCTGCCGCTCAACCTGTGAGTTCCTGTCAGACATTAACCCTAGTTGAAATTTTGAGTAATCAAATAACATTAAAGGAGACCTATTATGCTCATTTTCACCTCTCTTTGTTTTATTCTGGGACTCCACTAGAGTAGTTTTTCATGATTCATTGTTCAAAAAAATCTTTATTTAACTTACACTGGCCATTCACGTAGCACATAATTTGATCCTCGTCTGAAGGATCCTGTCTCTTTAAGGCCCCCCTCCCTAAAAGCCCACTTTCTTCTGATTGGCCAACTTCGCAGAAGCCTGCCTGAGAGAGACTGAGAATGGGCGTGGCCCTGTTCTTGGTGGCCATGCTGTGCCTGTAGAAGATGACCATATAAAGAAACCCGCGGCAAACTGACGTCGGTTCGCCCCCGAAATAGAAAAATCTGGTGAAAACCTACCGTTCAGAGCAGTCTGAAGCCTGACGTTTTTGCTCACAGGAATTACTTTTACATACGTCTACCTCATTATTTGAAACTTTGGCCATGTTTAATATAAAAATCCGACATTGCAACCTTATGTTTATGTCAGAAAATATGAATAGGCATAATCGGTCCCTTTAAGGTTAAGATTCTCACTTACATTCTGAGGGAAATGTATCGTCAAAATTAGGAGGGCTATAGTACATTTTGAATAAACATTTGTTTGAAGAAACAAAATAACCACAAGCAAGCTTAGAAAGTAAAGGTAGAATTGAATGGTTCTTCATGTGCACAAGCCAATAATGAAAGATTTTTATAAATTTTTTCCAAACCATGTTATTGGATGTTCTGTCTTGATCTCTCTATCTGTTAGCTCCATCCCAGAGTCTCCTTGTTGGCTGCTCCTAAAGAAAAGGACAGCAACTCTGGAAGAGTACAGGAACCGCAGTGCTGAGGACAGACAATGCCTAGACCAGGTACAGTACGTGAAAATACTCTTACACACAAAGTTTGAAAGAACATCACTTTAGCTTTGTAACGTGTTCATTAGACTTGTGAAACATCACATAAAGTTGAATTTAACAAATGATTAAAACGGACTTAGTGCACTGGCCATACACTTCTTATTTATAAATATATAAGTAAGAAGCAGAAACTACTGCTTTTTAAAAAGACCTTAAATGTTTCTCTCAGGTTTGCCAAATAACACCTGGATGACTCTATAGTCATAGACAAACAAGCTAAAAGTGAAATGACGAACACTGAGAGTGAACATTGAGATGTTCTTTTAGTGAGTAGTGGTTGGCGTCTTGGTGCTATGACATGAATAAAATGTTTGCCCAAAGTCTTTCTGAAAATGGAGTCATAAGAACTGACTTAAACCAATAGAAGTCAGTACAGTACATACTGTAGATGTCGGCACGCAGGGGGTTTTAATGTAATTTCAAATAATTAATAGAATAAGTATCCAAATGGTTTTTTGTTCTTGCTCACTTTGCATCCCCTTTACAGTATCAAGAATTTGATTGAAAAACTGACCATATGAATATAAAAAATATGCAAACATGTTGAAAATTTGTCGGGATCAAAGACGTTTTCAACCCACTGTAAACACAAATTGTTTGGATGCAGCCTTATGGAACACAAAAACGCTACAGTAATACACACACAAAAAGGGTGCCGGCTGTCTTTTTGACCTGCAGCTATTGGACAACGAATTGAGCCAATCAAAACGAGATGGTGAAGCTCAGGATGAGACACGCCACTCAGAGACAGACGCTAATAAGCCCGAAGAAACAAATCTGTCGGACTTTGCCCACTTAAGGAGCCCCACCATTCTGCGTCGCCTCACGATCATGAGTTATATTGGGTAGGTACTAGGTAAGTCTGTACGGTGGCTGTTTCATTAGGTTGTCTGATTAATCAGACAACTACAGGCAGACAGTCCAGAGCTTATCCGCAGACTTGTTTCTCCGAAATATGCAAAAATGTGTTTGTATCTGTGATGGAGATAATCATTGTCATTTATAAATAACATAGTGCCAGGACGACGGCGGTTGTGTAAGATGCCGTGGTTACACTTTGACCTACTGTACTGGTGCAACATGGTGAATCTCTTAGTCAGGGCATTGTCAATAGATAGGGCCTTCACAATCTTTTCTCAAGTCTCAGTATTGTGGCATTTGCTTTGTCTTTGTAAGAAGCGGATGACAGGAGCTTTTCTAAAACTTGTGCAGGTACTGGGTTTCAGTGTTTCCAATTTAAACCCTTTTTGCTTGCACTCCTCTGCATAATTGTGGAATGGTGTAGTAAACCAAACTGGCATCTGTTCTCTCCCTCCGAGGTTTGCCTCTGCGTTGACTTACTATGGAATCTGTTTGAACGTTGGATCATTTGGAGTGGACGTTTACCTGGCCCAGTTTTTCTCTGGCCTATCAGAAGCTCCGTGCCTGCTGGTGCCGTTCCTATTGGTCCGCTGCGGGCGCAGGCCAATCACCATGCTCTCCCTCTTACTTAGTGGCTCAGCCTGCATACTGTCCCTGCTGGTCTCCCGCTTCTGTGGTATGTACGTGGGAACACACACCACACACATTCTCGCTCATTCACCTACTGAGCAACCAGGAAGTAGGTGAGCACAGCCTGACAAAGTAGCACTGCCATGCTTCCTCTCTGACGTCTGCAGAGCTGCCGTCAGTGGGGATGGCTCTGGCTCTGCTGGGGAAGTTCTGCATGCTGACCACGGTGTTTGTGTCCATGCTCTATGGCATCGAGCTCTTCCCGACAGTCATCAGGTACTCCCGCCAAAACGCGCCGTGCTGCCGGGGAGAGCGAGCACTCCTGGGGGGGTGGGGGGGTGGGGGGGGATGGAGTTGCTAGCCTCGCTGTCTGTCGGCGCGTTGTCGCCAGTAAGGTTTTCAAGCAAGGAGCCACCGCCTGTCCTGATGCTGTGTGTCCATGTGTTGTCTGTCCAGGCTAAAGTGCGTGGGCCTCGTGAGCCTGTGTTACCGGGTAGGCTGCATCCTCAACACGCTGGTCAGCGCAGCTGGAGGCATCCCGTTGGCTGCCATGGTGGTTTATGGAAGCGGGCCGATCATCGGCTCGGGACTCTGTCTGCTGCTACCGGAGACCAGTGGCAGTCCACTTCCTGACACGGTGGAAGACTGTGAAAGACAGCCAACCCTCTCCCTACAGCCTCCAGCTATACTGTGCTGCACCGGGTACGAGTAGCACAAACACAACATGCACACAACCTAGGGACAGGAGAAAAGAGATAGGGACACTATTGATGTTTTCCAACGGATTTTGAAGTTGCAAAAAAAGTTAAAAGACACTGCAATAGACATTATTGGACCAAACGTTAGCTATGGAGCATTTCCAGGACTACTCTGCATTCAATCTGTTTGGAAAGAGGCTCTGCGTTGATATTATGAGACTGACTGCAGCTTCTATGAACATTGTGGTTAGACCAACAACTAACAAGCAAATTCCATTGACAAATACTGGTCTGTTCTATTAGCTATGTGCTTGATTTATTTGACTCAGTTAGTTCATTTGAGTTGAGTGTAGTGTAGAGAATATACATTTTCATAAATGCATTTTGCATGTAGTGTTCAGTTGGACCTTGTATTATAGGTGGAATGATTTGCTCATCCCTGCCCACCTATGCTCTTACTTTTAAAGCCGTTATAGTGAATATAAATGTACTATACCAACTAAAACCGCGAGTGGATTTCCAAGTCTGAGACGTCTGCTGTAAGATAGGTGTCTAAAAATAATGTCTAATAGAATAAAAAATGAAAAAGACATAACACTTTTTCTAAGAAGTCAATATATTAACCCATATACTTGTACTTCGATAGGGTAACGAATTCATGCCTTTTAACATTAAGCTATTTAAAGCAGGAGTGCACCAACTCCAGGACTGGCACTTTCTCTTCAGTATGTCAACAACAGCTGACCTACTCAGGCTTCAGAGGCAGCTGTCAAATGTGTGTGTATGTGTGTGTGTGTGTGTGTGTGTGTGTGTGTGTGTGTGTGTGTGTGTGTGTGTGTGTGTATGTGTGGAGTAGGGAGTAGAGAGAAATTGAATGGAAGCCAAGTTTTTTTTATCTGCTGTTATTTTGATTCACTTCAAATTCAAAGCCTGGCTTCGGTGTGGTATTTATCTATGTTTTGTTAACACACTTGAACCAACGTTCTTTCAACTAAGAAACTTAGTCAGTACACTGGCTGTCTGCCCCCTTCTGGTTGAGTTCCAAAACAGTCATTGAAAGGAATAATAGTTCACTTATAAGGCAATTGGTGGTGTGTTATGCTTGGCCTTAATACAGTCGATTTACTACACAACAAATACTACGGTGTATAGGCTCCCTAAAATTAAGCGGGGTTTTAGAAAAGTAACTCATTTGAAAAAGCGATAATTTGACTTTCCAAATGAATATGTGATATTATTTCAATGATCAGTAGAGCTATCACTATTTTTAGTAATCTGAGGAGAAACAAGCTCCAGGAGATTGCCTGTCTTTTGATTTTCCCAAATACGTTCAAGCAGTCAGGCTTTCTCTTTCTCAAAAGAATAGATGCAATAGAACAACCAATAGAACAACCAACCAACAATGATTTAACAAAAACGTACAGTATTTCAGAATAAAACGACCTTACGTTCTTGTGAATACCTGATTCTTCCAGATTCCTTTTTTGCATTAAACTCAGACTTAAACTTAACCTTATTAAAGGCTTCGTACTGCGATTTCACGCGCTTCCCATTCCTAAGCGGTTCTGGGTGCCTCCCTTTCCCGTGAGGTGGGGTCCAGCTGTTCGTCTAACTTGTATTATTCTCAAAATGTATTAATCTTAGAATCAGTCGTAAATCCACCAACATGCCAACTGTGGGAAATATTGGTTTGGTTGTTTTATAAAGTTTTGAGGGATGTTTTGGAAAGACTTTGAAGTTGCTAATGATAAGTTAACGTCTGACATAAGTTTGCCTCTCTGTTTAAAATACTGATCGTTGTCTTACCCAGCAAACTTACCCAATGGCCCTCTCTGGGCAGTCAGGCTAAGGTACAGCCAGACAAATCTCAAATGGAAGCTGTGTGGGCAAGCCCACGCTAGAACCGCAGCACTGTTTGGGGATGTGGCCAGAATTAACTGCAGAATCGATACTGGCCTATGATAGGTCCAGGACAGGCAGCTTCTTGTGTGTCAACAGTGGGGAGCCTGCCCTTTTGTTGAGCTGAGTTTAGACTTGTTTTCTGGGTTGTTTTAGGAGTAGCCTTGTTTGTATAGGCTGTCTGTCTTGGTGCTGAATATACATTCCCAGCAAAATGTTTAAACAATATTTAAGAATTTTAGATACGTTCCCTATAACCTGTGGCTGTTGAAGCCAAGACTACAGAATTATTATGACCACAGGTGCATTGTTTCATTATTATTCATCACTGACTAGAAGTTGCATGAGCAATGAATGGACAGATTTAAAGAGCCCAGGTCAGCGCTGATGAAACCTTATTGCAGCACAAGAGGATAATACCTGTGGCCTAGCACTATTGATGCCTGGATTGGTCAGTGCTATGTTCTAGCCAATTGGTTAAAGTTTCCCCTCTTTTATGATTGGTTGAGGTTGCCCCTCTTTTATGATTGGTTGAAGTTTCCCCTCTTTTATGATTGGTTGAAGTTCCCCCTCTTTTATGATCGGCTGCCCATCTTTGGATCTGATATAATCAGAGGGAGGTTGGCAACAGGGAAGGAATCTAAGAGAAGGAACAGTCATGCGAGTCATAATGCTAGAGTTGTAAATCAGTGTCGAGGGCCAAAGCTTGGAGGCCAGCCTGGAGCGAATTGAAGTCAATAGGAGGGGGTATCAAAAATTGTCACAGGAACCTCCTATCTGCAATCTCCTAGTTAGTATGAACATAGACTACAAAATGTACTTCAGTATAAATATCAAAGGTATTCTATGTTGATATTACTTATCTTTCCCTAATTAAAAAACCCAATACGATAATTAATTACCTTAGCCAAGTTGTCAGCAATCTTGTTGAGCCACTTAGCCAAGATCATTTCTTTGATTTGGCATAGGGAGTTTCGTTTTCTCTTAACAGTGTATTTTAAACAGCGTGGACATCTATCCCACTCACCGAGATACCAGACAAAAGGTGATCGTGCTTTCTACATTGGCTATAGGCTTTAGTCTAGTGCGACTGTTTTAGACTGGGTGAAAGGAAATCTGCTATTGATTGCTTTTTTTATGACTGCTCCTGTTCCTCAGATTTCAGAAACATGTAGTGGTACGGCGTTGCTCAAGAACAGGAAGGGTATGTGTAATAACACGTGCACTTGTGTAGGAGATCATGCTGGCCCGAGCAAAATCACAGGGAACGCGAGTTAAGGCACAATAAGCCATTCTTATCAAAGCCTGATCAAATTCTTTGGCTACAACCAAATAGAAAACATTAGTGTAAATAGTTTTTGTTCCTTTAAAATGGGTGCCTGTTTGTTAAAAGAGCTGCAATTCCCCCATGGATGTACAGTAAATACACTGAAATTAAAGGTGGAAGCCCGTCATTTAACGTCATAGTCATTGTTTTCTTAATATCCAATGTGTCGGTGTAGAATTACAAAAATAGGATGTTGTCCCAATACATATGGACACCATTTGTTTAATCTGGGTGTGGTGTGGTAAAATACAAAGCAGTATTTCTAAGCAATACAAATGTTTCTTCCGCTTTCATGGTGGGACCAGCATGTTTGGTTTAAATTTGAACGGACTGTTCACTTCGCTCGAAACTTCTAAAACCTCTTTTATGTCCTGGCAGGAGCTCGGTGGACATTCCAGTTGATTCTGCGGCGGCGTTCTTGGGAGAGAAGGACCCAAAGGGCCCCCTCGATCTGCCCGGGGCCCTCGCACGCGCCGCAGAGACGCGGGCACACCTCACTGACAGACACGCAGCCGGCACAGACACTGGAGTAGTCTGAAGACAGACACGCTATCTCAGCTGACCTGCACGTCTACACTTTTTCATTGATCTTCTCTGGGCTAAAGACAATCTATAACGGGTGTATTCAAATGTCATGCATGATGCTGAAACAAAGATTATGTGGATGTGGGGGGTACACTGGTCATGGCACATTCCGTGTGTGAAACAACTCATTTTCAGTTTTTGGAATTTGCTTGGCTTTATGCCTTATATTATGGTGTAAATTTCTCAATGATCATGTCAATTGGGTCTTAAAAGAGAATGTCTTTCCAGTCATTAAAGGCTTGCACACAGCACAGCAAGCGGGACATACATAAAGGGAGAGGTAGAGCTGCACCATGCTTTTTCTGTATGGAGTGGGGCCATTGAAAACACTCAACTGTAATTTCCTGTTTTTTGACAATGGGCAGAAGACTTGTGATGGATTCAATATGATGTTAAAATGATTCAAGAAATAGTGAATCCAAAGCCCTTATTAAAAAGCGACTTGATTTGCAGGAAGGCTCGGTTTATTTTGTTTGATGTGTATTTCTTTCTCATGTTTGTTCAAAATAATACCATCTGCTATTTAAAGCGTACCTCCAAACTAATTTTTATTCTAATTCCATTTTAAGTGCTCCTCTTGTTTTTGGAACTGTGCTGAATCAAAGTGTGCCATTGAAATGTTCAAGATACAGTAAAGGCAATCATTTACCCTCCTGTCTAAAACAATAAGGTTGGCATTTTCCATTTCCTAGAATGCCCACTGGCTGGCCCACACTTCAAATAGCAATAACCTACCATCCTGTTATAAAGTCTTCATAACCCCTTGTTGAGAGAATAATTTACCAACTCCAGACACATAAACAAAGGAAAGTGAAATATGTTTTGCCCTAAATCACTCAACCGAATATTAGCTGAACAGTTTGACTTGAATGTTTTGCACGCTGTTGAATGTGATGTTGATTTTAAGTTTAATGACGTATTCCTGTCCTTTTATCAAACGATACTGTACTCTGGTGGGCAAAAAATATTGTGACCCTTAACATTTTGTTTTGATAATAGAAAAAACAATTGTGGACCTAACCATTTTGACATTCCTAAAAGGTTTCTAAAAATATGAAAAATGTATAATTCAAGCCAATCGCGTCCACAGCATCCATTGAATTGTTTTGTTCCAACTTAACAAAATGCCATGTATGTTTGGCCACGAGCCATGGCGGTATACCACTTATAAGATAACACAAGATAAAATAACCTTATCAGAAAAAAAGTATAACATTGATAATGAAAGAAAAAAAAAGGAAAGGGGGTGTAAACAATTCATTTGAATAGTTCAGTTTAAGAGTCCAATATCAGTTTTTATAATTTTCCAATTTTTTATTTTTGAAAAACATTCTTAGTGTCCGTTGCTTTGCACTAAAGAAAGGGTTTGGTACAGGGGCAGTGTTCCTGCTGCATGCTCTGGGAGAGCACCAGAAAGAGCCAATTAAAAACCCTTGATTGACTGCTCGCACCTGTTTCCACCTGATGTATACCCTGCCTTTGTTTGAGGTCATTGATCGATTATTGTTTGTGTTTTGTCGGAAGGAGCATCATCAGTAAACGTCTTCTCTGAACTCCCTGTCCTGCTTTAAAAAGAAGCCTAGTCATTGCCTTGTATGTTGAGTTAGTCTTTAGCCTCCAGCATCTGCATTTGGATCACACAGCAGCCTTATGAAAGGGTGAACTTTCCTTGTGAAGGTTGAACAGCACTCGGCCACGTAGCACCCAATAATGTAATAATTTCCTGAATATGTAATAAAAGCCAATGATGTCATAACTTCACCAATAATGTAATCATTTCCTGAAAATGTAATAAAAGCCAATGATGTCATAACTTGACCAATAATGCAATAAAATGTCCTGACTGATATTGTAATACATTTTTACGGATAATGTATTACATTACTGAGAACTTATTACATTTTCAGGTAGGAAATGTTTTCCCCCCAAACTGATAATGTAATACTTTGTTGGATAATGCAATACAATGTTCATTCAGTCCAAAGGTCAACATTTTGTGCTTTAAGAGTTTAAGAATGTTATATACATTTGGATTTGAAATGAAATAATGACTCTATGACATTATGACATTGAAGGTAATGAGGTAAGTGCAGAGCACCATACAGTCATATGTTTATCCATTTAGGACATCTCTGTATTTGACTTATCAGTACTGAGACAATAGGCAGAGTATGCCTCTAGAACATAGCCCCCTTCTAAATATAGAAGTCACCTTTACTAGGAAAATATTAGCAGTATAGAGCACTGACTGCTTCAAACTGATGTCTGTGATATCCAAAGACATCTATACATCTGGGTGTGTGAAATGCTTCAAATAAATAATTTCGACCCTAGGAACACATCCATCTTGTGCCATTCTTACTAATTCTCATCCTGTGTGTGGTCGTTCCCTTAAGGTAGAGTAACATCCATCACTAACTCGTCTGTGTATGGAGCAGGCTCTCCCCAAAGCAGGTTCTTTTTTTCGTCATGGCAACGCGCTTTATCATAACACACCCACCCATTTAGAAATGTATGCAAACTGTTCGCCGATTATTTATGTCGGTTCTACTTTAGCACAGGCTTGGCGCATTTTCTGGAGGAATTTACCTTTTTAGGCAGATAAACTGTACATTTAAAAGAAACATGGCGAAATAAAATGACACAAACATAAATCAAGAAATAGAACAGTATCCAGTATGCAGGTTATGAGGTGGTTTGGATTCTTTTTTTATTGCACAAAATTTGCCTCTTAGAAAAATACATTCAATTTGAACAAAACAGGATATTTGAAGATCAGTTGTATCCTACAGGTAGCATAGTGAATGGTGTCAACATTTGCAACTGGGTAATTTTTATAAATATTATTTTTTAACTCTTATTTCAGAAAAATGGCCTATGCCACAAGACTCTTATAATAAAAAAAATATATATATATATTTTTTAAAACACAGTGAGTGGCTCCCATGACTCAAAAAACATCAGTAGACAAGAGTATCTGAAAGAATGTGACATACAAGCTACAGTATAAAGGTTTATCTCACCATATAATATACAGATACCACAAAAAGAAACCAGAACTCTAAAATGAGTGAATAAAAGTCAGCACCGTTTATATATGACATACCGTCATTTCATTATGTATTTGATCAGAACAAAATAAGATAAGATTAGACATTATAAGACAATCACTGTTCGTTCGTTAAAAACATCACAGAAAGACGTCAAACATAAAGATGTTTAGTATGCATAGCTTTACAACGTTTTGAAAAGACCTGATTTGATAGATACCTACAGAAAGAAGTCTGACCTGTGCTAAAGTGCATGTGTGCGACTTGTGGGTGCAAGTCTTAGATTTTGTTTAAACATGTACTTGTATTGCTCATTCAATTATCGCCAAAATGTGTGTATGCACAGGTGGGTTAGTCGGAAGAGACAAAGTTAGCAGGGAAGATTCCAACGTTGCGGCCCAGTTGCCCCTCCCACCAGTCATTCTGGGAGTCTGTCTGAGTGAGCACCATGATCTGGTCGCCGACGTTAAAGCTCAGGTCACCCGGCTGCTGCCCAGTGAATGGGTGTAAAGCTGTGACAACAAGCGGTGCACTGCTCGATGGCCCAGCTCCAGATGCTGGGAAGGTAAATCATACATTAGGTAATTATTAAATAGTGAGGTGTGCAGACATGCTGTGGCCCTGTCTAATTCCTGGAGTTTTAATTCACCCAATGCCAAAGCATTTAACCCTAACCACACCACTAATCTTAACCCTTGGTAATTATAGGTGGACATACCGAACCAGGAGTTCAATTCCTACTATGGGACAATTTATTTTCCAGTAAAAAAATAGGTGCTATTCAATCATAAACAGAATCCTAGACAGTATACGTAAGAATAACAAACATACCATAGTCATTGAGGAATCCTTTGGCAGCTTAAAATAGAAAAAATCGTAAATAGAATGTCATCAATAACATTGAAAAACGAATTAGCAATATTTGAACTCGAGCTAAACAGCTAACAGTGAGTTTTATTTCTCTACTTAGTCATAACCTGTGATTCAATAGAAATAGTATTATAATTATTTAGAGAGTGTAAAACTATTACATACGCAAACTATGTCTCACAAGATGAAAGTAGAATCAAATTTGAATTGAGTTTCTTTCTTGTTAAAGCTGTTCCCACGTTATATATTAAACCCTCGAAAGCCAATTTCGATTTCCATTTAAAGATTCCGGCAGGACATCAGGGTTCACTGTCAAAACAGTTGGTTGACCCTTTTCTAAATGTTCATAAATATAACTTAAGTGAAAGTTCATGACGGTAAAGAAAACCACTGGTCTCCCTTATGTCTCCTGTGTGTTGGAGTCAGGATTACTAAGAACGAGGAAAAGAAGGCAGATCGATTTTTTTTCAACGGAACAATGTCGCAACGTCCCAGTGAACTGGTCTAACACTAGATGGCAGCCACGTAGCGTGGAAGAAGAGCTGGATGACGACGTTAGTTCCCAACGGACGTTCTCTGTCATCGCTCGTTACACAGCGGGGCTATTCACGAGCTCCCTCCACTCAGCTGTGTTAATGAACAGCCTCCCTCCCAAGGCTAGCCAGATGATTAATTCATCCCCTAACACACATCCAGTCCACAGGCCGGTAACTTTATCTGTATTTGTCAAAGCACAATTCATTCCAAGCTTCCCGAGAGCACACAGAGGAGTGTGTACAGTACCTAACCCTGGCGCACAATGGCGTCCTTATAGTGGTAACACACAGATTTGACAAAACCCACAAAGACACAAGAGCCCATCACAATGGCACCATTCTGCAGTGAGTTGTGGGTCACAGTAGCATGACTGCACCCGGGAGGAAGTGTGTTGATTTTGGATTTAAATCGAGGTCCTCAAACAGACACAAACACACACACGCATTGATCAGGGCATGTAAGCTCTCTCACACACACACACACACACACACACACACACACCTAATCTGCCAGTGCAAACGCTCGAACGTGGGTACACACTCACAAGGCCCAAGTTGCACTCCGCAACATTCCCCTGAAGTTGCATACATTCTGTTATTTAATAACTTCAAGTTGATTAAAGACATACTGTTCATGCACACTGTTGGAGGTGTTGCTTTCTCCTACAGGAAAATCATTTTTGTACCTTCATTTTATCCTCTTTTTCCAACTCTAATGTCTACTCCTGTCCTTCTACACTAGGGGGCCGGGCTTTCTAGATACTTATATTTCCTAGCTTCTGACTAGCTCAAGTAGGGCCTTCAGTTATCAAAATATGGGCCCATTATGTTTTTCCCGCACCATGTATCAAAGAAAAGTCTGGCTCTGCACCGTGCATTCGGAAGAGAAATCTGCCCAGCACCATGTGTCAGGTGTTTGGATGGACAGCTGTATTCTGGGAGAGAGCATTTGCCTCTTCAATTTGTCATTTACGTGGGTCAGGTTGGACTTTAAGTCATAATGGTGTGTTTCATGTATCTAAACCCAAGAGGAATTGTGCTAACTGTGTCACAGCATGTAAACATTAAATGTTCTTGCCGTGTCTTTATGGATTCCATTTCGTTCGCTAAGGTTAAAACGTTTTCTGGAAAGCAAAGAGCTCAATGAAGAAATGCAGCTAAGATAAAAGCCCAGATTAGAGAATGTCATAAAGCCGAATGCAAATGCTGAAAACAGGTTGGCCGAATTCACGCTTACATTAAAACATTTAAGGAGCATCAGGCAAAATTCCACCACTGACGAAGTGAGTACTTTTCCTTGGCTGTGCACAATTCTGTATGTCATGAAATTTTACCAGCACCTTCCAACAAATTTGATTAGGTCTGAGTGTGACCCCATGAAAAAAGATTTCCACACAGACAAACAGGATCCTTGAACTTCCTAGTTTTACCATCAAGACACTATCTGACATCCATATGACTAATTCAGAATATGTTTCTGGCCTGACATGGACAATGGAAAGTGAGGGGAGAGAAGGAGAAAAATAATGTAGCAGTTATAGTCACCTGGAGTCTCCGTTTTGAAAGATGCGACGCTTGGATAAAGACTAGGTTTAACTGGAAGAAAGGCACAGACGAGCACACAAGCGCGCGCACACACAAACACACGCACACACACACACACACACACACACACACACACACACACACACACACACACACACACACACACACAATGTCTCAGTCAAATACAAACTAAATGTGTCCTTTGCAATTGTAATGAAACTGCATACCCTACAACATTCTATGTCCAGGGTGTAGGTGTTACCTTCACTTCTCTGGGTACTGGTACGTCTATGTACAGCTGAGGTTTGGGGTCTAGCTGGAGGCTTCGTCGACTTTGAAAACAGAGAGAGAAAGGGAAATTCCCTGACTAACCCAGCAAACAGTACGATGGCCACATCTTAAATGATCGATGTTAACTGAATACTGTAGCAGGAACAGGCCATGAAGTAAAACCAAGGGCGTGCCATTCTCCATATGCCTCTGTGTTTTAATATTTGATACTAATACATTAAGAATGATGCTGTCAACATAAACTAATGCAACAATAATAACAATGACCATTGATAAGGAAGGACCAAATCCGTTCTCAGAGAAGGATTCATATAACGTAACATACTATTGTTGTGAACAACGCATATTAGTGTGGAGAGAACTTAAAAAAAGATGTATGTTTATATGGATAGAAACCTAGGGGTTATCTTTGATCCAGATCTAAATTGTAACAAACAGGTGAAAAGTGTTGTTCAGTCTTTTTTTTTTTTTCTTCAGGGAACAAACATTTCCAGAATAAGGTCATTTTTAGGTTTTGCTGATCTAGAGAAAGGTAGGCATGCATGCATTTATTTCTTCTAGACAAGAGTATTGTAACTCTCACTACACATGTCTCAGTAATACAAAAAAAAATGTAACAGCCATGAGAAGAAGGGATAACCTTAAACCAATCCTGAAAAATCAGCATTGGCTCCCAGTAGACTTCAGCATTAACTTTTTAGATCTGCTTTTAGCCTTTAAGGCTTTTAAGGCCTTACATGGTTCAGCCTCAGATTAAATAAAGGCCCTTTTAATTCCTTACAAACAAAAACGTAGGCTTCAGGTAAACAGATACGGCTCTATTGACTATTCCAAAGTATGAATTCAAAACTAATAGGGACTGAGCTTTTGGGATTCGGGCTCCTAGACTTAAATCTTGCTGAGGACATACGACTGGCAAATTGGATTACTTCTTTTAAACCATTATTAAAAACTCAATTTTAAAATAGCTTTCAATTGTTCAATTTATTTGTTTTAATATGGTTTTAGGAACTTACTTGACTTAAACCTGTAGACCAATTTATACGTTTTTTGTTTAATTTTATTGTAATTTGGTCAATTTGAAATAAATTATTCTCCTGTATATTTGTATCCTGTTATTGTGCGTTTGAACTATAAACTTATGGTTATTATATTGTTTTGCATACGCAAATCGTTTTCTAACACTTTGTTTTGAAAAGTGGAGTACAAATAAAAATGTATTATTATTATACTCCCACACACACACACACATACACTCACACAGTATACAAACACACATATAGTATATACAGGTATGCATATACATATTCACACTTTTTTTAAAGTTCTCTTCACACTAATATACATGGTTAATCGTTAATACAACATTAATCCAGTTATATTTCTCCATTGTGGTAGCAGTGGGCTAACACTATTTGGTCAGTGTTTCCAGCCCAGTGTAGTAAGGTTTGAAATGCTATTTTTTTGTTTATCCAACCATTCTAAGATTCACTTTATGCAGCAAATGATTTAGCTTCTCTATGGACTTTTGCAGGTCTGATGAAAGAATTGTTAAAATATACAGAGTATAGCCTATCCATTTGTTTGTATGGTCTCGCTGTGTGAGTGTGTGTGTAACCTTGGGTCGGAGGTTCTTGTTGGTCCAGTCAGTGGTGTAGGCCTCTGTGTAGGCCTCTAGAACATCGTACAGATCATGGGCGGCAGGGGGTGGTTCTACGTCACCGTTCAGTATGGCTGAAGCCCGGATATCCTGAGAGTAGAACCTTTACAACACACAAACAATGTACAGTGCAGTATAACACAACCCTAACGTAATCAAAGACAGTGATCATATCAGTACCGCATGAACACAAAAACACACAGACAGTCCTATCAGTACAACATGAACACAACACAAAGACACACAATCATATCAGTACAACATGACCACAACACAAAAACACACAAAGACCATCACACCACTACAACATGAACACAACACAAAAAGACCATCACACCACTACAACATGAACACAACACAAAAACACACAAAGACCATCACACCACTACAACATGAACACAACACAAAAACACACAAAGACCATCACACCACTACAACATGAACACAACACAAAAAGACCATCACACCACTACAACATGAACACAACACAAAAACACACAAAGACCATCACACCACTACAACATGAACACAACACAAAAACACACAAAGACCATCACACCACTACAACATGAACACAACACTTATCATTCCCTCAACACACACACACACACACGGAGTGGGCCTTGAACAGCTCCTTGGTCCACCAACTGATGAGCGAACATACTTGCGGTTTGTCTCTTTGCGCTCGATGAGGTATGAGCCCTCCAGGGAGACGCCAGCGAACAGGCCTCTGGACTTACAGTAGGTGAAGACGGCGGCAGTGCTACGCAGCGCCACGTCAGCTGCCACGTTTCTGATTCAGGAACACACACATACACACACACACACACACACACACACACACACACACACACACACACACACACACACACAGACATATTGCTTTAAGACCCAAACTTAATTTACCTATCAACACATTTCCACTGTCTTCCAGTATTTGAAAATCTCATTGGAGTAAGACGTTGGCTGGTGGTCTCATACTTTTTTTTTTTTGCAGTCATAACTGACACACGCAGCACATACCTCTTTACATCACTGTCACGTCTTTGCTTCTAAATATAACCTGACACAGTCAGACTGATGACCGCATACACATGCAGCCTGGATCTGAATCAAGCATTTTAATTTCATAAATCTTTAATTGCACCCTGTTTAGGTATTTTGAGGGTGTGTGTCCCGAGAAAGAAAAGCTAGAACAGCACTCCAATTATTACATTTAATGAAGCCACACGTACAGTGTATATCTCCCAAGGGAATCTCCTCAGGGCATCATTCAATCCTTACTCATAAACAACCAACCTGTCCTGACAGGAATAGGCCCTCTGACACGAACGCGCACGCATGCACACACACACACACACACACACACACACACACACACGCGCGCACGCACGCGCACGCGCACGCGCACGCGCACGTGATTCAAAGATAAAACCATTTCGGCAGACAGGTTGGAGGTGAGTCAATGTTTGTATAGGTGTGTTTGTTTGTGGGCGTGTGTATCTATGCAGTGCCAAGGCCTTTCATCTACAGAATACCGTACGATGGCACATTTTTTAATAACTGCATCTCTGAGAAGATGGGCCACACAAATTGTAAGCATACACATACAAAAACAACACCCTATACTGTACAGTTCACTTTTTGCAAGCATTGTTTAAAATATTTCATTTAAAATGCCTTAAATGAACTTATTTGGCCGGTAATCAACACAATAACTCTTTATGACAAAGTGAAAACGTGTTGTTAGAGATTTTAGCAGCTTTTTTATTTTTAGTTTTTTTATTATCCAGGAGTTATATTGAGATCTTGATACAAGTCAATCGATTGGACATTTAGGATGGCACACATTGTCATACCGGGTCACAGCACTTCCAGTGTACGCCAGGCATAACCAAGCCATGAAGCCTCAGGGATCAAATTGTTTTGAGGCAAACGTCTGGGCAGTGGTACAACCGAAGAGTGTCTAGTAAAGCTGTCAAAGTCCTCTGCAGAGATGAGAGAACCTACCAGAGGGATGCCCATCTCAGAAGTACACCCCTATTTAAGGTCTCTGTATCACATAAAAACGTCAACTTGACAGTAACCAAAGAGTGAACAGTGCTGTCTCACCTGACAAATACCAGAGAGTGAAAAGTGCTGTCTCACCTGCCAGTAACCAGAGAGTGAACAGTGCTGTCTCACCAGCCAGTAACCAGAGAGTCAACAGTGCGGTCTCACCTGCCAGTAACCAGAGAGGGTATAGTGCGGTCTCACCTGCCAGTAACCAGAGAGGGTATAGTGCGGTCTCACCTGCCAGTAACCAGAGAGGGTATAGTGCGGTCTCACCTGCCCAATGGTCCTACAGCCACAGTACAGTTCCCCCCCAGGGTAAGGTTGCCACCCTTGGTAAAGGCGTCCACCGCTCGCCTCTGCATCAGAATAATCACCAGGTCGGACACCTATACACCAACAAAAACAGTAAACACACACACACACACACACACACACACACACTCAACTCAACCCTACCTGTGAACAATACGATTCATAGATGTATCTATCCTCACAACCTAACATTTAAAAAGGGGGGGGGGCATGTAATTCAAATTAATAATGATTAGAATTAGAATAAGAATTCTAACAAATATAACTAAAGGGTTAGGGTTTTCTGTAGTTTAGTTCATTCATATGTCAGTAGTTTCATAACCTTTTGCCATGCACCTTAACAGTTGAGTAGTAGACGTATCATTTGTCAATGACTATAACGAATCCGAATGACATGGCTGGAATTGGACTGGATTTGAAAGAAATTTTAGTCAACAGACGAAGACCATGACTAATAAAAGCCTGGTGTCATGGTTATCACGTGTGCATGTTTTTGTGTGAGCACCACCAAACCTCAACTCCAATCTCGAATCCTCCACCGAGCCCTGCGATCCCGATGGCTGAGGGGGCCGACCAACCTAGAAGGAGACATGGCGTATTAAAGGTTGGATACTGTGAGGGTTGTGATGGCATCCGTCCAGTAGAGCTGCAGGAGCATGGTGGCAATGGAGGCATTCCTCTGACACATCACAGGTTGGCAACAGAGGGGTTCACTGATGATAAGGTGGAGGAATGTTATTTATGAGTGCCAGTCTTTTGAGGTAAGACGCTGGAGAGCTTGTTGTCAACAGACGAGGAGAGCTGGACAGACAGACAGACAGACAGACAGACAGACAGACAGACAGACAGACAGACAGACAGACAGACAGACAGACAGACAGACAGACAGACAGACAGACAGACAGACAGACAGACAGACAGACAGACAGACAGACAGACAGACAGACAGAGAGAGAGAGAAAAAAACCTCAGATTTCAAGTTTCAATATATTTTATTTGTAAAGCATGGTTCCTTATTGCAAATAGATAGGAACAAAGGGTTAATGTTGACACTATGAAGGTGTTGTTTAATTTGAGTTTTCTCTAATCATCCCTTTTTACCTATGTGCTCAAAATTCCCCCCAATTATTTTTATATTGCCGTAATTACATGTAATCACTGAGACATTTGTGCAAGCTTTGCCAAACAATTATCACTGAACCAGCTGGAATCAATGCACTAGTTACTAGCTACACTTAGTAGCAATGGTCAAGCCATTTAGAGAACTGTTTAGGATAAATGGTAATATGGAACTTACTTCCATCTGCCAGTCGGGCAATGACGATTCCACTTCCTCCTCGCGCTGTGATCATAAACCCTGCTTTGATGACTGTGATGACGGCCAAACCTTGGGCCTTTGCTATGATATGAGCTGCAAAGAAACACACAAGTGCATGCTCAGGGGCCCTGGTATGGAACCCCCTCTGTGTGTGTGTGTGTGTGTGTGTGTGTGTGTGTGTGTGTGTGTTAGAGAGAAAGCAGCCAGACCCAATACAGGACATTCTACATCACACTCTCTTTCGATAGATTGATAATTAATGTTAAAAGATGAAGGTGGGGCAGGACGTACACACCCGGGATGACTTGTCCTGCCCTGGCTAATTAAGGATGACAGGACAAACAGACCAGGGATGAGGCTGTCAAGGCCGGTCTATTGACTGCTAAAAATAAAGGTGGGGCAGGACATACGCACCTGGGATGAGTTTGTCCGGCCCGATGCGATTGGAAATCTCAGTGAACTCTCGGAGGATTTTGGCAGCCTTCTTCGCCTCCGACTTCAAATTGGAGGGTATGGGGTTATTCACTGTGAGAACACACATACATGCTATTATAAACACATCAATCTGCCATGAGCAAGAAAACAAATGCTACCAGTTCGGCAGGGCCTCAGCAAGTCTGTGGTGGAAGATAATTAGAGTTTATATTTAGTTCAACTTGATGAGACTTGTAATAGAATTATTAATGTAGGTCTGAGACGTGGCGCCAGTATGTAAAGTCTTAAATAGTTCCAGGCCAAACACCAAAAAAACATGGAATGAAGTGAGCTACAGAAAGAGAAAGTAATTGTGGCGACTGAGCGCTCCGCTGCTCAACCCTGGGCGAGTTTCCCTATGACAGGGCCTTAGAGCTCTTCTTTTAAAAAAACAAGAAAAGTGAAGTGCCAGGCAGAGAACTTTGCCACTGAGGCTAATATTCAGTGCCCTCTGAAAGTAGTAGGTTAAAAGAGGCATCATGTATGAATAAATAAATGTCAATAAATGTGTTCTAAAGTTTGTTTTGCAGTCAAGTGTCATTTTAATGCACATTTTTAAATGACCTATTGATATTCAATCCGACCGCACACGCACACAACAAAACCCTTTCCCTCTGCTGCTGAAAAAATGTCTAGACAAGACACTTCACTTACTATGTCACTGTTATGTAACCGCATTTCTATCTTGTACTCAAAAATCTGTAAGTATTTGGATACACTCTACCCATCGGCCACTCCCAGGTTATTTTACAAATTAGGCGTTTCATTCCCATAGCGTAATTACCTAGACACATTACGTCACACATGGTGTGAGTGTTTCGGTGTGATTGGCTGAAACAAATTCTCCCCGAACACTGTCACTAGCTTGAGGATTCTAGTTAAACCTGTAAAGTAAACAGGCAGATACTGACAGCATGTAAAGTGCTGTGGAAAAGCGTTTGCACTGTTGCATGTTTAGCATTTTTGACAATGACCTGGTCAGATCTTTAACCAATTCTACAGCCAGAAGAAAGGGATTCTAAGTAAACAATGAACACTTAAGTGTGTTACTTATTTCATTATTTCTGTAATGAAAGGTTAGACAACACCCCATTTGCGAAAAATAATCGCTCCATAAATTCACTAACAGGTTATTCTAGCAGCAATAACTGCAGAAAAACGCTACACATCTAGAAAAAAATATTATGAAATTCCTGATGCCCTTAGAAAAAAGTTTGTACCGGAAAGTCTTTCCACATCAAAGCACATTAACAATGTAGTCCAGATAAAGAAGGATTGGACAGCATCGGAAGTGGCATTCCTGCAAAGATTACTTCAAGAGTAAGGTGTAAAATCAGCCTTTGGGCCTGTCTCCATTTTAAGCTGCCCCAACCAATTAAAAAAAGGCCAACATATAATATTTGACCTATAAAGTGGGAATAAGTGGTCGCTAGGGTTGAGTTTTTCTGATCCTTGTCCATCCCACCATCAGAATGGGGAACATATTTCATCTCAGTGATTTGGACAGTTGCAGACGGGCTTGATGCCAGACGGCCTGGTTGGAGTATTTCTACAACTACAGATCCCCTGGGATTTTCAAGCACAACAGTCTCAACTCACAACATGTTAAACCGCTAGAACTCTTTCCGCTAGAAAGAAATAACCTCATTTCAAAATGAGCCAAATCCCCCATGTAAAAATCTTCTGTCGTCTGGAAGTGTTTTTATTTCAATTTGATCTGACAGCACACAGACCAACCAATATTGGTCAATATTGGTCAATATTGTTTATTTTGCTACTTGCACGTCAACTTTAAACATCAGTAGAAGACAGGTGTGTCGTAAACAGGTAGCATCAAAGATGGGCAACACCCGAGAGTGTAGTTCCGGCTCTGAAAAGTGAAGCCTATGCGGCGGTGCCTTAAACCTGCATTCTTTCTAATAACCTTCAGGGGGCGACTCCACTGGTTGCAGAAACCCCTACGATTGTATGGAAGTCTATGAGAAAATGACCCTCCTTCTCACTTACTTTATTACATCAGTAAACATTTTCCTTACGAGTTAATGGTCTCAATTGCTAGTTTCAAGTCTTTTTCAATACAGCATGATACTCATTTAGTAAATGATGGTCCCACTTAGAGTAAAATAGACGATAAAGCAGGGTATGCTTTAGGGCGTGGCAACCTTGTGATTTACACTGTCAATCGGGATAGTGACGTAGCAACGGGAGCTCTCACACAGATCCACCCCCGCTCCTCCCCAGCCCCACCTCTCGTCCAAGTATGGTCAATGTCGTCACTTCAGGTTTAAAAAAAAAAAAGATGGCAATGGCCTATGCAACCAAAATGGCAATTTTCAAAATTCCAAACTCGAGGCACCAAAACGGTGGTCCACAAACCAATGGGTGACGTCACGTTCACGTTTCCCACTTATAATATACTGTGAATGGCAACACCACAAACCTTGTCCAGCATTAAATGCAGTACCATAGAACATGGGGAATGTTTGCGTTTGCAACAAAATCTTTGCCTTGAAACAAGCAGCCAATCAACTACAAGTACTTCTTTCCCTAAAGGTCAACAAAAAAAACTTTTATAACGGCGTTCAGCAGTGCTATGCCCTATCCCAAACAGTCAAAACGCCACAAAGACGTTTCAGATACCGTTGCATTTTGTCTCGTCAAAGACATGATGTCCACAAGTACAGTGGAAAAACAGAGTTCAAGAGGTTCATGCGGGTGGTTGGGCCCAGATAGCAGCTCTCTAGCCGAAAGTACTTTTCTCACATGGCATTACAGTACAACGCGGTTAGAAGCAGGGCCGAGGAAGAGCAGAAAAATGTTACATTTCGCCACTACAACAGACACGTGGTCCAGTCGCACATCCGAGCCATACATGAGTCTTACTGTACATTTTATAGAGGAGAAGTGGACCCTAAACAATAAAGGCCTTCAAACTGCATATTTTCCCCAGAGACTATGCAGGCGAAGAAATAGCTGCAGCCCTACCAGAGGCTCTGAGCGAATGGGGATTGAACGAGAAACAGGTGGGCATCCCAACAGACAGTGGTGCAAACATCATGAAGGCTACCAAACCGAAAAAATGGCTGCGACTAGTGTTTTGGGCATAGACTTTACTTGGCCTTGGGTGAGTTTCAGTTCAATGTAGAAACACAATATTGTTCTTGCTTAGTTAATAATAATAATAATAATAATAATAATAGATTTAATTTATATAGCGCTTTTCAAGGAACTCAAAGACACTTAGTTATTGTATTTAATTTGTGCTATTCTGAAAACTTAGTTTTTGTTTATTATACATTTAATTTGTTTTTATGTTTAATTCTATTTGTATTTCCTTAGAGAAAGTTTGGCGTGACAGTTTGGTTGTGTAAGAAAGTGGTGAGTGCCTTTTCCTTCTCTTGGAAAAAGTAGAGAGACCTGGCAGAAGCTCAATTGAAGCTCAACCTAGCCCAGCAGAAATTGGTGACTGAGTCAGCAACCAGGTGGGGTTCCTGCCTCATGATGGTGAAGAGGGTGTTGGAGCAGGAAACAGCTATTGTGAATGTCCTCTAAAAAAGACAAGAAGAACAGGCACTTGTTACCTCGTTGGCAAGACATTGAGGTCCTAGAGTGTGTGTCAAACAGGCAATGACTCCTCTCCTGGCGTTCACAGATGCCTTGTCTGGATGAGTCATGTGTGTGTCGTACTTGAAACCTGTACTTCACCTCTTTAACACAGAAGCGTTGAAAATGGATGTTCATGACACAACGAAACTAAGGTCATCAAAATAACAGCCATGGACTAATACCAATGAGAAGTTTGATGACCAACCCACCCAGGACCTCCTTGACATGGCGTCCTTGGTAGACCCAAGATTTAAGATGCGGTATGTAAAAGAGGACAACGTTGAACCGATAAAGCAAAGTGCTCTGAAAGACATGATGTAAACCGGCGGTCAGCAAGCCCCAGTACATCCCAGGCCACGGCCAGTTCCACAGAACCAGGCACAGTAGGTGGGGCTGCCGTCGGTTCATCACCAGCCAATAAGCTGAGGAAGTCGGTGGGAAGCTTCTTCAAGAAGCCACGCACCACCACAGTTGCAACAGGTCTCACTGGACTGCAGGCGGTCGAGAAGGAACTAAGGACAGTGAGATCAATCCCTTCGAAATGCAGGAGGATGCCTGGCAAGCACTTTTCCGACTCGCGAAGCTCTACCTATGCATTCCTGCCACCAGCTCTCTCTCTGGGCGAGTGTTTAGCACAGGCGGTACCATTGTGACCTGTCAAAGGGCAGCTTTGAAACCAGAGGCTGTGGACAGACTTGTTTTTCTTGCACAACTTACAAAGTTTAGCAAAGTTTGATGACCATTTGAATCTAGTCTTTGAGTTTTCTGATGACATTTTAATTTTTTTTTCCATGAGGATGACAAAGCTATTTTATTTGTCAAATGCTCTTATTTTGTGCTACATCGCCCAGCCCTAGTTCCAGTTGTGCAAGCATTTCCAGCGAAGACATAGCCAATGTGGCCGTAACGTTTGCTATCCGTGCGCCTATACTAGTTTTCAATGTACATTTAAGACTGGGAACCATCTTTTAAATTGCAATTACCAAACCCATGCCAAACAACCATCATTGCAGCCGATACAATTATCCACATTTCACTGTCAGGGGTGTACATGTAATTAAATTGCAACAGAGAAGGAGTTTCTCATTCATATAAATTATACACATTTGAGGAGACATGAAACAGTAACATGCACTGTATGTTTCTGGATTGTAAATTCCCCCAAAATATTCTTGGTACATTCAATTCACAAAAGTATAGGAAACATAACCCCCATACTCTAAAGGACTTCAGAACTGGTGTTGTTTCATGAAGTGGTCCCTTGCCAATGGCAGGCAGTTCTACAGATAGCACATGTATGCTGATATTGACTTAGATGTTTGTGCTGGCACAATTGCTGACAGTGATGTGGATCCTGTAGAGGAATTACCTACATTAATTGAACTTAAAGTTGCCTCTGTTTTAATTAAGTTAGAAAATATTGTTCCAACCACAGCAATTGATGAAGTGCTTGGTGAACCTCACTACTAATAAGGTCTAAATCAGTGCCGGTCAGACGCAATATTGTCTCTGATCTATTTAAGAATCATAAATTGCAAGTTGATGAGTGTATAATTAGAGAACTTTCTACTGCTGTATGCAGAGATGTATGTAAGTAATCCGTTGGAAAAAGCTATAATGGAAAACATGGCCCTGGGAACAGCCTTTAAACATAAGCAGTACTGTACAAAACATTGTAATGTTGTAGAGCTAATTGAATTAATTCTTGATTGAAAGACAAAAAGGTACTTTTTGGTATATTCCGTTGGTAAAATCTGTGCAGAAGATGCTAAATCGCAGTGATGTCCTAGACATTATGCGGTTCTTGAAACCCAAAGAACACAGGGAAACAAAGACCCAGTAGAACAGATAACCACCAGCAGAACAAATCCTGCTCTTCAAAGAAAATACTTATCAGGGGAGAAGTTAAGAATCACTGTAACGCTATATGTGGATGACTTTGAACATCTCGGAAGACACAAAATGTGTGGTGTACACTGGATTCTAAGTAAACTACCCCCTGGGTCACATTCAGAACTGTCCTCCATTTATTTAGGTCTTCTGCGCATGACTGATGATATAAAGACTTACTGCAGATGGGAAAGTTTTAATCCCCCGTATGAAGGATTTGGTCACCTTGGAAAAGCAAGGTGTTTTTGTTTCAAGCCTTGGTGAGTTTGAAAGCCACAGTGCTGTGTGTGATAGCAGAGAATTCAGGAGCCCATGGAATAGGTGGCACTGTGGAGTTTGTCAGGAGACTAATTTAGCCCTGAACGAACTTGCAGAATT
Source organism: Aplochiton taeniatus (assembly GCA_017639675.1). Taxonomy (NCBI): domain Eukaryota; kingdom Metazoa; phylum Chordata; class Actinopteri; order Galaxiiformes; family Galaxiidae; genus Aplochiton; species Aplochiton taeniatus. The sequence goes on from CM030191.1 coordinate 4,330,157, forward strand.
GACTGATCCTTACCCACTTGCTGACTACATGACTGGAGAGATCCAAATTGTAACCCTAAAAAGACACATAATCAACTACGGTCTAAGTAGATCATTCTGAAGATATTACACACACATATGTCGATTTCCTTAAAGTAATGAGACAGGTCAACAGGACACTCATTGAAACGGTTTCCTTTTCTCTTCAGGACAAAGGACTAAGGGCTGGACCCGTGACACTGCGTGTTGTCTTTGAAGAGAATGATGCAAGAAAACCTGTGCTTCGATTAGGATAGGTTTGACTTTGCCAAAGACATTCGTTGGATTGACTGACAATTTTAGGCTCGAGTACGTGGATTTCGACTCTGACAAACAGTATGTTAAGCTAACATTAACAAGTGGAATTAAAGACAAAACAGTGATCCCCGTATCAAGTCCAGATTGTCTTGTCACTTTGATTTTAGAGCCATATCCCACAACTTCACATCAGGAATCAAAGGACTGCTTATCCATTTCATCAGGTGGCACCCATTTCACTGTAATACTGACATCCTCTCCCGAGTCAAGATCATGCACTTGGCCGGATAGCTTTGTTATTCCCTGCTTTCCCTTTGATGCAGGGATGCAGCTTGAACAGAGATACAATGACTTCCAAGAAAATGGCACGCTACCTATTACTTGCCTAAAGCTGAAATCAACAATTCTCAAGGGCATTGAAGAGGAAATGTCCAAGTGTACAGCCTACCCCAGTAATTTACAGCTAAGCAATGTAGCTGCAGCTTTGGTCAAGACCCATCCATGTTTGACAGAGGGAGCATCCCACACAGGCTATGACGGTTGGAAGCAGAGCTTGAAGTATCAGATGGCAAACTTCAGGACAAGACTTGGCTAACTCGACTACCCTGAAATCCGTGTTAACTCCCTCAAGCACAAACCAAGGCTTCAACAAAGGCAGAAGTAAATTACAGTCGACTCCATCCGAAACGGGAAACAAAAGAAAGCCTTGAAAATTAAAGACTAGAACTGTTAACAGAGGTACTAAAAAGAAACAATGAGATGGTGGTAACCATAGGAACAATTATAAATTAACACGGTTAGCAATATTAACGCGGTGTTGTTAAAATATGCTGAAAATTATCAAAAAGTGCTGATACACCCACTGAAATCCTTTCACCCAGTTTTATACTGAAAAACCTCAACAAAATTAGCAGCACACACATGAAACATATGAAAAACACATAAAATGTGCCTATAAAAGCAACACAGCCATTATAAACAAAGCAAAGTACAAGTAAAAACAAGAGAACCATATGTAAACAAATTCGGTGTGGAGAGACCTTAGAGAATTACGAAGCGAGGTAATTGGCTTATCCAGGTAACATCATGACAACTGAACAAAACAACAATCATGACTGGATGCCAGTGGCCATTACTCCCTGAGTAACCCGTACGAACGAAAGGTACGACTGATGGATAGGTTTTACACGTGGAATGTTGTAAAGGCAATAGTATGTCCTCAATTGTAAAGTGCTTTGGGTGTCTGAAAAGCACTATATAAATTAAATGAATTATTATTATTATTATTATTATTATTATTATTATTATCATCATTATTATTAATTCACGCTGCATATTTAAACTGCTCCGAGCAGGTTATGTTTCTGGTTAAATTGATGTTACCCTTAACATGGAGCTGTTACATTTATTTTTACAATTTGCTCACTTTAGTATTGCAAAGGCATAAAAATATATTTCACTGTGTTAAGCCTAACAGTTGACTTCTACTCTATTACTCTAGTTAGGAATGTTTTTGCAGGCCAGTTTTGCCTAGTGTTTTCACACACTTGCTGTTTCAAGGATATTTTGAATGTTGTGTTTTAATCCCTTGCTTTTACATTTAGTTTTTCAAATGTTTCATTTGCAGCATCTCACATTTTGTAAAAAATAAAATAAAAAACAAAACATCATCATCAGGTTCATTGTTGCTGTATTCTGCCTTTGAATAATGTTGACAGAAATCTTAACTTGTGCTAATAAATGTTATTCTGTCAGATACATTGTGTTTCTGTGACTGTTACGGATCTGTTAAGACTACATTTAATGTGATCAGCATATTATAATTATGTTTTGAAATTCCATTCAACTGGATGAAATAGAATCAAGAAGGTAGAAATGAGCTAGTTCAATGTAATTAAAAAGTGTGAACCTGAAGTATTAGTATGTTACGTTGGATCGATGGAATACATGGGTTGAGGTAAACACATTAAATCATGTATCATGTATCATGTAAATATTTCATCATATTTTATCAACATTTAATATGTTCTCTTAATGGTGATTGTAGCGCTTTGACATTGTTCTTACATTTATTGGTAGAGCACTTTACACTGTATTGGTTTAGGGTTAGGGTTGTGTAGTTGATGCACTGAGGGATACAAAGGCAGTGAGAGGACAAACAGGACAGGGGTTATGTGCTCAGAGGATTTGGTTGGGGTGAGGAGATGAGCAACAGAGCTTTGAACCACTAGCACTTTCAGTTGAACTCATTTGCTCATATTGGTTAGCCTGAGAAGAACTTTACTTTCACAAATACTGTGCCACCCGAATGTTCTCCGTTTGAGAGGGTCGCTGGACTCTTTGTAGTAAACAGAATTGGACTGTAAAGTACTGACTATTCCAGGGCTCTTAGTTGAATTGTACTACAGTTCTTAATCTAAAAGCGGGCGTTTCGTTTCCATTGCAGATCTACTGGAACAGTCCATGCATAGATTCACGATGAGAGCTATGCCGTAAAATAGGGGCACCCCTGGTCTAATTGGTGTATCCTTTCTCCCGTTCCCGAAAGCACTGTCGTGATGCAAGTTAAACTTTTTAATACATACAAACAAGAATCGGTGTTTTCTAAAATAGTGTAGCCTACAATGATTCTCACTGAGCAACTTTTAGTTTTTCTAAACGGAAGACCTAAGTCGAGCCAGACGCAAAGGAAGACAATGTCATAAAGCACGCACTACCACAACGGTTTGACAACAAAATTATTACACCTTCCCACGCCCATATATTTCCTATAACATTTGGCCACTTACTTTTAGATGATCGTACTCCGTTCTTTAGCTCTGCCACGGGTTTGAGTGAGTAGTAGCCTACCTGAAACAGGTGAGTATCAGTCCCACAGTTCCAATGCACCAGTTAAAAAAAACTGGCTTAACCAGTGTCGGAAAGACCCGAATTTTATTTACAAAGTAATACTTATACTACATTTAGTAATCAAATATTACGTGTTAAACTATACAATTTTAAGAAAAAAGGGGGAAAATACATTTTACATTTTACTTCATACAATCGTGTGACCTTTGAAACAGGCACCTGGTGAACAGCCCAGAGTGTAAGTGACGTACTCTACGGGTTCGTCGATGTCAGCCAGGTATGATAAACATAGGCGGACTAGAACGTCTTTGACTGAACATGGGGTAGTGTTGTTTTTAAACATTGTGCAGGTTGTTTGTACTAGACTACAATTATTTGCCAATGTTGGGCATGAGAGACGAACTGCATGAAGGCCTATGCGTTATTTTCTGTTTTCTTACACTGTACGTCGTCTGACTCTTATTAGTGCTATCATACTACTTTTTTCTTAATTTTGGTGCATTGTAAAGCTGAATCCATATCTCAGTGGCCTATGGGAAAATATATTCTGAAAAGCTATGAATTTGAAGTAGATTAATGGATTTTTTTGTTATAGTTCTGCAATGCAGTTAGTGCAGGACACATTTTCATTTAAAATATTGGACATTAAATTAGCTGGTCTATATAGACCTAGCTACCAAATTAACTAAAACCGGAATACTGTATTAAAAAATTCTAAAACCAAAAAGATTAGAATACTTCTGGTCACCTTGCAGGACACAGATCCTGTGTTGACAGACAACTAGACGTTAGACTTCATTTCATTCTTATGTAATTAAAATACATTCATTGTTTAGAGGGAATCTGGAGAATGGAGAGGCAATCAATGAACATGAAAATATGAAATATCGACAATTGTATATTTAAGATTTTTGTGTTGACCCTCACCACTTTCTTCAGTTTCTTCTCCCCTGATTGTCCCTGTACCCCTCCACAAACTCTCATAATGTGATATTCAGTCTAGAGAAAGGCTAACTTTGTAATTGACAGCTTTTAACTTAATCTTAAGTTAGGTCTCATACGATGATGCCATTTGTCTTGGCGTTTGACCTTTTCTTTTATTTCTTCTTCTTCTTCTTCTTCTTCTTCTTCCATGGGAGTCTATGGCAGCCCCAGGGCCATGTGGTAAAATGAATGGGGACAGTCCCTTGATTTTTTTCTCTGTTACAGAATGAGGTAACGCCACAGGCCACAAATGTTGTCCAATCGTCACCAAAATCGGCACAGATGATCTTCAGGCCAAACTTCACAAAAGTTATATGGATTTTCTAGAGCGTTTATCCTTCACAGCCAAGCTCAAACTGGACGTGAGCTCATATTCCAGCAACGCTTTTTAATGTATCAACACCAAACTTGGTACATACACTCCTGACGACTTGCAAAAAAGTGCTCTAGCGCCAACAACGGGTCAAAGATAGAGGTGCGTTTAAGCACGTAACTTTTGAACCGTGTGCTCGATACCATTGGATCCTATGAAGTCAATTTCTGCTATATAGCTTGGCCCCCTCATTGCTGCTTAAAGCTATATTATGCAATGTGTTCGGATGGCTGTCAGTCATCAGAGCTAGCAAATAGTCGTACCTGTGCACGTATCCAGGATATGTTATATTTGACTTGCTTATCGTAAGGAAAGTGTGAAAGTATCTGCTTGCATTAGGCCATTCTGTTTGGTCTATAATTAGGTCTACACACCTTTGGTAACAATGTGTCTACTGTAAAGATTTCTGAAATAGCAGTGCTGTATACTTGAGGTATATTTCTCCATTGTAGGGATTGATGGAGCCGGAGACCCAAGGTCCCCTGCTCCAGCCACTCAGGATGAGAAGGCTTTGGACAGCTGCCAGGCTTAGGCTCACAGCAGAGAAGGACTGGTGCTGTCGAAGTAAAAGTTAAAAGGGTAGGTCTCAGCCAGGTCTCAGCAACACACAGACAATACAAGATGGAGGATGGAGGTGAGATTGGCAACTCTCACGTAACCACCCTCAGACCACCGGCCTTCTCTGTACTGTACACTCTCCATGAAACAGGAGAGAAATTATAGGTTTTCAAGCACAATATCCACCTACACCACCTCCTTAGCGGTACCCTGATAATATAACTTCATTTTTTGCATTTTGGATTAGGCAAAAGTCTGCACTCTACTGGTAGACATAGGGAATTACAATTCCAAATCAATAACGGCTAATTGCACCTTTCTGGATTAGACATGGCAAATGACACATATTTGAGTTATAAAACATTGCATGGAAGACGGCAATGTACTTTTGCTGTACTTGTAACATAATAAACTTTACAATAAACACCACCATTTCGCAAAGTCATGAACATTTTATGTATTCAGGGAAGGTCCCACTAAAGCCAAGGAAACCATATGAAATCAAAACGCATCAAAAGAGGATACAAACCTACACATAAAACCATCAGAGGAAAGTCAAAAGTAAATACATGGCTATAGTACGTTTTTCACACAGGCCCCCACTCACACAGACCTTGTAGCTGTCTGCAATCAATCATCGAAACCACAGACTGGCAAACCATTTCAAATTGTCGTTGGTGGAACAGGTATGGATGCATTCATAGTTGTTTATACATATTCCTATTATTCTTTCAATATCCAGAACTCTTTAATACTAATAGACAATGTCATCTCACTAAAAAGGCCTGTGTTTTGGTTATTGCCTTAAAGAAATAAACTTTAGTTTTGGGATATCTTGTTATTTATGAACCCTCTATTTGGGGATCATCTATTATATTTCATTTCAACTAATTCAAATTGGTTTCGGTTAGGTTTCGCCATGGCTACTGTATTTTCCATGCTATTTTCAAATGGAACAGAAAGTGTTTCCCTTTTATCAAAGGTCAGGGATATTATATATAGTATAGAAAATGTTTTTGCTCTTGTTGAATAAATTATGTAAAAAAAAAAAAAAAAAAACACCGATTAATTAATTTCAAATACAGAAGTCTTTCATTTTCTCTCGCCGTTATCCCCATCCCTTTGTTATTTCGATGCAGGTGGGAGTTAGATACTTGTCTGTCCCCTTTGCTAGCTTCTAGCCTTATTGGCAAGCCACCACCCAATACTTTACCTTTATTACCATCTCATCCTATTGTCTAAAACCATTAAAGGATTCCATGTTGATACAAATACACTCATTCACAGTCACCAACTCACTGATCCACTCTGGTAAACACCAAATGCGGCTTCTATGAAATCCACCTAAAGATCCTTTCTACCTTAATGTAACCACACCTCTGGCCTGTCAATCAGACTTCCCTGCCCAGGTATGTATGAAATGTAACAAGTGTCTTTTCCTGCTGCGGCGTTGGTTATTGTACATGTTGAAAAAGAACTGCATGGTTCTGTGTGAAAAAAAAAATAAGTTCAGTAAGCTCGGTCTTTCAGTCGCACAATTAGTCTCCTTTATTCTGATCGTGGAATGCTGAATTGAAAGTTCTTATAAGTGGTGTTCAGACACGCAATCTTGAATTACTATGCGGTTTGTAGTTATTCACATGTGTGGAGTGATAGCTATTTCTCCTGAGGTGTGTGTGTGTGTGTGTGTGTGTGTGTGTGTGTGTGTGTGTGTGTGTATCTGATATAAGAGTGTTTGTGTATTGAGAGGGGAGCTGCTTGGAAATGGTCTACCTATAGTACATACAGCAAGATTCCCATTGGCCACCTTATTGAGCTGAACTGTCGAAGATGATAGTTCTTTGTGGATAGTTTGTTTAATTTAAGCATTTATATTCATTTCACAGATCCCTTGTATTTCGGACAATGTCACACTAACCCCATGATGTCCATTAAAGTAGCACAACAGAGACAGGGAATATCTGACATGTTCACAGGCTTGTGTCCTGTTGCAGAGAACTGTTTTTCAGAGAAGAACACATTTGAGGCAAAGCCATATGACATTGCATTACAGTCCTTTGTAATAATGTAACAAACCCAAACATTAGGTTGTATAAGTAAATATTACAAGTAACACCAAGTCCCCCCCCCCCCCCCTCTCTCTCTCTCTCTCTCTCTCTCTTTCTCGCTCTCTCTCTGGAATCGCCCCTGGACAATATTAGCCCATCTAGTGACCATCACAGCGATCATGGAATGCATTTTGCCGACCCCAGAGATCTGATTATGCAGCAATGAGATCTAACCTATGTGTGTGACTGTTGATTGTTATACCACCCAAATTCCTATGTGCACCAAACAGCGTGATGGAGGATACATTAATGGGATATATTCAAGATAATGTCTGGTACAACTCCGGAGTCTCTACATTCTACTGTGTGAGTGTGTGTGTGTGTGTGTGTGTGTGTGTGGTCATGTGCTCTCTGCTGGTCTAAGACTATAAGCAGCTTACTGAGTTCCAGAGGGGCTTCTGTCACTTTGGGACGAACTTTGCTCTTATACGTCTGACTGACCTGGGAAATCTGAGAAAGGAAACCTATCCAGCCCTGTAGTTCTATCATATAGAAACACTAAACAGACCTGTTTCCCCTACATTTGATGTAAATATTCCTGAAGTGTAAAAGGAGCTGGGTGTGCAAAATAGGGAGAGCCCATTTTACAGCAATGCTTTTAGTAGACAGCTTACAGAATGGAACCCTAACCCTCACAGGGAGGGTGGGCCAGCAGGATCACTAACCAGGACACCCTCTCTAAGCCTTTACAGGGAGGGGGGACCAGCAGAGCAAGCTGGGCTGTGCTGAGATGCATTGTCTGACATCGACGGAAGGCATGCATGTTCCGTTTACAGGTCACAAGTAACAGCAGTGGGGGTGCTGAAAAAGACAAGTAACAACACTATATAAAAACACTATATTTACTGTATATATGCATATATATTTTTTTAAGTGTCATAATGTTAACATCTTTAAACATTTCAACCTGTGGGTGCTGCAGCACCAGCCACACCCCTGGTTCCCGCGTTCTTGAGCAACCGTGTTTTTAATGTAGTGTAAACTGCTAACGGTTTCCATTGCAGTGGGAAAACAATGTAAGTGATAAGTGAAAAATTGTATGTATGTGTGTGTGTGTGTGTGTGTGTGTGTGTGTGTGTGTGTGTTTGTGTGTATGGTAAACAGGAAATAAAGTTGCTAGAGAGGTAAAAGCACAAAGGGCCAAGAAACACATTCAAACATCACCTGTAACATGGCTCAACCCCCTACAAGAAATCTGCTTTTCCCAACCCTTGTCCTAAATGTAATTCCTCATGTTACACTGATGCCATTACTGGCCACTTCAAACTAGACTACGCCACATTTAAATTTTTTTGTCCAAAGAAATTATTGTGCTGAGAAATGTGTCTCAATTATTTATAGATTTTTTGTCTCAACTACTTTTTTTCTAAAGTGTAAAATGATCAATGTTACGGTTTCATGCTATAACTGGAATCAGATCACCATTCCTATATGTTTTTATTTTATGAGAGTTATTTACGGGCTAGATTGTGATCAGCCTAAATGGTCATGCATAAAGAAACACCCCAAGAACAGGCCTAGAGGTTTAGAAGGAGAAAATAGTTGAGGAGAACATTTAAATGTACAATATTTAGGAACATTTGCTTTTTTAACAGTACTAACTGACAAGATATACATTTGCTTGTGGTGTTTTTTTGTGTTTCAGCCTTTGGGCCTGAACAAAATAAGGCCCCTGGATTTCTGGACATTAAGTGGAAACCCTTTTCAATCCATCATAGCAGCTGTTTTCATCTACAACAAACATGTCCCTGTTCTCTGGATATTGCCACATGAGTTAGCTCATCCATTTATTGAAATGATGAACAAAATATCATTCATATGAGGAGCATAAAGCATTTTTTGAATGTAGTATGTGAATGTTACTTTTTGTTTGTTGTAGAAGGGACAAGTAAAATAATATTGTGTTTTAACGACCGTCCCTTACCATAGCATTTGGCCTTCCAGCCCCATCCCTTTCTTTGAAAGCTCAGTCAGTCGGCTGGATCTACGGTGGAGGTTAAACCAACGACCTCACATGATGAAGAGAATGTAAATGAAGATCATACCTTTGACTGTACATTTACAAAATAAGGTACTAGAGTCACGTTCTTTTTCGTGTTTGTGTGCTTGTGTCTGTACACGTACAAGATAAGGTTCGTTTTACTGGGATCACGTTTGTCTGTGTATGTGTCACTGTGTTAGCTTTGGCACACATCCCAGCCGCTCAGTCAGACCAGCTCTGCCACAGTTCTGGCACTGTTGCACGTAGGTGTTCCCCCTAGAGTGACAGCAAGGCATGCACATAGAACACAGACAAATCATTTACACTATCCTAGGCCGCTTCATAAAGGTTAGCAGATATTTTCGCCTCACACTGCATGCAACACTCGGGGGAATGAGTGTCCTTGTGATCGTTGTATATGCATGTGTGTAAGGGTTGGTTCGTGTGGGAGGGAATTAAGAAGACAGAGATGAGTTTTGGGTGGGAGAGGATGATTGCATATCTTTTCATGTGTTGACAGATATGTGTGTTTGCGGCTTTATCCCAAGTAAACGTTGCCTTTATTTGCATGTTTTTACTAGGGAAATCATTTCACCAGCTTTCCAGATACTCGCCCGCAGTGAGAATACACTGGGCAAACAGACGCCTGTCGATCGAGCCTGCAGTGGACATTTACAGTTAGAATCAATAACTGGTTATGACAACGATACTGTACGATCTAACAACCTAACATAACGATATAACATAACCCATGTATTTATTGATCAAAGTGGCACAATTTAAAACGTTTAACCACCAACGCATGTATCTTACTGTAACCTGTGATATTAAGTAATTTCATTGAATCTTAAAGTAGACATGTTGTATGCATTTTTACCCCAAATCTTTGGCAAAATGTATCTTCACTTGGCCTATGCTCCCCAACCTTGCCCCAACTCCTCCTTCTTCTGCTTGCTAGCCCTTTCTTGTTATGCTGTTGCAAGGGGGACCCAATCGCTGGACACAGACACTGAGATGGAGTATAGTGATCAGAGGTTAGGGTTTATTGCGGGAAGGTTGTGGGTCAGGAAGAGCAGAGGTCACGGAAACAATTGAGGAAGTGGATCCGGGGGCAAAGAGACAGGAGAGAACCTGAGCATCGGTGGCAGGGATAGTCCGGGAGATGTAGGCAGAGCAGCAGGTCGAGAAGCAGTGAGGCAAGCTGATTGAAAGGCAGTGAGTGATCCTATGACACACGGAAACAAGGTTAAAGCACAAGCACAAGTAATGGTTCTTTTCAGGAAGCAAACTCATGAGGAGCCAAGGACAGGTATCTACCACGGGGGTTGAAACAATAATCTGGCGAAGAATGGTTGAGAATATACTGTTGGGCTGATGAGCTTGATAGAAGGCAGGTGTGTAGGCTGTGCAGGTGAGTAATCAGGGAGCCAGGATAGTGAGAGGAGTGCCGCCCCCACAACACAGACACATACACATGCACATAGAGTAACAGACCGGGAAGCCACAGAGACACAGGGGAAAGGGAAACACAGGAAACACAAGGGATCTACCAGAGGCACGGCCCAGACCGTGACATTTCTTGCCTATATTGGTCACTCACACACGAGTCTAAAACAAGTTGGTCGAGAAAACATTTTTTTTAAGACAGATATCTTGATTACTGTATATTGTATACTGTATATATGCTTTTTTTTTTTTTTAAGTGTCATAATGTTAACATCTTTAAACATTTCAACCTGTGGGTGCCACTCTAGACAACTTTAGCATGTTACAGTGGAACTGGGTTAGTTTAGGTTTCAAATATGTTACTGAAATGCCACAACATATTACACCATTCTACTGTTTTCAAATAGCACTTCAACGGATGGAGGGTAACACAAAATTGCAGGAGTTAGCCTGACCACTAACACATTCTAAGGATTTGCTGTTAAAAAATAAAAATAAAACTATATCTTTGACAGAATGAAGTATTTTTTAACAGTTCAGTACAGAACAAGTGAGAAGCTAGCTAGGATAGGTTTAGTTATTTGAGATGCAGTAATGATTAAATTGTGATATAAGGTGCAACCTTTTTGGCTAACATTACAAAGTAATTAAACAATTACAGGACAACAACAGGCTCCTTATCCATTATGTATAACTACATGATGCTGCCAACAGCCTGAGCTGAAGCAATCTCCTCTACTGTACTGTCAAGGGTCTTGTTTGTAGTTTATCTAAGTATGTCATGACGACCAGTCTCAGTATTAGAAAGTTAAGAAAAATTTATAAAAAGTATCCAGAGATACGACTTAATAATAAAAATTACCATCGAACACATTTGCATTAAAACAAAATGAAACCTTGTATTATTATTATGTAATTATACATATTTTTACATCAGGCCATTGCATCACTAGACAATGGATTTGTATGTTTACTTTCTTCCATACAGCAGAGATTACCACTTCACACACAACATAGAGTTTACTAATAGTTCACTCTTTCTGACACACAAGCACACATTCTCACCCTCAAAAATATAATGGCATTTGAGTGGCATTTCCTTTTTGTATTATTTTTTTTTTTTTACAAAATGTACATTGCAGAGTAGACAATCTTTATACATTCAACGTGCAAAAGGAAAACGATTCATGGCTTTAATACATAAATATAATGTTTTACATACAGTATATAACATCCACCACATTCACATTCAGACAAAATTGTGACACAGTCAGCTTTCTTCTTTGGACAGTAGTAAAAAGGCAAAAAGCATCCATGCAGTCATAATTCAACAGGGATTTGATTTCTATGTCCAGCATCTCAGAAATGTATCTTCAGAGAGAGTTTAAATACATGTCCCATGGACTTTAATGGACAGTAATACCTGCCCGTTAACCTCTAAGTGACTAAGTAATTGTATAAAAAATAAAACAATGTGTTCAGCACTCTTTGCATACATGTTGATGCAAGGATACTTAGAGTACACAAAGTGACCATTTCATTGGAAAAAGATGAACTGTGTGTCTAACACACTTTTTGGCAGCAGGACAAGCCAGTTTTCCTCGACTCTCTTCCTGTTCATCATTTTCCCACCTGTCATCATTTGCACTGTCATGATGGGACAGAGTGTACGGAGGAACAGCAGTCTGTCTCTTTTTCTCTCAAAGCTGAAATATGGAGTTCCTCTGTTTCTTTTTCTCAGCCAAGGCACTTTTTTCTGCTTCGTGTGGTTTATTGAAATCCCTGCATACAGGATGAGAATGAGAAAAAGAGAGGCCTTTATACCATATGTCCAGCACAGCCGTTTAGCTGCTTGTTAAGTCGTTGTTATTGCAATATGACTACTGAAAATGTAACCCAAGACCCGTGTACAGTGTACAGATAGTGTTAGGACAAAGTGTTAGGCCAATAGTCTAGAGTGTTAGGACGATAGTTTACCGGTAGGGTGTAGATGGTGTTAAGACGATAGTCTATAGTGTTAGGACGATAGTTTACCGGTAGGGTGTAGATGGTGTTAAGACGATAGTCTATAGTGTTAGGATGAAGAACTAGAACAGTAGTGTACGGATAATGCTAGGACAATAGTTTACCGGTGGGGTGTAGATGATGTTAAGACGATAGTCTATAGTGTTAGGATGAAGAATTAGAACAGTGGTGTACGGATAATGCTAGGAGAATAGTTTACAGATAATGTTTGAACAATATTGTATAGTGTTCGGACAGTAATGTACGGTTTAGTGTAAAGAAAGTGTTAGGACTATAGTGTGCGCATAGTGGTAGAACAAAGTATTAGGAAAATAGTGTACTGATAATGCTATGACAATACTTTACAATAGTGTTTGGAGTGTAAGTGTATAGAAAGTGTTTGGACAATAGTGTATAGTGTTGGGACAGTAGTGTACCGATAGTGTTAGGACAAAAGTGTACAGACAGTGTTAGAACTTTTTCCCTAGACTAGTTCAGTTAAGATTTGTGAAAGAGACCAAAGCCTAAAGTTAACTGCTGCTTGGCTAGTTTTGTTTATGTTTCAATGACAGCTAATGGGTATCAAACTATGTATCAATAAAAGAAAACCCATCTTTACCTATGGAGGCTACCTCTCTGTGCAGCGAGGACTGCCAGCTAGTCTTGTGAGCAGACGAGCACACCTTTTATAATCTGAAACCACAGAGGAAACGGCATGTCAACAAACAAAAAAATGATTGATCGGATCACACAATTTCAAACTCACACCAAAGGTAAGATTATTATTAGTCTAAAAATTGCTGAACATTCCCTTTAATCTGCACCAAAAGAAAGTTTCGTTTTCTTACTGTTTCTCCAGACATTTAAGTTTGTGTGTATGTGTACATGTACAGCATGCACTATAATACTCACAGGTAGGTATTGTGCATTCCCTGGTGTTATGATAGAGTCTGTAAAAGTGTTTCCTGCACCTTGGGTTGAAGTAAAGAGGCCCTGTAAAATAACCCCAAAAAGCTGTAAATGAGAACCTCTATTCCATGCACTTCCACACACACACACACACACACACACACACACACACACACACACACACACACACACACACACACACACACATCAACGTGCGCACCCCCATATACACGCAGATTTGCACACACACACATACACTCTCTCTCTCTCACACACACACACACAGCAACAACAACGGAACATTAAAGACAATAGAAAGACGTTGACAAAAACATAAACGCAGGGTGTTTTAGCAAACCTGTAAGGTGTTTTAGAAACTTCTCCTTTTGTCTTAGGTCTCTGGGGAACACCTCTGGTGGATCACAAGAGAAAGCAGCAAATCAGCAAAGGTTTTGAAACCGGCAATCAATTCATACAAGGGGGAGGGGGACTTTGTCCTGTATTAGTACTGCACAATCTTAATCAGTCTTCTTAGCGATAATATTGTCAATGTATGATGCAGATGTACAACTATATATTTTCATGTTTCGCGTACAAATCTTTGATTTCATTTAACATTAAGAACGTCCGTTGAAGCAGAACTCAGGCCTTCCGCCCCCATTTCTTACCTATTTTACGATGTGACTTGCTGTTCCGAGCTTTCCTCTCCAAAGTTAAGTCCTGTTTTATCCATGAGTCACTTGAGAGGCTTTCCGGATTTGCTGGTGGAAAGCGCACTTTGTCCGCGGCAACGTCAAGCAGGACCCGTCTGTTTCTGTGTGTCCTCGGCCCGGGGACCACAGCCCAAGCGCCGCGTTTGCAGAAGGTAGCAGCCAGCAGCAGAACCAAGAGAACCATCAGGGCAGGGCCAGGGAACGGCCTCATTGCTCGTCGTCAAGGAAACGTCTCTCCCTAACCTGCATAGAACAACAGGAAAGAAATCTTGAAGAGCGAGAAAGATCCTGAGTCATGGCTTTCTGCAGCAGGCTTCTCGCAGTGCAGAACGGCTGATCAAATACCAAACCCTTATGGTTTGGTCAGGTCAGGGTGGATCACCCATTGTCGTTTGGAGGAAAACCAAATGTTCTCTCATGCTAATTGTGGGATGGCCAACCACACATTGTTTGGCTCTGTTAAAGATGTACAGTGCATGAACAATGTCATAATAGAAGTACATTAACAGCAGACTCATGAATGCGTGAGCCAGCTTGGGTGACAGACCATATTTATCACTACTGATTATGGGCATTTTTAAGCACATTTCATTCTATGGGCGGAAATGTTAAACGGTCCAGCTATGTGTTGAGACGCCGTTGTACTTAGCACTGAAAAATAAAGCTATTTTGAATTTGAATTGAAACCAGAGGCTCTAGTTATTCAATAAAGAATATTCAGAGGCCTAATTCTGACTTTAGTGATGCAATTTAATTTCGTTGTTCAACCTGCAACAAAAAACGATTTGGGTTTGGAAAATATTCCATGTATATTTTGCCATTATTTTTTTGCCATTAGTCTACACAGAATATTCCAATAATAATAACACAACTTGTATACATACTGTATACTATATAGACCAGACCGTTTTACTCCACATGCTCTCAGTTCTCTAATTGCTGTTTGACAATCAACCGGCTATTTCTCTAATGCAATATGCTAAGATGTAATACTCATCCAATCCACTCTATATTCCAAGGGGGAAAAGTAATGGGATGGTGGTACCTTTAATGGTTCACCGAATGTGCTCTAGACATTCAAACATTATGGATCTGCAGCTTTTCTGTCCATACATTGTATATCTTCACAGGCTAAAAGCCATCGTCTGGATTCTGTGGTTGAGTTCTGAAACCTCTTGCGACAGACTTTTGCTCCATTTGAAAATGAAGCTTACCATGACACAGACGAACAGTTTGTCTAAGAAGAAATAAAGAGTCCGCGTATTTGACACAAAGACAAAACAACATATCAAAAAATCCCTCATCTTCATTACTACTACAATATTTTTTCCGTATGTTTGAGAACCTTTAACCTTGATTAGCAAATATCATCTCAACCCCACCACTGGATTATAACCTTCTCTTCTCCATTTTATCTGCACTGACTACTACTATTATGTATGTTGGCTGCAGTATCCCTTCATTGTGGCCGGTCTATACATATTATGTATGTTGGCTGCAGTATCCCTTCATTGTGGCTTGTCTATACATATTATGTATGTTGGCTGCAGTATCCCTTCATTGTGGCTGGTCTATACATATTATGTATGTTGGCTGCAGTATCCCTTCATTGTGGCTGGTCTATACATATTATGTATGTTGGCTGCAGTATCCCTTCATTGTGGACTTTATGTTGAACCCCTATTCCCACTCAAACCTGTCGCCCTATTCGTTATGGCTGCCTGGGCTCATTTCCATACACCGACTTAAATACGTTTTCATCTGCAAAAATGTGATTTGCCCTCTGAAACACCTGATCTCTTTACAACAAAACCTTACCCCTCTGTCAATTTATACTGGACAACACACTGGACTTCCTTGTACTATGTGAGACTGGTGAATTTTTGGTCTTAACCCAAATTGCTCCTCTAACTATCGCCATATCTGTAAGCCTCACGTAACTGGTCGTGGGTGCTGTCATTTACAATACTGATATTACTGTTATTGCCATCAACCTCATCTCAAATATTTTTGTATAAATTGCATTTAAAGCCTATTGCTCAACTGTCATAATTAGAGGTATTCGCCCACCCAAACTTAATGTCTCATTTCTATCAGAATTTTCAGAACTACTTCCAACTGCCTCATCTCTTTCCTCTCTCCCTGTGTCCACTAGTGCTTGGTGACCGCACTATTCTCCCGCCCCACCCCACCCCTATTCTCCCCCACCCTCTTTCTCTTGTCAAAGTATTATCCAGTTCACCCTTCACTCTAAGTCTACCAGAACTCCCGGCTCAAGGTCAAGCTCCTCCCGTAATGTCAAAGCTGTTAACCCCCTTACTCTCTCTGGTGTGATTGGTGCTGCTCAGAACTCACCTCTGTGTCACCAGATCAGTTGGCTGCCCAGCTCCACCCTTACGCTTTCGGCCTCACTCAACACATTCCCCCACTTAAAAAAAAAGAAGTCTCTTTCACTTCTTTTTTCCCCAGGTTTAGGCTTTTGAGTAATGAAACAGACTGGCCGTCGCCTAGAGCGACTGTGTTCAAAGTGCCCACTGTCCATTTTCCATCTCCTCATCACCACAGAGATGCACGTTCATCCAATTTCTCTGCCATCATTAATGCTCCCAACTCTCAACTTTCAAACCCTCTCTTCCACTGTGAGCAAACTTATTCAAATCTGCGACACTAAGTCAAATTTTACCACCCAGCGTGCCAGTTACTTCCTTCAGTCATTTAGCAATAACATATGTAACATATACACTTCCCTGCCTTCCAAAGCCCCCCATACCCTCTGGCCCAGCTACAGTCTCCCCTGGTTGGGTTAACCTTCTGCCCCCTACCTCTGATAACCAGTTCTCTGCGTTCATCCTGGTTGACCCCTCACATGTCTCAAAATTGATAATTGCTCCTAAACCAATTACCAGTCTTCTTAATCCTCTTCCCACTGTCCTGTGCATCTCTTGCCTACCTAGATTTCTTCCTCAGCTAAGTAACATATTGAATCCATCCCCCTCCCAAGGAGTATTTTCTACCTCTACTTCTCTCCTTAAATAAATGTGGCCTAGACACAACCGTTCTGGATTACGACCGCCCTGTCTCTAACTTACCCTTTTTTTTGCTAAGACCCTAGAACACATCCTTGCCTCTCGGTTACAACTATTTCTATCAGCCAATAACTTGTTAGAGCCCCCCCCCCCCCCCCCCCCCCCCAGTCTGGTTTTCACACTCTTCACAGCACAAAACGGCGCTATTTCCGCCAGTTTGTTCACCGATTCGTTTGAGAACGACTTCTACCCGTTATTGGCGGAAGGCAAACTCAAACGAACAAATGTTTTTGGGAGAGGGTTTCATTCACTTCGTTCACTTGAAAGATTCGTTCAAAAATAATGAATCATGTGGGAACAAGCCATCACTATTTGCCATATCTCTCTCTTGATTGACGGCACTACAGTCTTCCCCTCCCTTCTTGCACGCAACAGTGGCATCTTTATGGACTCTCCCCTTTAACTCTTACGTCAACAACATGGTCCAGATCTCCTTCCATCTTTGAAATATAGCCCAAATCAGATCATCCTTGTCCCACAGTGCAGCTGCTCTCTCGTCTTGATGACTCCAATTCCCTTCTCTTCGGCATCAGCACCACTTCACTCCATAACCTCTGAAGGGTTCCAAACTCTGCCACTCGTCTCCTCACCTCAACCAAATCTTCTGACCCCCGTCCTCTTTGACTTTTGCTGGCTCCCTGTCACTCAGTGTATCAACTACAAAGTCCTTCTCCTCTCTACATAAGTTGACCCCCTCCCTCCCTTTCTGACCTCGCCTGACCCTATCGGCCTTCCCGGGCACTCCAATCCTCCTGGTCATCCCCAAATCCAAACGTCCGAGCTTTGGTGATCGAGCATTTTCTAGGGCAGCCCCCAAACTATGGAACTCTCTCCCTTCTCTAGTTTGCGATTCGAATTCACTATCAATCTTGCCTCAAAAGCCCCATTTTCACTCTGGTCTACCCTTAATTACTCCTTGACTTCATCTGATATGCTGTTTTTCTTGTTAAGGGTCCTAGCCTGAGGGGCATAGGCCCTTATTGTATTGGTTTATAGTTCTCTATTATTATTGTTTTCCTGCTGTCGCTCGAATTCTGGTGAGCTGTTATGCTAGAGACTTCACACTTTGCCTGATTTTAGCCGGTAACCACTACTCCAGAACCAAAGATGACCCCAATTGACCTCATGGTAGTGCTATAATAAGTGATCCAATCTGCATACTTTGAAATGCCATATCTCTAACGCCATATCGCCTAAGAGTCACAAACCTCTGTTCCCAGGTTCATCTCCCCATGATGAACCAAAAAAGTCTCTTGGGGCACCTAATTGATTTGACAACATTTTGCATTTTTGGAAAAACACTTAACCCTCCCATTTTGGAGATCTGTTTGACCAATCTGCATCAAACTCAGTACTTAGAATCAATGGGCTGTGTATATAGACGTACCGGACAAAATATAAGACCGCTATAAGCGAATGAAATGACCAGAGGGAGTGGCTTATCACCAAAATGGTTATAACCCAGCTACTTGGTTAGTGCTACTTATTGACGACCAAACCCCCCCTGTATTGGGTAAAGCACTTTGGGTGTCAAGAAAAGTGCGATAGCAAATATAATCGATTATGATTATGATTATTATAACTCAGTAAAACTCTGTCCAATCCTCATGAAACTCTGTCCAATCCTCATGAAACTCGGTACACTGCACTCTGGATTCTTAATAGATCATATTTGCAAAGCCATTTTGACATCTGCCTTTTGGGGGCGCTCTAAATGCCACATGTTGATATCTCTTGAATGCCCAAAAAACATGACACTTTATACATGCTCTAGGGTAGAGTCTAAGTCATCAACTACACGAAGATTGTGATTGGACTAGGGTTGGGTTTGTAGCCGTGGTTTATTACATAAATGCTTATAACTCAGCCAAACTTAGTGTATTCCTTATGGAAACTCTTACACTGCCTCTAGAGGCTTATCTGGTCACCTCTGCAAAGCTGTTTTCACATCCAAGATACAGGGATGCTATAAAGGCCAGATTGATCTCTCTGGATGTGGTTTACCAAATGACATGAAACTTAACACACGTGTTGAGTCCCAATCTGTACCAAGAATTAGATTGAGCGAATGGTTGGGCATGTAGGCGTGGCTTAACACAAACTTTTTCAACTCTTACATTTGACAAATAGAAATGATATCGGTTAAATTGGAAATAAAAATCGAATTTCATTTGTTTTGATCACATGCCATGGTGCATGGCTAGGACCCTTATAAAGCTGCTTTGTTTTTGCAAATGTTGTTTTTGCCTTATTTTAGTTTATTTAGAGGATGCTTTTTGTCAGCTGTTCTCCCTGTTTGTGTGTGATTATCTGCTGCCGTGCTTACTGTTTACCACGTGAGGCGTTTATGGGTTTTAGAAAAGCTCTATAAAATACAATGTATTATTATTATTCATTAAATACGAGGAAAGAATTGAAGGTTACAGTTAGGGTTGGCAAAGAAAATTCTAGGAACTTACCGCTGAGCCAGCTTCACACATGAAAACTACTGAGTGGCAGGTCTGTCTCCGGCTGCAATCTGTAACAGAACCCAAAGGTGAAGAAGGAACAGCACTCACTAAACAAAGTCATGAAACCTGTCCATCATTTATGAGTGTCAAGCTGTTGTTTTTTGTATGTCGATGCCTGTGAAGAGCGCAATTACCCGAAACATTCACTCAGCTTATTTTTCCCTCTCTGCTTTACTCATGACTCAAACTGTGAGGAAAGAGTCTGGATGAGATGAGAGACAAGTGAAGTCTCATAAATGATCGTTAGCTCAAGCTCTGTTTTTGACCATTGTGTATAATGACATCATACGTGAATAAAAAAGCGCTTAAAATAATACAAAAGAGGAGTGTGTACATTTATGTACATGAATTCTAGACCCAAAAATGGATTTGAGAGGGGCAGGTCTAATAGAGGATGAAACACCAAAAATGCCTATTTGGGTGTTTACAATGGAAATCTCTTGCTTGAAATAACTTTTAACTTTCCTTCCATGCCTTTTGACCTAAATCCTATGGCTGCATAGGATATCACCTTTATCAATATTACTATGTTTATGTTTTTATTATTTTATCTACACCGACTGGAATTTATGCATTCATATGTTGTCACTTTTTAAAGAGCGTTGTCTTGATGTTTGTCTAATTATATATTTTCTTCGAATTCCTATTCTTTTATTTTGCTATTGTACACGTTATTACATTATGGGGATCCTTTCCTCATGAGGTGGACATGGGGGTTGAAAATCAAGGTAATTCAAAAATATATGTTTTGGGTGAAGGTCTTACCATTTTTATAAGGCTATAGCAAATAAAGATATTATTTTTTGAAATTCCTATAAACATTTTTTATTAGTTTATTAGGTATTATAGTTGATGTGACTGTGTTCTAAATGTGTCTGTCTTATTTTGGAAGCACACTCTTGACATCTAGGCTCAAATGATCAGCAAAAAAAGGTCTATAACCTCTTTAATGACTTTTCTCTCAAACCCTTCTAAAATGTTACATTAGTCTTGAATAGGGGTTTAACTGATATAGTTCAAAGTCGGGTAATATCTTTGTACCTATTTGTTTAGCCTTCTGCCAGTCACATGACAGGCATGACAATTTCAGTTGTTTTGGGGACATGCCTATAAGAAAAAAGAGATGATGGATTACCTAGTCTTCACTTAACCAAGTGTTCCTGGATTATACACTTGCGCTTCGCACTAATGTGCTTCACAGATACGCACACGTACACACACTGTCTCTCTTAAATCCACAGTCTATCCCAAGTCTCGTTCCCGCTGTGGTCAATAATTCCTTATTTCACAGCTGTCGTCCTTGTATATGTTATATGTCCGGTGGGGACTGTGGAACACCGTGAATACTTTTTCTCCCTATATAAACTAACGCGTAATTTTCCGCCATAAATTCAAGTTGCTCGATCCCCGCGGCAGAGAGTTCACGCTGTCAAGCAAGGATCCGATAAGGTGCAGTGCGCTTTTATAGACGTTATGTTTGTTATGTTAGTATGACAGTGCCAGGTGATAACATTTATCACCCCGGCTTGTCTTTTATAAAAACAGATTTTAGCGCGCAATCTCCTCTCACATGCATCTTAAATAGGTCCAGACAAGAAAACAAAATCAATCCGTGCGATGTTTGTATATGTTTCAAATGTTCTTTCTGGCCTTTTCTTCTTTTCCATCTTTCTCTAGCACCATAAAAATAATCGAGACACCGGTTTAAAAAAGTAAAACTTCACGCCGTCCTGAACTGCAGTATTGAATCTACCACGTATATTTAGAGCGTGGTTGGTTTCCTGTAGTCCCGGTAGTTGTTAGTATCTCCACTTCACGCACTGCCGACGATCCACCTTTTTATCTCTCATTGCGTGAAGCGTACTAGTGCCATGGTGTTTCTGGATTCCGGTACGCAAGATACTTATAGTAGGCCTATACTTAATAGCCTGGTAGTTTTTGTAGCTAATTAGTTTGCACACCACTCCCTGAAGCAGGGGAATCTTTGACTCGGTTCTCCTCCCCTATTTGTCCTAATCAGGATTGTGGCCGAGTGCAGTCCTCTCATTCACCGGCGAAGGTGGATACTAATCAGGATTATAGCCTGGGTTTAAACTATGCCTAATAATAGGCATACCGATTAATTCATAGGATCACGAGACTGCACCTCACGACGAAACCCCCTCCACTAGTTAAATAGCCTATCCGCTGTTTATGTGCATAACCAAAGTATGCGTTGTTATGTTGTGTTGTTCATTACTTTGGAATTTATACTTTCGAATACTTTTGTAACTTTGTACCTTTCCCATTCTAAAACTACTGGCCAAATATCTACATCTTTAGAAATGTTATTCATGACAACTATTGGGAAGTAAACTTTAGGTTTTTCCTGGGTTTTATCAAATCATTAATGAAGATAATAACTACATTTTTGGGGGGAATTTGATCATTTTGATGCATACCAAAGAGAAAAACAGGATTTATACTTGTTGTAATGTACCTACTATTCCAACACTGCACAAATAATCTGCCAAAAATCTAGCTTTTAGTAAGAGATACAACCACAAAAATAGGAATACCTCCCCAACTACAATCACATTTGGGACTTTAGTTGAGTATGGTCATTGAAGCTGTCACTCAAATGAAAACTGCTGTCAGGGACTAACCTTAACCTTCATGACATTTCTTTCTGGACAAACATAAGTTCACTTTAAATTCTGTTAGAGGGTTACCTGAATAGAAGAACTAGGCTGCAAGTTCCTACAAAATGATTTAACATTCAAAAGTTTTAGTTAATTTGTGCCTATTATGAAGGGGTAAGAACAAGGTCAAAATGATGATCACAGGTCCCATGTTGAACCCTGGAGTGAAAAGTGGGTTTGTTTAGGTCACAAGAAAACACATGAACCAATCTTGTTCAGAACTGTGCGCGGGACACAAACCCACACAAACACACACACACACACACACACACACACACACACACACACACACACATACAACCACACACACACACACACACAACACACACACAAACAAAAACACGCACACACGCAGGCACGCACGCACGCACGCACGCACGCACGCACGCACGCACGCACGCACGCACACACACACACACACACACACACACACACACACACACACACACACACACACACAAACCTAAATGAATGTCCAGAAGGATCTTTCAACTGTGAGAGTTATAATTAGTATATAGGACACAAACAACACTGATATCAGTGTCCTGTAACCATGTAAAACAATCTAGTCTCTGTGCTGATCCAGCTTCCGTCCTCAACACGATCTGTTCTTTTCTTGTTCCCTCTAGTAAAACGGGAAAGGATGAGTGGGGGTTACTTAGTTTACTCACAGACTCAGCGACTAGTGGGAAAATGGGAAAAGGGTTACATAAACATTCGATTACAATGGCATATTTAACACACAATCTACATATTATTGAGAGAAAGTATTAGCCAAATAAGGGCTCAGCAAATGTCTAAATACGCAAAGGATAACTTTTCTCCTCCAGGCCGTCTAAAAGTGTTTTGAGATGGACACCCAACAGCTTCTTCATTCATTTGCATACCAACAGGTATAATTACAATTCATCCATGGCAGAAACTGATATTAAACAAAACAAAATTCCCCTGAGGGGGTTTCATCATTTGTTATGATTTGGCATCATGTACTTATAGCACCTGTGTGCTGACATCTTCACTATGATGATGAGGGGCATCATTTCATGAGTCCGGAGGAGGGTGGTCCGTGCTGTTCTCCAGGCCTGATGATGCCGTCTCACAAGACCTCTGCGGATGGCACCCATACCGCTTCCTCCTGTTGGAGAAACGGTGGGACTAGGGAACCCAAACTGGTATTCGAAAGGAGACATGGCCAGGGCCGAGTGCCGCAGGGTCTTATGAGCAAACTCAGCCCAGAGCAATTGATGGCTCCAGGTGATTCTTTGAGGCCAGGCAGCACTGGTCTTCAGTTCCTGGTTGTTCCTTTTAGTTGGCCCTGTGGGTGCAAGCCAGAAGACAGTTTAAGTGATCCGCCGCGCAGACAGTAGAAGGCCCTACAGAACCTGGACGTGAATTGGAGGCCCCGATCACTCACCACGTCAACAGGGAGGCCGTGGAACTTGAAAAAGTCGTGGAGAACCAGCCGGGCACTCTCGGATGCAGAGGGGAGTTTGGAGAAAGGCAGGAAATTGGCTTCCCTAGAGAACTGATCAACCAGAACCGGATTGACGCGTTTCCCTGGGACAGTGGCAGGCCAGTGACCAAGACCAAAGGAATGTGCGATCAAGGACGTTTGGGCAAAGGGCAGAGGCGGAAGAAGACCAGCTGGACGGGAGCTCTTGCTACTCGCACAAGTCCTGCATGCCGCCACGTCTCGCTGGATGCTAGGCCACCACAACCGACGCTGCAGCCACTCCAAGGTCCGGGCCCAGCTAGGAATGGCAGGAGAGGTGAGAGGCATGCGCCCAGGTGAGGACACCAGAGCGCGGTGGCACGTGCAGCCATATTAGGGGGACCTCTAGGTCAGGTTGGACTGGCAGACCTCCCCACTGGACGGGAGCCCAAATCCTGGTGGAGGGAACGCCGGTATTGCCCTCTGACGGGAAAACGAGGTTCTTGTGGTTCGTCCTGACCACCAGAGGGTGACATGCTCCAAGCCAATGTCTCCCGCTTGAGCATGTCGAAAGCGCGCAAAGCCTGCGGAGACCGAAATCATCGCTCAACTATCGATCAACTATGGGGCGAGTTCAAGTAGGGACCGGCTGCTCCTGGACAGCACGCACCTTAAGAGCCATCCATTTTCAGCCTCCTCTTGGTGGTGACATACCCCAGGAACGACACCTGGTCAACGTGGAACGGGCACTCCTCCAGCGTGACAAAGGAATTGGTGTTGGAGTGGCCGTGTGGAGCATGGCGCGGACATGCCCAATATGGCCCCCCTTGTGAGCTGGAGAAAACCAGGATATCACCCAGGAAGACGTGGACAAACCGGTCCAGGAAGTCCAGCAGCACATGATTAATCTAGGCTTGGAAGACAGCCAGGGTTGGTGAAACCGAAGACATTACGAGGTACTCAGCGCCCGTTGGTTAAATGTGGTCTTCTACTCTTTACCTTCCTTAATGCAAACAATATTGTATGCTTTGCGCAAGTCAAGCTTTAGACAACTACGATGCCCCCTGGAGTCTCCCGAAATCCATTGCCATGAGAGGAAGAGGATACCGTTTCTTCACCGTCATCTTGTTACGGCTCTTTTAGCCCACACATGGTCGGTGCACTCCTGTGTTCTTACCTACGAAGAAGAAGCCGGCTCTCGCAGCAGAGCAAGAGGGCCGTATGAACCCGGTCACCAGTGCCTCCTTGATGTACTCCTCCATAGCCTCGTGCTCGGGCACAGAAATAGAGAAAGTGCGCCCACAGGGAGGCATGGTCCCTGGGGGAAGTTCAATAGAACAGTCAAACTCCCGGGGAGGGGGTAGAATGGAGCTGAAAACAGCCCCAAGCTCGTGGTACATACTGGGCACCAGGGAGAGGTCAGTAGCTGGCATTCGCTCAGGCATGTTGGAAGGAGCCTGGCCCAGGAGACCCATGGATTGGCACTGCTCCCTCCAGGCCAACAGTGTTGCGGTTGACCAGCAGGTGCGTGGGTGGTGCAGGGCAAGAGCCAGGGATAGCCTGAGGACAATGGGTGGACCTGAATGGTCCTTAGGTGGTTCTGGTTAGGAGTGCAGTCTCAGGGGGGCTGCGAGATTGACTTTGGCAGTTCCCAAAGCCCAGCCATGGAACACGGTAACGGGCAGGGAGCGTTCTAATTCCCGCAGAGGACAGTTACGTTGCCGGGCCCAGTCTTCATCTACAAAGTTTCCAGCTGCCCCAAAGTCAATGAAAGACTGGATGCTGACGACAACCTAGGTCGACAACGTCTACCCAGGCCCCCAGCTCGTCCTTGACGTCCTTTGAGAGCCCCTCTTGGATAGCTGGCACCAGCGCTTCAGAAGTCCATGCGCTCTCCATAGCCAGCGCGTACTCGCCCACACCACGAGCGCCCCCCTGTGCTGCCAAAGAAACCGTGAAGCAGCCTTACGGCTACCAACCCGGAGGTGGAAGGTGCGCCTGACGCTGCTGCGCGACCTATAAAGCTTCTGGTGTTTGGAGACGGGCTGACATTCTGTTATGATCCGGAAGGTAAGTATGAACCAAATGCAGAGAAACTAAAAACTAAGGAAAAGGAAAAGGTATAATCCCAAGAAAGGTAACACAGGAGGCAAAATACGGTGCAAAACAGCTTTGCACGAAGACACTGGGGAATGGCAAGCACATTGCAATGAAATGGACATGGAATGCAATGTCTGACCAAGAATGGACAACAGAGGGGAACTAACATAGGTACAAGGCCAGGACAGATGCAAATCATAAGGGTAATAACTATGGGTGAGGCAGATCAGATATTCCCGAAGGTTGAGTAAAGTGCTGCCGCCCTCTGCTGGCTTTAGAAACACCCAGCCCCAGACCAAGTCACAGTCAAAGTCTAACACAGTCAAAGTCACAGTCAAAGTCTAACACAGTCAAAGTCTAATACAGGGTCATTCTGGATAGAGAAATTATTAGCAAAAGGCACCCAAAAACTATGTAGTAATTAAAATATAAAAAAGTGAAATATACATACATAACAGTAAGACAATAAAATAAAATGCAATAAAATTCTAGCTGCAGTTTCAGAGGCTGTTAAGGTGGGGAACATGGATAATGAGAGTAAGAGTAAGATAAGTATAAAGTTATACGATAAGATAAGATTAAAAATTATAAATAGAAAGTGAAGGAGGGCCAATGAACATAATCAATGAGTCAAAGTAATGTTCATTGAATAGCATTGGGCTGGTCAAGTGAAATGTGCAATTATTGGGATTGGCATTGCTGGTTGAGAAGTCTGATGGGCTGGGGGAAAAACTGTTTGTGAGTCTGCTAGTCCGGATGCTCCGGTCTACCAGATGGCAGCAATGTGAACAGGACTTAGCCTGGGTGGCTGCTCACGTCTTTTATGATGTCCAGTGCTGTCCTGAGGCATTGTGTTT
>CM030191.1:4357124-4394624 GCA_017639675.1 Aplochiton taeniatus
TTGAAATCGAACGTTGAGGGTCATTCGCCGTCCCGTGCACCGGCTATGCTAAGTAACATGCCTCAACGCACAGAGCGGGCTATGTTACGCTCCACAGTGGTTGACAAAAAGCCAGCATGCGTGGGCCCGTGTGTGTGGGTTCTGGTTTTGAGCCGTTCATGGCTGACGCAGCTGCGTCATTGGCTGGTAGCGGCAAGCGTGTTTCGATGAAACCGCTGTGTGACACAGAGGCGAATCACTTTGGCACTTAGGCATTGGCGGCTGACAAGGATAGAGATGTTGCTCAGGGATACTTTATTCAGGGGGACCTATTGGTGCGTAAGTGGGTGAGCTGTAATGGTGGCTTTGTTGGGAAGGCGATTTTTCAAGTTTTGGTGACGTTCAACTTTCGTGACGTGGAGTTGCGAACTGTGCACGATAGTTATGAACATTTGGGGACACAGAAAACCTATGACGCTGTTCTACACAAATTCTTTTGGCCTGGGTTAAAGCCTGATGTCTCCAGATGTGTTAAGTCGGGCCACACATGTCAGCTTACTGGCAACCCGAGTGGGGTTATGAGGCACCTCTCAGTCCCAGCCGTTAGCTAACCATTTGAGCATTTCATCATAGATTCTGTAAGGCTGTTGCCTCCGTCTAACTTCGGTTGGGCATACATGCTAACCATGATGTGCCGTTTCCTTTGCGCTCCATCTCACCGGTGGTTCAGGCTCTATCCCAATTAATCTCTATGTCTCACAACCGTCTCAAACGTCCCTTGAAACCAGTTGAAACGGCTCCTGACGGATCTTAACTGTGCGTCGGCGTGGCATGCACAGAACCAGGGGGCGTCGGAACGATTTCACCAAACGTCGCAGTCGCGTGCACGTGGTATGGAAATGGGGAGGGACTGCCCTGGATCATCTCGGCGGCCAGAGAAGTCGTTCAGGAAAGCATGGGGTTTAGCCCCAACGATTGGGTCTTTGGCCGTACAGCGTGTGGTTTGGCCGTCCTACACTGAAGGGCCTACCGTGTGAACGGGTTTCTTTATCGCCTGTACATGTCAAGGAAAAATTGGGAGGGTGCTCAGGATAGATGGAAAACTCGTATGATCGTTGAGCTGAGCGCCGTCAATTTAACGCAGGTGTTGAATTTAAACTTAAATTGTAGACTATACACTTCTGCATATATATATATATATATATATATATATATATATATATATATATATATATATATATATATATATATATATATATAATTTTATTGGACATCTTTTAGCTTTAGTATATATGTCTTATCTGTGTTTGAATGTGCACTTTATATGTTTACCGCAAGAGCATGGGAAACGTCTTTTCGATTCCTTTGTATGTCTCGACATGTGAAGTAATTGACAATAAAGCTACTTTGAATGGAAGGGTGGAGGGGATAGGGGAAAAGTAGATGGAATTAATTAATTAAAGTGATCAGGTGTTAGCTCTTTTGCCACTTGAGGTCTTGCCCTTCCAGACGACGTTGGCTGGCCTTTACAATATGGAGAAACAGGTTTCAGATCCAAACTATGGGATTGCTACTCCAAACCGAAGGGAGTCATCACCATTATGCCACCTCAGCTTGCTACGCTCATGATGTCAAGATTTGGACTATTTCTCTGTCCAGCATTGCTTTATCACTCAGAGGGGTTGTACCAACAACATGAAAAAGTGAATCTGTTCATGGTGTGTTTTCTCTGTTTTAGCTCTCACAACAGATCTATCTTATTTTCCATGCCGTTCTGAATCTCGGCCTGTTGTGAGGTAGAAAACGGGACTCAATATAACCGACCAATCATGGACTCAGACTCGTACAAGTAGTACTACTCTGGCAGTAGTCATGACAACAGTGGAACGTTGCTAAATCCCTAGTCAATAACTTCAATCAACGAATGAATGTTTATGAGCGATGGGCGTCAACTCATTACAAGTTCACCACTGAAAACGGCCTGTGTGTTACAAGGGAAGAAAGAGGCTCCCTAGAATAATTAATTATTCATAATTTTAGCCCTTAGACATACGGCGGATGGTATTGACGTTCACAGCACATACATGATTTAGCATTTGGTTTCCTTTGGTAAACCAACGACTTGTTTTAGGAAACGTTCATCGTGGTGTCTCCCTTTTGTTATGGCCACAGGAGCCCGGACGTAACACAGACAAAGCTGAATTAAGGTGTCAAACTCTTGTTTATTAACTTATCAAAGAACTCAATGTTAAAACCCACCAAAGAACCAGTCTTAACCAGCTGAAACCCTGAAGCCGGTGTCTTCCAACGCGGACCAACAGAGACGCCATGACTACAGCAAGCCGTCCAGCTCTGACACTAAAACATGAGCGTTAGAAGTTTTCTACAGTTTTTTTCTGCTGCTGCGTTCCCCTGTAAACAAGACCCTGGTCTCTACGGGACGTCCCTGCTTTAAAATCTTCCCTTAAGAAAGATAGTTCAACATTTGTGTGAGGACTGCGTTCTCAGTGGTGAATCACCGTGCGGGTTTTTTTGTCAATGTGTCTCACCTTCAGCAAAGACTTGAGCAGCATCACCTGGATCATTCGGCTGCCCTCACACCTACAGACATGTAGGTGTTGGTTACTGCACTTGGTTACCTAATACCACATGTTTCCAAATATGGTGTGAGAATTCACATGAGCCTGTCCACGCGTAAATAGAAACGGTTTTCACAAGATAACCAAGATGTTTTAACGTAAACACAGAGAAGCACACACGATAAGCCTCTTACCCGGCATTAGGGGACCCTAAGTCAGGATATATCCCAGGAACAGGGATTTTCCCCATGATAAACAGCATGACCTCCGACCTCTGGTAGATAGGCAGTGTATTGGCAAATGACCCTGAAAGCACAGGAGAAATAAAAAGAACATTAAAGCCAGGGTAGGGGGTTCTGAAAATGGACCTCTCTTTCTGCTCCCTCCCTGTACAAAGAAGAGCAGTGCTGACTGAGGGAGATGGCCAGTCCCCAGTGCACTCTCATCAGGTCTGCTCCTTTTTCCATTCCCCCCTCTCACCTATGGTCTGGATCACAGCCTCTTGTAGCTATTGTAACTATCTCCATTCCCCCCTCTCACCTATGGTCTGGATCACAGCCTCTTGTACCTACTGTAACTATCTCCATTCCCCCCTCTCACCTATGGTCTGGATCACAGCCTCTTGTAGCTACTGTAACTATCTCCATTCCCCCCTCTCACCTATGGTCCTGAACACAGCATCTTGTACCTACTGTAACTATCTCCATCCCCCCTCTGACCTATGGTCTGGATCACAGCCTCTTGTAGCTACTGTAACTATCTCCATCCCCCCCTCTCACCTATGGTCTGGATCACAGCCTCTTGTAGCTACTGTAACTATCTCCATTCCCCCCTCTCACCTATGGTCCTGAACACAGCCTCTTGTACCTACTGTAACTATCTCCATCCCCCCTCTCACCTATGGTCCGGATCACAGCCTCTTGTAGCTACTGTAACTATCTCCATTCCCCCCCTCTCACCTATGGTTCGGATCACAGCCTCTTGTAGCTGTCTCTCTTCGTGCTGTGTGGTGGGTCCGTTGCCACAGCAACCGGTCAGCTCGTAGTCCACTGACAGGCGGAGCTGTTTCAGCAAAGTGTTGAACACCTCCAGCACTGTGGGGCCTGCGAGACACACACGCCCTCCATATGGAAAACAGGTAACGAATGGACGGCCTCTGGAGAGCCAGACCAACGTGTGAGGAGGCGCAGACTGCACCACGGCTGCTCACCCACGGAACCGCTGGCCTCGATGACCGCAGCCTCCGAGAGGACCTCCACTATCCCAGCACGCACCTGGGCCGGCGTTTTACTGTTGGCGTCCAGGTGGCCCACCAACTGCTGGATTACTAAGTGGGAGTGCTGGGACTGGCAGGTCGGGGAGGAGGAGGAATGTCCAGAGGAGGAGAGGTGCC
The DNA here is from genome assembly GCA_017639675.1 of Aplochiton taeniatus. Classification (NCBI taxonomy): domain Eukaryota; kingdom Metazoa; phylum Chordata; class Actinopteri; order Galaxiiformes; family Galaxiidae; genus Aplochiton; species Aplochiton taeniatus. The sequence continues at coordinate 4,361,076 of CM030191.1, forward strand.
AAGGACGCGCGTGCGAGGAGAGCAGAAACCAGGGGTGAAGAAGAAAAGAAGGGAACAGAGTCAAGGATGAGATAGACCAGATAAGCCAGGGGGGAAAAAGAAAAGAAGGGAACAGAGTCAAGGATGAGATAGACCAGATAAGCCAGGGGGGAAAAAGGAGTCCGTTGCAACGGCACCTGTTATCCATAAGGTAGGGTAATGAAAGAGCATCTGGAAGGCTGTGGGGAGCTGAGTCTGTTACCTGGATGGAGTACATGATGATGTTAAAGCAACGCACGGCGAAGCCTCTCCCCTCCCACAGACTGTGGTTGTCCAGGTGCCTGCACCAAGAACACACACAGAGAGACTTGTTGAGCGCGGCTTTGGACAACGGAGTGCATGTACTTCGTTACTCTACTTACGCTTTCAAGTCTCTGTGCTCTGCTCGAGTGTCTCAGGTTTGGGGGAGAGACGTTTTTACTTTGACTTTCCACCGCTCAACTGAAGCGTCCTTACCGTGTGTGTTTGAGTGCTGAACTCACATGAGCACCGGCTTGATGGCGTTCTTGATGTTTCCGTAGAGAGCTCTGCCGAGCAGCTCTCTGAAGCACCGCTCGGTCAGCTCACCGGGACACTCCTTATCCTTGTCCCTTGGGGGAGAGCCACTGGAAACACACGGGCAGAGGAACAACGCACACCGTTGTCAGTCAGATTTTCGTTTTCAGACGGACGTGCACACACAGCGCCGTGTGGGTCGGGCTCCGGTGGCCGTTTGAGTGGTGGAGGTGGACCGGCACAGATACACACACACACACACACACACACACACACAGATCAATGTTTGTTGAGCTCCTGTTGCGGATTGAACAGCGGAGACAGACCAATCAGGCTCGAGACACACAGACAGACCTGTACATGTTGGGCTCCTGTTGCAGGTTGAACAGCAGAGAGGGCACTATCTTGTCCATGTGTTGGGGCTCCCAGATGTTAGCCTGAAGCTCATCGTTCACAGTTTTCCTCACGACGCCCTGGAGGCCGCGGATACCTGCCATACGGATCCTACATCATGGGAGGAAAAACAACAGTATTCACAAATAGTGGAACATTTAAAATGGCCAATAATAGGAGTAATTCTAACAGTGGCAGCCAACTGATGAAACATTATTTTGGTTGAGGATACTGGTTCACTGATATTAAAAATAAAAAGAGACGAAGAGGCAAAGAAAAGAGATTGAAGAGCGTTGTAAAAATAAAACAACAAAATAGTTTATGTGTCTGAAATTCCACTAAAACTTAGTATTCTGATTTGGGCTCCTGTTATTCTGCATTATCACCAACTCTCCTGTGGGATCAGATCCGGCCATTCCCTCATCCCCACAGATTCACCTCATTCCCTTCACCTGGTTGTCCTCACCCATGTCACCACCTACGGCTCCCTTTGTATATACACCAGGCCACTTCCCATTGTTCTCTGCCAGATGGTCTTGTGTTTCATGCTTCCCAACGTTCTTCAGTCCTGTTTTTCCTGACCTGCCTCTGTTCTGACCTGTCTGCCTGTTCTCTGGATTCTGGGTTCCCTGCCTTCCCCTGGACTGATCTGTTGGTCTAATATCAATCTCCCGGTTTTGACCCTTGTCTGTTTTTGGACGGAGTAAACTGCATTTTCTTTTCACCTGTTGCCTGTCTCATTGTTGTGCTTTTGAGTTCTGCCTGCTAGTACCAGGGAATGTCACAGTAAGAAAGTCAAAGGTTTGCTGTAGATCCGTAGAGGTTACTTGGGGCTGAGAAAGAGGAGAGGCGCTCACTTGGTGCGGACGTCTGGGTCCTCGAAGCTGGAGTGACACATCTCACTGAAACGGCACACGAAGAAGTCGTAGCTGCGGTGGTAGGACGGGGTGTCCTCTTCAATGTTGGCAAACTTTACAAACTACATTTGATGAGAGGACAAACGTTAGCATGAAGAGCCAAACAGTAGCAGTAGCGGACACTATACACTCAAACCCTGTTTGAGATTGGAAGCACTGTAGAGTACAAGTACAGTATTCATATTTTTACAGGGTTGACTGACAGACAAATTCTGTTTTGCAGTCGTTTACAAGGCATGTAATATACCATTTAGTATGTAGTCAACCGTGGGGTTTGAAATCTGACCATGCTCTGTCAAACATTTACTCGTCCTGCAATGTTCTGTAGAACCTTCCATTGGAAAGAGCAGAGTAATTTAGCAAGAAAATTCACAATCCACCAACCATGGAAATGAGCTTGTACATGTATTATTCTTGGCCTTCGTTTTTCATAAATTAATGTTAATGGTTACATTTATGTTTATAATGCATTTGCAAACACATACATCCCTCTTCCAAGGGCATCTCCAAATGATGTTGTGCCCTTATCCGCTTCACTCCAGAGTGGCCATTGAAGTATTATGGCCTTCAAGCTTGAATTAGTTCGGCCATGGTCCTTTGACATATCATGTTTTTATTTGCTCAGAATAGCTGCTCTATCGATGATTCTTCATATCTTATATGAATGTTATAAATCAGTGCTTCTGCTGTCACTGCCTTTTGAGAAAAAAAACTGTCTCATTAACTTTCATGAATAGCTTTGTTTCCCCCCTTACAGCTTTGTAACATTCATCCTATGTTTCTGTCATTTATTAATATTGTTGGATTGAGGACACTGAGCTGTGCTTCTTAAAGTAAGTTCAGGAACAGCTAGGCTGTTGGGAATAGAGGGTACTGAAAGATTACATGTGAGATGTTTTTCTCTTTATACATTTAGTAAACAAGATATTTTGAAGAATTACACTGGCTGACCATTGGGCCAACGTTACTCAAAATGCATCTGACTGGAACAGATGAGGCATCTAGCTAAGACTAAGGGGATGATACAAATACCATGATACAAAAAAAAATCCTTTTGGTTTGATATAGCTTCAAATGTGGCATGCTGGAGCAGATGTATTACCATGTTAGCACCTGTTTTAGGCGTAACTTCTGTTGTACGTATGAGGGGCAGAGTGCACATCTGATTAGCGGTGACGTTTTTCCACCTCTTGAAAGCAAGTGTAATCCAGGTAGGGCGTTTGCTTGCGTAGGGGAAACTTCAATTGCCGGTTTTTAATATGCCTTGTAAAGTGTCCTTGGGTTTTAGAAAGGCGCTCTTAAATTAAAGCTATTATTATTATTATTATTAATATAATTAATGTTATTATTAATAATATTATTATTATTATCATTAATATTATTATTATTATTAGAAAGAATGGCAGGACTCATCCGAGCAAGACGAAGACGCAGGCCAAGGAGAGGATTTCTCAAACATGATTACTCTTTTTCAATGAAAGGAACAATAAGTCATCAAGCGTTACAGTAAGCAACACACAAGAAAGGAAACACCCACAGGCAGCATGTACTTAATAGCACCAATAAAAAACGATTGTATCACTGGTTACTTTCAATTAGGGTAAAAGACAGTGAGTGAGAACCTAGTTAGACAAGTGTATCTGTTTCCTGATCGCCAAACTTTTCTTTTCTCTTTCTGAGAGGCGGTGGTCCCATCATAGATACACAGAGGCCCATTCAATTGCTTTTTTTAAACCAGGTGCTGCAAATCACAGTACGAGGGCGGTGGCATGCGCTGATTACAGGATCAGCCCCAGGTTGAATACATCGGACGCGAAATGATGCGGCCTGGCCAAGTCGCCGTTGGCGCTGCGCTCTCTAACGTACGTACATCTGCCCCTCTGTGTCTACAGGTTTGTCTTTTGACACCAGCCGCAGCCTCCACTAGTGTATGTCACGGGCTAATGTGCAGACCCGACAGTAGGTACGCGCCAGGACTTCAAAAGTGACTTTCTCTTTCATCAAATCCAGGGCATGGGAATGAAAAAAAAGAAACGTATGGGGAAAACGGAAAATAGAGAGGGGCGCTTTCCCGCTCCGTTGTCAACTGAAGCCCTTCTACATAGAGCTGTTGACTTTCTAACATGTATCTGAGTAAATCCACATCAGCCTCGTTGGCCTGTGTGTACCGAAGTAATCTCAATAATCTCAGAGTGTGTGGGTGTAATCTTTAATCCCTGTACATCACTGGGGCCTTTGCTTGTTTGCTTATTTATTTATTTATTTGTGTGTGTGTGTGTGTGTGTGTGTGTGTGTGTGTGTGTGTGTGTGTGTGTGAGAGAGAGAGAGAGAGAGAGAGAGAGAGAGAGAGAGAGAGAGAGAGAGAGAGAGAGAGAGAGGCAGAGGCAAGTGAAGACAGGGCCAGATGTGATCAGTCTATATTTAAACAGCCACTGCAAGATATGTGATTTCAAGAAAAACAGGTACTGGCATGCAACCCCACACATCACCAAGTCATTCAGGGCACTTACGAATTGTTGTCACCCCGCGTAAAAGTTGAGAGTAAATACCTAGAAAAGGGACTTTGTTTCTGTATCGATAATATTTTCTGATCCGCCATAGATGTTGGTCACCACTATTTGACTGTTGGACAGGTCTGGAGCCACAAAACAAAAACCTGATTCTGTGGTCAGTGGATTTGTTTGGGATTTGCAGGTATGCCTATCATCATCCTCCTTACGGGTCAAATAGAAAAAAGGGCAATCTTTTCATGTAGTGGATCTTTCCACCAAGCAAACGCCTCAGCAAGGGTGTTGTTTTGTAATCAATAAATGTAATCAATCTCTTACTTACTCTTATTTGACCTTCCTTTTTATCAAGGGTTTGGCTTAATTTTGCCTTCAGCTTCTGATTTTTCTATTGACTGTCTGTAGCCTACCAAACGTTGCATATCTTTGTTGCTGTCACAATCCAACACCATTCAACTACGAGCCAAACACTTTCCCAACTTCTTTTTTGTTGTTGCAATAAAGCCATGCTGACATTTTCTGTTTTCCCCTACTTGTTCCTGCTGTGTGGCACAAGGTGGCTTCTATTGAACCATTTAAAACATCAATTGTGTGATTTACCAAAACCCATTACCATAAGCAATCCAATTACATATAGCTTCTTGAAGTGAATTGTATTTCATGCATTTGGGGATACTTTTTTGACTTGGAAAGATTCCTAAAGACAAACAAAAACAGAGAGAAGGAAAAACTTACCGAGTTGGTACCGAGGATCTGCAAGTTAGGTTTGTCTGCTTCCAGTAGTTTTCTGACCATGGTGAGGAAACTCTCTACGAACAGGTTGATACTCTGGCAGTGGCAAGCCATGAGCAGCTGGTCCAAGGCTTCCATTGCTATACACACATACCTGGATCAACACAGGACCACAATGTTTTCACAAGCAGCTGATCACAGGCCTCCATAGCTAGACACACATACCTGGATCAACACACAACCACAATGTATTTGATTCATCAGAATGCTCTCTTAAAAAAGGTCAAAGGAATGTCAAAGGGGTTCCGCTATTCTTTGCCCGATTGCCTGATTTGCTGAGGCATATTTTCATATATGTTTTATGTATCATAGATTTGGTTAGAATTCGTTTTTTTTAACTTTTAGAATACTCTAAAACTCTCCAGTATGTCTGAAGCAAGTAGGCCTAGCCGAAATATCACTGTGTACCATAAAAAGCAGTAGATAGAAGTTCTACAAATAGCCTTCACAAGCACACATACGAATACTTGAAACATTGTATTCTTGCATTTTGATTATATAATGCAGTAATTTCAAAATACATAAGATACGGTGCTATAATATCCGTGATGCCTTAAATTCCATCCAGATAAACACTAATCTGAATGTGTTTTAATATGACGTGTGTGTGTGTGTGTGTGTGTGTGTGTGTGTGTATGTGTTTGTGTGTGTGTGTGTGTGTGTGTGTGTGTGTGTGTACCAACCCATATCTGTGTCGAGCTACATCTCTGGACAGTCTCTCAGACAGATAGGCTCCGATGCGGTCCAGCTTCTCGGGGGCTGACAGAGCATAGAACGTCAGCTTCTCCATGTTAGCCTTCACCAAGCCGTCCTTCACAGAGTGAAACACACAACAATCTCCATCAAGAGACCGAAATACACTCACTTAGAGTAAAAACGGCATATTTCGATGCTGAAACCTGACAAGATTTCAACTGAAAGACACTGTGCCTGTGAAATCTACGCTCTTGGACTTATTTGAGTGACTGACCATGGGTAAAATGATTTATTCGTTAGTTCATTGGAGACTGTTTACTTTCTGTCGCACTAGATAGCTAAGTTGTGAAGAACCAGTTGGCTTACTAGCTGAGCTATGCCCAAGTGGGGTGCTCTGTTTTCTTATCTGCTTCCCAAGGGTCAGACAGCTGGCTAGCTCTCTAAACATCAGTGAAGCATAGCACGAGTATGAGTCAATTTTCCCGTCCTTGACACTTCTTCCTTACACAAGCCTTCAAAAGCAGGCATCATAACCTAACATAACAACATAGTAAATTGTTATCTATCTGAGAACATCAGTGATAATTTTTTTTACTTTTTCAAGTTATTTTCGCAAATTCACCAATCCAAAGGACCCTTTTACAAAACCATCTAAAGATCGTACGTCTGACCTACTGATTAGCGACTGCTTAATTTTGGGTGCGAAGTAGAACAAATGATGGATTTGTTAGACTAGATTACCACTGGTATTTCGACGCTACATTCCTGTTTATTAAATAATCCTATTTGGCAAGCATTCCTTTGGAAGGTAATCCAGTTAATTACATCATACCCATGCATTATAATGCACAGCTTCCAGTCAACTGGTATTGAGTAGGAAACCAATGGATGATGTAACATTAGATATTTAATGGTTGATTTTAGTTCATTGCCTCACCAGAATAAAATGTAGTTACATTAACATGTAATGTCATCATAAATATTTGCATCTGACAATCCCAGAGTTTTTTTATTTGGTGGTGGTTTTTTAAATCCTGATGTCATACACATGATGATACTCACCTCAGGGTCTTCAGGAAAGATGTTGTCGACCAGTCGTTTATAACGTGGTCGGAGTGCCCCACAGCAGCCACAGACCCCTAAGACAGATGGAGGTCAAGTTCAAACAACCAAAGGTCAAAATGCCATTTAGCCTGCAGGGAGCAAGTACTGTTGTGATAGCGTCAACCATTTTGGGATTTTTGAAATGCATGTCAACAGCCTGTTTCTATAGTGACTTTTTCGAGGGTCTTTACCAGTTTTGGTTCATTTTTTTTTTTTTTAAGAAAGCTTAACAAAAGCAAGTAAATGCTTGCCTTGAAAAAAAAAAATTCTAAAATTGAAATCTGAAGCTGGAATCCATGCGTTCAAAAAGGCATCGTCAGCACAAAATAACAAAACAAAATTATACTAGACACAAACGGTAATCCACAAATTCTTAGTGTTGTCAGGCAAAATGTGCCTCAGTGCAGGTGAATGATGACCTTAGTCTGGGATTGTACCTTGGTATTGGCCACAGTTTTAATGTGGAAATCTGCAACATCCAGCTTGCTTTGTTTTACTATGACATCGTTTTCTAAAAGCCTAAGTATACTCCTTTAACTATTGGTGCAGGTAGTTTTACAAATTTACTTTGCAAAACAATTGGCTGATATTGATTTGCTCAAACACGACTAGAGATTCAAAACATATGACATTTACAGGATCTTAACCCATCCATGGATGTGCAGGATGTAGAATTGGCTTTACAAATGCAATCACCAAACTGTCCCAAAGCCGTGTTAAAGGTTTTATGATAATCGGACACACTTTAGTTGGGATTATGACTGTTTTTTTTTTCAGATGTTGCAGGCTGGGAATTAACACTTTGACAATATTAAAGCATAAGGAATTGTTTGTTTTTTTTCGTTTATGAAATGTAAATTCGCTTGAAAACCACAACTTTTGGAGCTTCTTTTGTTTGATTAGATACGTTGGCCTTGTGCATTCAATATTACATCAAGAAACTGACTAGAACAAGAACCTGAGAGTGTGTTTTTAAACTTCTATGGTTTTCACTCAACCACAACCAAATGAAGCCGTTCCATTTATGGCAATGCGATCTAGTGTACAGTACTCCAAGATCGTGATTTTTCATGAGCTTATGAGTCATACTGTGTTATTGAATAACTAGGCTTCTTAATTTGATCTGTTAGGGCTAGAACTTCTAATTATAACGCTAATAATTAATTTGACTATTTACTTACATTATACTTCTTATTTGAAACATAAAAAAACAAAAAAAATTGAACCAATATCGCTCTCCCTATCTAAAAATAAAAATGATTAATCAATTAATCGGAAGCTTGTATCTTCCCCAAGTGTGTGAAATCTTGGCTTCCGACATCTTATCAATAAATAAAGTTGTGGGATAGAGAGAATTACATTATTGCCTTACTCTTATTTGAATAATGTATTTTATTTCAACCCAGCCTGATCAGAGGTGCTTTAGCCTATGCTGTTTGCATATAAATGTACCCTAACATTGCAAACATAACGGAGGAGCAGACAGCCTAGCTAACATTGCCTGCATGATATCAGAAGATAAATGCTGTCTGTCTACCTGTTCCCTCTTCGATAGTTGTACACACATAAAAAACACTGCCTGCATAGTAACCACCTGAACTGAAGCCACACACCTGCTGATGACATGAGACAGACAAGAGAAGCAGAACCCCCCCCCCCCCACACACACACAAACACACACAAAACATATAAATGCACATGTCCCACGAGAGAAGAAATATCCTTACCGTACATGGGTGGACAGACTAACAAGGTCTCTCCCCCCTGCTTTTTAGATCCACGAAAAGCCTTCCTACACCTACACACAACCACAAACCCGCAGGCACAGCTATGCACTCGCTGGATCTGTTGCTTTCACACTACACATGTGACCAGCATGTTATGACCTTCGTTTTGGATGTACCACTAAGCCTCAGTCAGGAGAACAATGCCTTCCTGAGGACACACATGCACGTACACAGCGTGGGTACACATTCACAAAAGAGAGGGACGGACAGTAGCACAGGCAGCGATAGTTAATCCCTACACACACAGACGCACACACACACCCTCCTCTTCATGCATGCGCAGTGGAATAGAGAGGGGTAGATCGCCTGCGCACAAGCAACATGCAGAAGGGCAGCGAGGGAGGGGGAAGAACACGGACATTAATCATTGAGTTCAGACCCACTTCATATTATTATTTGCCTTGCCCTTCTCTCGATGTTGCAGCGGTCCTTCTCCCATGTGGATATGAGTCATACGCTGAATGTCCATTAGTGAGAAGGGGGGGGGGGGGGGGGGGGGGGTTGCTGCCTTCTTATCCCTTGCATGTGAAGCAGCTCAGAGGTAATTGGGTACAACTACAGTCATACAAGCGCACTGATGTTATTAGAGCAACCCACTCAGTTTCTGTAGGAAAACCAACACTACATAACTAATGAAAATGGAGATCTCAAATGTTTAGGGACAGCCAAATTCTTGGTTATTCTTGCAATGTAACATTCTTAAGGTCTTAGACAAATTAAGAATAAACAATGTTGATTAAGGCACATGGCTAGGACCGGTAATTGCCACATTGTAGAAAGTCAAATAAGTTAGTACCTCCAGGAGCTTGGTGGTCAAACACAGACATGCAGTCCAGGAGCAGTCTCCGTGGAGCTTGAAGGTCGGGGAGAGTCACCCCTCTGGGAAGACTAGGCATGGAGATTCCTCTAGGCAGAGCAGAGGGACTGGATATTGTTACAGGAAGAGCCATCACTCTCTGCAGGGTTGGAATTCTGGGCAGAGTCCCAGGCATCTCTACTGCAAAAAGGTAGCTTAGTTGTTTTGTCTACTATTTTGGTCCAACAAGTCCAGTCGTGGCACTTTGGGTGACAATTCGAATCAGTTGTAAAAAAACAAATGGAATACAGACAAAGACAGATAGGACAATTGTGACAGAAAAAAAATAAAAATAAAAACGAAATTATTACTGAAGTAAGACAAAAGCTGCTGAGACAACAACAAAGCAGAGAGAGAGAGAGCTGAAGAAAGAACGGAGTTTACAGTGTGACTGGAGAGTCTGAGAACACAGGGTTTTAATCTCTGCTGCCAACAGTTTAAATCTTTGAGTTTATTTTGCTCTCTCTAGTCTCCCTCCCCCCCTGGAATTTTAAAGAGCCCAATGGAATTTTCTTATCGGATTTATTTATTTATATATTTGTCATTTCCTAATCCCAGATTTCCTTATCAAGTCTAGCGCTCTCATACAAACAAATGATTGTACGATGTAAATATGATTTCCTGATAGAATCGGTTAGAGTGATAGAATAGTGGGAAAAAAAGGTAACAAAAATAGTCAACATTTTGGTGCATTTTATAATAAATAACATCAATGGGTTGACTGTAAGCATTTTTTAATTCTCCTTCCCATTCAATACAATCTGAAGCCACTCAATTATTGGTTGGCAGACTTCCAAGAGTTGACAATTGCAAGCCCACCTCCTATACTATGTAGAGTAAGAGATTATGGGCTGAGATTCGTGCCACCAGAAACTGAATTTGATTAAATATAATTTTTTCATAAATATTTGGAATTTACTTTAATGGTTTTGAATTTGTATAGCAAATTTGAAATTAAATGTCATGGTTTGAAATTTTATTTTATCCTTTTATTTAAATCAGATTCCATCTAATTTCAGTTTGCTTGAAAATTCAGTTCTGAAAATGGCATTTCAGTTCTCACTGACAAACATCCGGCGATTTGGAAAAAGTAAACGAGCACCAATTCAACAGAACACATTTTCACCCAATCAGAGGTTGGCTACATTCACGCTGAGATGAGAAGCATGTGGTCAAATTACTGTGCGAACGTTAATGAACAATGCACGTGAATGTTCGCAGACCCGCAAACGCAGAAGCGTAATTTAGGCTTGAGTGAAGCCTGATAAATGCTTCGGCGAAAATACATAAGATAAATGACGGGTTCTGGGAAAGTGAAGGTCGCAGAGGCCCACAGACGCAAAAACGGGGAGTCCTCCAAATCCTAACAGTGAGTCAAACCTGGTTTATGCTTTCGCGTTGGCAAGTCTGCAAACATCGAAGCCTGATTTTTGCTTCTGCGTCCGCGGGTCTGCAAACATTTGCGTGCCTCGTTCATTAACTGTCGCACAGTAATTTGACTACATGGTTCTGCAGGTTCACTAGGGGGCAGGGTCACCTTTGATAATCCAGAATGTACCGAAAAGACAGTAGAAGAAACAGATACGGACTTTCACGTATAGTGACTTAGCTATTTTGTATATTTTTTTTCTTCACATAGGTCGAGGACCTAAATGTCAGTAGCCTATTATGTGAACCTCGCCCGCGATTTGCTCTTCAAACCGCTCCCTTGTGGGTTTCATTGCAATTGTGTGTGTTTTACAACCGAAATAATTCCGGGTATCTTCTCGCTTCCTGCTTCCTTCCCTGCTCAACCAATTAGCGATTGTTTGACGCACAGGCGAAAAAGTTATGCGCTACGGGCTGTTAGGATTCGGAGGACTGCAGTGTGCACGTTTGCGGGCCTCTGCGAGCAGCGCTTACCCAAAAAACCCTGTTCTACGTAGCTACGCAGACACATTTACGTGCATCTTCGCAGAAGGTCTAATTAGGCTGTTTGCTTTTTCTCCCGCGCATCAAACAATCACTGATTAGGGAAGGAAAGAGGAAGCAAATAGTTACGGTAATATTATGGATGGGAGACACACACAGATCGCCATTAAACCAACAATGGAGCAGATCACTTCTGGACGAGGCTCACAAATACAGACATTTGTACGAACCCTCTGTAAAAAACTACAAAAATAGTGAGGTCACTATTTGTGACCGTCTGTATTCATGTTTCTTCTGCATTTTTTTTCTGTACATTCTGTATCAATAAATATGATTATGCCCCCTAGTGAACCCATTCAACTTATGTGGAAGCATGTAGGCAAACCGCTGTGCATACGACACACGCGAATGCAACTGTTCGAAGATGCGCCAACGCAGAGGCAGCATAAACCAGCCTACAGTCGCAGATGTGTCGCCAATGCATTGCAACGCCCGACTGTCTTACGACTTTGAAAAGCCGTGTAGTGTTCGAAAACAAGGGGCAGGAGTGGTTACACCACTCCTTAAATAGATAATAGAATTTTACAAACTTAATTTTACAAGCAAACTCAAATTAAACTGAAACTGCATTTTATAGACTTACACTGAATTTCTAACCATGAAATTTAATTTAAAATGTGCAATACAAATTCAAAACCAATCAATTCAAAGCCAATCAATTCAATTTCAAATGTGCAATAAATTCAATTGAATTTCAGCTTCTGGTGGCACAAATCTCAGCCCCTATTAAATTCCCATTCTTTGGCATGACCTCAATTCACACCCAGTTCAGAAGTGTGCTGCCAACTTAAAGTTAGTTAGATAGGATGATGGTTGCTCACAGCAGAACATACATTTTTGGCACAGATAATCGTTCCACCTTGATGGGATAGCTGATAGATACCATGTTGATTTTTTCAAATTGACAGTTTCGACTTGTGCAGACCATTTTGACATCCATTTTGGCTGTTTTTGAGTAATTAAATGTTCCTAGTCGAACAGTTAGCAAAATGTATGCAAGAATTTAGCCTCTTTGGAACACCCCCATAGATAGCTAGCATAACGTTAGGTAGCCTGTACTTCAGAAGATAGCTAGCTACTGTAACTTGAGCTGAGCTGCAGCTGCGAAAACAACTTGCTAGCTATCATCTGGATTGATAGAGCAAAGTTTAATTATGGACACTAACGTGCAAAAGAGACGTGAAAACAAGAAATCACTGCGAGTCAAGGTAATCAGTCTTGGAAACGCAGAGGTGGGAAAGGTGAGTCCTGTAACGTTATGTTTGGTAATGCCAGCTAATGTAAACATGGAAGGTTTGCTAGCTTCAGCTCGCATTAGCTAACGTACATTTGACACATCATTCAGTGACTGATTGAACATTAATGAAACTTTGAATCCTTTCCAGAGCTGCATCATCAAACGTTACTGTGAGAAGAGATTTGTTCCCAAGTATCTTGCCACAATTGGGATTGATTACGGGGTAACAAAGTAAGTGCATTTTAAAGGAAAATAAGAAATGTTTCTCTCTTTTTTTTGTTGATTTAACGCGTATTATTTTTCTGCTATTATATTTTTTAAGCTCACTAAAAACACAATTTTATTTTCCTCTCTAACCGTCAGTTCAATACGGCATCATTTAAGCCAAGGACACATATAGCCCCAATCTTATCTAGCAAATATTGGCCATAATTTTTTCGAGGTTGGCCACATGAAAACGTTACATTACCATTGTGGACTTGATCATGAACCAACGATTGGGCCAATTGACATGCTCTAATATGTAAACCATTACTTCACAAGTAATAATACAAAAATAAAATAGTTGCAGGTTCCAGAGAAATTGTGTGTGCATCAGTGTGAGGAGTGGAGTCTGATAGGCTTAGACCAGGGAAGTAATTTTTTTCTTTCTGGTGTGGGTATGCAACACTGCTGATATGTAGTTATCAGTGAGGAATGTTGCTCATCAACTTTTCATGATAACTGTTCACATACTATACCTGTCAAAAGTTACAGTACATATTGTGTTCTATAATTTACAAACAAGTCATTTTGAGTCTTTTTCTGAACGCATCGGTGCTGCGAAACACATACTGGAGGTATCATAAACAACTAAGATGCAATTTCTATGTTTACGTTAAGTCATCATAAGACCCACCTGTATAGCTTGAATAACTCTGTTTCTGAGAGTCCAGAAGGTGCATTTTCCCTCATTTCACAATAGCAGGGCAAGTGAAGCATAGAGATTTTCCCCAAAACATGGCTTAGTCATTTTATTTTTGTTTTCGGTCATTTCAGAGTACAAGTCCGTGACAGAGAGATAAAAGTAAACATCTTTGACATGGCAGGCCATCCTTTCTTCTATGAGGTGAGTCCAAACGGTGGTGCACTCTATGGAACTGCAATGTTTATATTGTTTTAATAGGAGCGTCAGTTAGATTGGATTACCTTGATTGACAAGATTGTCAATGTGTCTATCTAACTTCAGAACATATCACTAGATATCCTAAAGAACATGGAAACAATATATATATATATATATATATATATATATATATATATATATATATATATATTTTTTTTTTTTTTAGTATTATAATTATTATATTTGTTGTTTTTTTCAAAAATATTTTGGTTTTGTTTGAATTGTTCCTCTTCTCTTACTTTGATCTCCACAGGTGCGTAATGAATTCTACAAGGACTCACAGGGGGTGGTCTTAGTCTACGATGTTGGCCTTAGAGAAAGCTTCGATGCCCTGGACAGCTGGCTGGGAGAGATGAAGCAGGAAATGGGCTCACAAGCCAACATGGAGAGCATCGTCTTTGTGGTTTGTGCTAACAAGGTCAGACTCTGTGTGTTGAATTGCAAGAAAATAAGGAAGTGTAATGGTTGTTCATGCCGAACTTGGTCTGAATTAAAAACTTCTACATTTTTCTTCTAATTAGTACCTATCTCTAAAAAAAATGAAGGACCCAAAAGTTCCAAAAAACAAATGTGAAAAGTCAGGCTATTGCGCTTTTTTTTTTAAGTCTTGCTAGTTCCCTGTCGACTCAGATATCATTTCAAATAAAACGGGAGAGTTGTCCTTTTCTTCCACAACACTTCCACAGTTCTCCAGAAGGGTGCGCTCACACGGTAATGATGCCTAAAGTAAACATCGCTAACAGTAATGTGTGTACCCCTGTCCAGGTGGACCTTACTAAGCGTCGTGTTGTGGACGAGGGGGAGGGCAGACTGTGGGCAGAGTCTCGAGGGTTTCACTACTTTGAGACGTCAGCTCAGAGCGGAGAAGGCATCAGCGAGATGTTTCAGGTGGGTCGAACACACGCATTGACCTGTCAGCGACACTGTTCACCCTGAATAAACGACATGTTGTGTTATCCAACACTGCAGGCTTTCTTCTCCTCTATAACGGACATGTGTGAAAATGGTGGGAAACGTCTGGTGTCGGAGGTCAACGTGGGTTTCACTAAAGAGCAGGCTGACACCATCCGACGTATACGTAGCAGCAAGGATTCTTGGGATATGTTAGGGGTCAAGCCCGGTGCGACAAGGTGAGTAGTCCTGGGTTTCTAACGCAAGCCAGCTGTAATACGGCATATGTTATCTGACAGGGTGGAGGTATATTTAAATGGATGAGCTCAAGCTCTGGGTGAAAATATGGTCCTGAATTTGTGCTACAATGTATCTGTCAGCATGAGTATTCTGTTGTTGTAATAAGGAACTAAAGGTCATATAAGTTTACCAAAGCTTGAGTAAAAAAAATCTCACTAAAATAGATTCGTTTCCATAATTATTTATTTAGCCACGTCAGGTCTTTGGAGGTTGCAGGAACGCTTGCATGTGATGGACCCAACTTGGCTGAATGAATAATTTTGACGCTAGCTATGCTATTGCTAGCCAGTTACTTCTAGACAAACTGTTAGCATGTAGCTAATGGCTAGTGGGGGATCCACAAAAAACAAGAGCCAAGTGAAAGTAAAAGTTATCTGGATTAGTAGGGACATCTCCAGGAAACACTGAGATCAGGTACAACTTCAAACCTCCCAAACTATCTGTGGCCCCATGTTAATGTCCTTAAGACAATTCTTATAAATCTCCTTAACAAATGAAATGCGCCATAGAACCACGGTTATACTATAACACACTAACATGTCTTCTGTTTATCAGGCTGTGTGTCTCAGTTCCACCTCTGGACATTAAGTTTAAACAGAAAAACATTGAATTATACATAATGCAGCTTTACCCCCCCCCCCCCCCCGCACCCTCTGCCGTTCTGACATTGGTTCCCGTCCTCGTTTCCAGGGAGGAGGTGAACAAGGCGTACAGGAAGCTGGCGGTGCTGCTGCATCCTGACAAGTGTGTTGCCCCTGGCAGCGAGGACGCTTTCAAAGCAGTGGTCAACGCGCGCACTTCCCTTCTAAAGAACATCAAATAAACATAGAGGCCACACACACACACACACACACACACACACACACACACACACACACACACACTACATAAAGACACTGGAAAGTCATGAGTGACCTATAGGACAAGATACACCACACTAACTGAACTGATACATAACATAACCACAAGGATTGGCCACATACATTGGTGAGGTGTTTTACCATATCAGAGAGACGAAAAACAGTCTAGTCTCTATCACCCCATCGAACGGCTTTTAACTTATTGATGGGAGCTAACAGTGACAACTAACCTCTATTTGCAATGTTGAAGAATTGTAAAAAGCC
This sequence comes from Aplochiton taeniatus, assembly GCA_017639675.1. Taxonomy (NCBI): domain Eukaryota; kingdom Metazoa; phylum Chordata; class Actinopteri; order Galaxiiformes; family Galaxiidae; genus Aplochiton; species Aplochiton taeniatus. The sequence continues at coordinate 4,377,350 of CM030191.1, forward strand.
AGTAGTTCCAGTCCGGACTCTTTACGGTGTTTTAACGTAAATGGTCCTTAAGCTATTTACAGGTCACCTGCCCTCACCCGTCACCACGCTTGAATAGCCGAAGAACTATCTGAGGATTCGCCAGTCTATTTACCTTTGTGCCTTCATATCAGCCCGCCACCCCCCAACCATGAGGCCTGTCTTACTGTAACCTGTTTGTGTTCCTCTGCTCCATGTCAGCCCCCTCTCTCACCCTACCAGACCATGTTGCCTGTCTTACTGTAACCTGTTTGTGTTCCTCTGCTCCATGTCAGCCCCCTCCCTCACCCTACCTGACCATGTTGCCTGTCTTACTGTAACCTGTTTGTGTTCCTCTGCTCCATGTCAGCCCCCTCTCTCACCCTACCAGACCATGTTGCCTGTCTTACTGTAACCTGTCTGTGTTCCTCTGCTCCATGTCAGCCCCCTCTCTCACCCTACCCGACCGTGTTGCCTGTCTTACTGTAACCTGTCTGTGTTCCTCTGCTCCATAGGAGCTTACTACCCACAGTCGTCTAACAACGGCCGTACCCCTAACCTGAACAGAGTCCTTATTTGCACAAGCTATTCATGAAATAAGTCACATCTCTATACCTATTATTATTATTATTATTATTATTATTATTATTATTTTACCTGAGGTCAGTGAGTTTTGTCAAACTGTGGCAAGGGCATATCTTGTATGACAATAGTATACTGTAGAGTTTGTTTCTAGTGTTTACGTGCATGAAGCTTGTATTTGTATTTGTATGTGATGAAGAGAAACTACTGAATATGAGGGAGATAAATAAGAAAATAATAGGCTATGTGTTAATATTTTCTTCTTGCATAGAAGTCTATCTACACTTGGCTAGGTTATTCCTGCAATTTTAAGGGGTTATGCAACCACAATCTTTCAAAATATGACCTTTTAAAGGTAGCGGTATTCATGTATGAGCAGTTTCTTTGCCAAAATCTAGGTTTTAAAACTGCTTAGTGTGGAGGGGATTCAAACGTTTCTGAAGCAGAAAGAGTTGTGTTTAATGTGTCCCTTGGCCAACTCGGACGTCATTCCATATTGAATCGCTTTTGACAACAAATCGAAAGATGTTTTATATACGTTAGTATTGGACATTGTTACTTTATTACTGTACATTACACTTCATGCATTTTGAATTGGATAATGATTATTAGTGTCGTTTTCCCGCCTTAAACACGTGTTTACACAGAACCATAGTGTCTGATAGCCTGATGTGCAGAAATGGTGCCAACAGTGATAGGACGTTTTGTGATGTTAAGTGGTGTTTTACGAACACACACAACACTCTGTGGAGTTACTCATTGGAACCCTTTTTACAGTAGCATTATTGATGAACCCTATCCCGTAAAACACTGGAAACAACCCCCAAAATGTAAAAAAAAAAAAAATCCTATTTAATACCTGGAGATATAGCACGTTCACATGTTGTATGTAGATTTTCAGATTTTCACACAATTTAAATTTTATATTAGAATGTTGATAGAAATTTCATTTGTGGTACTTTTCGTTTAATGTCCACTTATTTATTATTTGTATATTTATTTATATGCTGTATTTATGTATGATTTACATTTCGTATATTCAGATTTGCATGATAATCTTTATGCATATGTGCAATAAGTTGGTTGATATCCAGTCATGACTAAGAATGAAATGCAGTACCCATCATCAAGTCATGCGCTTTTCGTGTTTTTGAGTTGTAATTTCTGTAACCTAAATATGAAATCTTAGAAAGGAATTCAGAAGGAGCAGAATAAAAATAAAAAAAGATTCTCTGCACATTGCATTGCCTGTTGAAAGAAATAGGATCTGCTGCAACCTATTATTTTCAATAAATGTCAATTTATACCCACTAATGGTTTATTGAAACCTTTCCAGGCCTATAACCACCAAAGCATGTGCCAAAGGTGAAGCATATAGCTTCGCCAAGCACAGGAAAAGGGGACAACAATGAAAACTAGAAATGCATTTCCGTGAGAAAATGTGAGTTTGTCGTGCAGCAGGATGTTGTGCGTACACCAGCTATGCAAGCAACAGATTGTGAAGACCATAGAGATAGAACTAGAGAGGGTTTGCCATTTAATCCCATTATAACTGGTTTAGAACAATCTCAGTAAATGCAGAACACCACAAAACACATTACTGACTTTTGTGTGATAGCTCGTTTTTTGTAACAAAAAATTTGATAAGAGAGTAAACAAGTTGCAATTTCTGCTGTTCATAGTGAATCCAACAATCGTCACGGAAAAAGCTACTGTCGCTTAGTAATGGAAAAGATGGAATACAGCGATCAGCTGTGTAAAATGCAAGCGCTCCTCAAACCATGGCATGTAGCCTACTCTAATCCCTTCCTCATATATTGTGGTATTTTATATGGTGCTACGGTTTCATAAAGCAAATGGGGTAAAAGTTCACTTAGCAGAAAGCTATGAAAAGGCTGCTAAAATAAAGCCAGCTGAAAAATGTGACCTACCTATTAGTAACCCACTTTTCAGCCGGTAATCATTAACTTTGCTGTCCAAGTCAAGTCACCAGAATTGTTTTTAACGTTAACCAAATAAAATTGATTCACATTCAGTACACAAGTGTCTTACATACAATATGGTACAAAGAGCTGGCGCTTGTTTGCGTTAGCAGTGTCCAGGCAGCTTCAGTGTTTCACGTTTTCTAGAAGGTTCTAAAATGTTCTGCAATAATGTCCGGTTGTGGGTTTGTACCCGGCATAGAGTTGATTCGGTTGAACGGTGATAAACTGAGTTTGATAGGCAATGGTAGGGCTATTAGCATTACAGTTCCGTGAAATCCTTAATGTAGACAAGTGACCCATCTTAATCCTTACCCTTCGCTCACTTCGTCCACTAGAGGGCTAAAACTCTGCGTTCATTTCAGTGGGGGACAAAAAACCATAAACGGTACAAAATAAAAATAAAGTGGACCGATCACTTTGTTATCTACAAGCGCACTGCACGGCATTAGGGCAGACCTGGTGGCTGGGAATGGAGTCGATATGATCAAAACTGTGGGTGTAATTAGTGTGGGGAAAATTGGGCTAATAATAATAATACAACTTAACAAGAACAGTATATGATTGCAACATGTTGACACAATCATATAATAATAGCACTAAGGAAGGCAACTTAACCCATTCAAATTAGGACAAGCTTTAGTGTCAGTTGCCTATTTTGGTATTTAAACTCCTACTCCTCCAGGTATGTTTTACTGTTCAGGTGCCTGTCCCAGGTGGTGCACGTCCAGGGAGAGGGTCAGGCTTAGAAAGGTGTTTTGACCCCGTTGACTACACACAGCCTGACTCCTTATTGCACCTGGGTAAGCTTTCCTGGAGTCAAGCTGTTGCATTGAGGGCTGTCTTGGAGAAAATAAAACACCGGCAAGAACTAGAGGGAAAGAAGAGAATGGGAGGTCAATTGACATTGGGACATAATAATAAAAAAAGGGATTCAATCAACATCTAATGTCAAGCATTGTGGATGTGACAGATTTGTCAGAGTTCACTTTCTTAGTATGGGGTAGGTAATAGACTTCTTTCCACGTGGGATGTCTTGTGACATATAGATAAAAATATGAGTCATAAGAAAACAGCGTAAAATTAGCCCCCAGAAGACTGTCGTGTAAAAATTTTGCCCAATGGTAATGCTTGAGAAGGAACTAAGAATCAAAAGGCTGTTCTAATGAGAATGCTGTTATGCTTGAAACATCTTCATAGGGCAAGAACCATTGTGATTGGTTTAATCAGTCAAACAATGCAAACAAGAAGCAGAGACCACCACACTGTACACAGTCACAACAGACACAGGCATATGTAAATAAACACCATACTGTAAATTCTCAGCATCCAATTACACACAAGACAGTTGGAACGAGTCACCAGAAATTGGGACTCGAGTCGGGTCAAATCATTTGGAACGTAGAGTCGAGTTATTCGCATGCAAGCTCGAGTCGAGTCAATATTGTTGTTCAAGTCTAGTAACAGTCGAATCAGCTATCTGGCCGAAGTGTCGCTAGTTCTGATATTTTATCTCAACTAAAATTTTCCGATTTTTTTTACGGATTAGAATAAAATACACAAAGCTTTAGAACGTAGTCATACTCTCCCCACAAATGTTCACCTTGAAATGTTATTGGTCTCTTCTTTGTGTTTAGAATTAGATAAATAAAATTGATTTATCTAAATAAGCGAATTCTTTTACAGTGCTGGCGTAATGCAGTATTTTGGGTTTTTTCACGGTCCACTGTATAATTCTTAAAACCAAACTCCACCCCTGCAGATATTTTTATTTATTTATTTATTTATTAACTGAGTCTAAACGATGTTTTATTTTGAAAAATGACCGGATTCCCTCTGTTACATCCGTCTATGACTCACTCTTGACGCTTGTCTCGGAAAATACCATAGTTTTTATGCCGGTCGGATCATTTTATTTTGTGTATTTATCCGCCACACCTTAAAGGCCGGTCCGTGAAAATATTGTCTGACATTAAACCGGTCCGTGGCGCAAAAAAGGTTGGGGACCGCTGGTCTAGACAACCAAGACACTGGCCAGTTCACGCTGAACCCACAATAAGGCTGCTGTTGCTCTTATTGACATTTTTATTTATTTTTTATTTATTCATTTCTCGAGTGGCTCGAGTCACAATTGAGAATTTCATTGGAGTCTAGTCATTTCTCGCACAGCCTCGAGTCAAGTCAAGTCTTTTGAAGGCATTGTGGAGTCGAGTCAGCACCATTCAAAATAGCCCTTAGAGCCGAGTCCAGTCAATTGACTCGAGTCATTACGACTCTGACACAAGATTTGCAAACAGTATGTGAGAAGAATATAAGCCCGCCGTTGTCTAGCACAAGCGACGCCTTTGGTTTAAATTAAATTTGGACTTTAAGTTGATTTGATTGGACAACAGAGTATTAAGGAGCCTGAGTTAGTGTCATGATTGGGTCATATTTGACCTATCAATCAGGCTTGCACCTGCACAAAACCTCTTCTCTTCAAAGTAGACACACCGGTGTAACATACTCAACACACGTTCCCACAATGTCTTCCACAAACAATCATGCTGAGCCCTTACGTTAAGCATACAGACTCTTTGGAACTAACAACAGGTTTTTGTAAGGGCTTACATGGGTGGTAACGACAATTAACTCTACACAGTTATTCTGTGCATGACCTGACTCAAATCGTAAAGATCCTTTTTTATCATTAATAAAAAAAATCTAAAGAAGTTCAGATAAACGCTTCTTTTCAAATGGGCCCGTCAATATAGAATAAATACAAAATACAATGAATTAAACAATACGGAATGAATAATAACACAACAACCACACATAGACATTGACAAATGTATGCATATCCGACCGTATACGTATACCCACATCTAAAAATCACAAACCACAAATGCCTGTAACCCCTTTCTTGAATAACCAATATAATATCCCTTGATAACAACGTCTTTTTAGTTATTCATTAGGCTTATATATATAAAATAAAAACACACGAACACATATTCCAAAGTTTTCCTCCAATTACGAAATTAAATGAAAACCAACCATACTGTTGGTATGAACTAATACAAATTCATCCTAATACATCTATGCCAGTAGACATAATCCTTATGGCTTCCAACTGTTGTCACAGAGAGTTCGACATGGTCAGGTCACACGCTGCAAATCAGAAGCGGTGCTCGTGGTCTGCCTTGAGGGATCAGGCTTCAGGTTCCATAGGCTTGTGCACACAGGTTTATTATGAATCGGATAATAACCATGTTATCATGAGTTGATATCTTTCAACTCTCCATACCGCCCCCGCCCCCCCCCCCCCCCCCCCCCCCCCCCCCCCCCGCCCCCCCGGGGATTAATATTGAATAAGTCGGGAGTCATGTCATATTCGCGTCTGTCTCTTCTTTTGTAGACTGGCTGAGACCAGCAGCTGTTTTGGATCGGGTTTGTCACTTTAGACTGACAGGTAGTCTACAAGTTTGCTGGTGTAATAGGTCATTCAACTTCACTCCTTTATAAGCCTGAGTGCGCAAGTCAGAGAGGAAATAACCGGCACGGAGTGTAGCCACTGCAGAACCCGAGGACTTAAAGCAAATATCTATTTTAAAATGTCAAATATCACAAATGGCAAAACTTGTAATGGAAATCACGACAATCTGGATGATCTCGTTTTTTTCGTGAATGGAAAGAAGGTAGGCTCTAAAAATGTGGTAAATTAAATAAACCAATATAAATATGTTCATATAACATTTGATTCAGGCTTGTAGGCCAAACGGCTACTTACAACTAGGTCAACTTAACCATAGTGTTTTTTTCAAGGAATTTCCTGCTAATTATATAGCACTACTAAGTCTGTTTGCATATACCCATCTGGTTATGGATGACTGCCTAATAACATGCAAAAATCCTCATGAACTGGTAAAAACTTACAGGTGTAGCCTACCCCCTTTTGAATTATGATATTACAAAGATATAGGAATTAAGTATTGTTTTGTTAAAAATAAAATTCAATCACATTCAAACGTTTAGTCAAGGCAATACATTTCCTTGGGGGTTTGCTTAATTCTTGTGTAGCCTACATCATGATAACCCTTTTTTGCATAGTATGAAACTCACTTAGCAGCCGCTTGGTTGTCTTGAGAAGAAGATTTAATCGAGATAGGTTTTTTAAATTGATTTGATTATATTTATATCAGTATTGATTATTGGAAATATTGCAGATACTGTGATGACTTTGCTTACATAACTGATAAGAAAGTGCTGTGTCATCTTAATTTAATTTAAATATGCTCTTCAGATTATTGAGAATAATGCAGATCCTGAGATGACTCTTCTGACCTACTTGAGAAGAAAGTGTATCCTTTCTGGTCTTACTCACACACACATAACTTTTCTTAAATTTTTCTCATATGGGGAACGTTTTGGCTGCTAACTTGCTAGCATGGTGGTTGTTTCTTGTTTACATACATTGGAGTAGTAGCAGGGTGTAACATAATTGCTCATTTCAAAAGCACATCAATAGGCCTACTCTATTAAACATTACACTCTCACAATCACACTGCTATATTTTCTTTAAAAAAAAAAAAATTCTGAAAAAGAAAATCAGTCAAAAATCTGTATCCCGTTTCTGTTTTCAAGTTATAACATGATATTTTCAGGTTATAACGTGACAACTTATCTTATTATATGCTATAGTGTTACTCTCACCCACCACAGCAGATGAAGCCATAGAGCTTCATCTCTTCCTGAAAGTAAAGACTTAAAAATTACCCCAAGAGGTCTAGAGCATTAATGGAGGGCTAAATTATGTCAAATGATGCGTTGGCTACTTTTGAACATTATTTATATTTGTGAGACCAACTTATCCTAACTTATATTAGTTATAACGCCATAACGTGAGAAGTTTTCTGTTATCACAAACGTGTTTTTACGTTAAAATGATGTTGTTATAACGATAAACTTTTCACTTTATAACATGATACTGATGTGTTTTTCTTTTTCTCTCGTGGCAGCAATACACTATTGTATTTGACAAATTACGTCTGCAAAGACACATTCTCTGATCATACAAAATGCTGTGGACAGTCCTTTAACCATGCGTGGTCATGCTGTACATGGACGTTATGCTTTAACGCTATATTTTACACACAAACACCCTTGCACGTGCACACAATCTTGGTTTATCATTTTCTTCCCGTCTCGCTTTTTATGGTAGGAGCCCTTTGTCCTTCACGGTTGATTCTGAAAGTGCTGTCTTATGAGTTGTGTCATATTTGTTCTCCATGCCAAATGGCTGCCAAGTGCTCTTTGGACATCCGCATTCCCCTAGTAATGCTTGTATAACTACAATTCTCAGTGCTGTCCCTGTTTGATAAGGGGTTACGTCCTCAGCTCGGCTAAAAATTAAACCACAGATACCATAAGTACCGTAAAAACAATGCTTTGCAAACTCTGCGGATTACAGAATACAAGCACACACGCACATACTTACTCATTTACTGTCTCATTCTGCTATTCAGATTAATCATAAAACAGACTCAGTGAAAGATTTACAGTAGCTGAGGCTCCTAGTTGTTTTTCACAGTAATGTAAGGATGAGTACCAAGATTCTAGCCAATCATTCAGTTTTCCCAGACATCTAGCACTACCGCCCACTTTTAATTGCTGGCTTTTTCTCCCGTCTTGTTTCTGTGTTTGTCTCGACTTTTGACTAAACACACACACACTCACACACACACACACACACACACACACACACACACACACACACACACACACACACACACTCACATTGTCCTTGACCCTGTTTGCCCAGTGGGTTTGACAGGCACCAAACTGGGCTGTGCTGAGGGAGGATGCGGGGCCTGCACCGTCATGCTCTCCAGGTACCACCCACACCTCGGACGAGTCCAGTATCCTTTCAGCTCCGCCGTCTCCATTGGCATGTCCAGACCGTAGGCCTGCTTTAGTCTCCCGTGGCCACCCATCCAAATTTCATTCTTTCAAACTCAGCTGGAGGTCTGGAGAGGTTCCTCTGCGATTCTTCTCTCCTCTAGGGCCGTCCAAATCAGAGGGCGCACGTTCGATTGGCACTTCAAAACGTCGCTCACCCTTTGGCGAAACCCTCCCCCTTTTTAAGACGCACTCATCCTGGTTTGTGCGACTCTATTCCTATATGGGAGGGCACCTAAGCACCTTGAAGCGCCGCCCATTTCAATACTTAATTGTTTTTTTTTTCTCAATAGTAGCAAGTTGCTAATCCTTCATCCTTCATCCGGTCTTTGTCTATCGTTCTTCTCCAAGCTTTCAAACCAATGTGTAGAAAGCTGGAACCCAGGCTAGGGCTACCTCAATGCATGTGTGTAGTTATACTGTGTGTTTGCTCATCGGGGCTGTTTTGCTTCTTCTTAAATCGTATCATTGATGATGTCAAATATCAGTGTCTAAGCTTTTGGAGTTTTTCCGTGTCAGGATAATTGCTTTGCCATATAACACGTCATATGAAGAATAATTATTCCATAGAGCCTATGGCCCTTAGTGACCTTAATCTGTGTAGTCACCATTCAGTGAACGCTTGTCTGGCCCCTCTGTGCTCTCTGCATCACTGTGCCGTCACCACAGTGGAAGGGATTGGCTGTGTGGCTGGGAAGTTGCACCCCGTACAGGTGAGAGACCGGATGCAGTCTGACCACTAGGTGTTGCCTACCAGTCAACATTCAGCTCTATTTTTTGACTAATGTTTTTGTTTTAAAATGAGATGTGTAAGGAAAATAGGGTGCAATACTACTAATACTGGTTAAAAATACAATGGCGTTAATGATCCCGGAACTCTTGGTGCATTGTGCTGTTCCTGCTATCTTTATGTAGTCAACGTTCCCATTGCCAATCTGTGTGTAGGAGCGTATTGCCAAGGCCCATGGTTCCCAGTGTGGCTTCTGTACTCCAGGGATAGTTATGTCAATGTACGCTCTTCTCCGGAACAACCCAACCCCTCATATGACCGATATAGAGGAGGCTTTCCAAGGTACTGTCTCTATCTCTCACGTCCTAACACATGCAAACACACACACACACACACACACACACACACACACTACTAACGATACACTCTCCCCTTAGCCACTTTAAAAAGGGGGAAGTTGATGGAGTTCTTAACTGATGCCCAACCAAGACTGCTTAGAGTTGTGTTTAGTGTTTGTTTTCTCACGGTCCAGAATTTCTGGTAACACCTCTTCCCCTCTCCATAAACTATTTTCAAAACTTTAGTATAGAAATAATATCTCACCTATTTTTCAGGAAATCTGTGCCGCTGTACTGGCTATAGACCAATTCTTGAAGCCTATAAGACATTCACTAAGGTAAGACCATACACACATCGACACACACACTCACTTGGAAAGGGCATGGTAGACTAATCGATATATAAATTTACTTACTTTACTTACTTACTTACTACTTTTATATACAGTACCAGTCGAGAGTTTGGGCATACTTTCCCATTCACTTGAATGGGAAAGTGTGTCCAAACATGGTTATTATTTCTGTATTATTGGTATTATTTTTATTCGTAGTAGTAGTAATAATCATAATCATTCATTTAATTTATATAGCGCTTTTCAAACACCCAAAGCGCTAGTAATAGTCATAGTAGTAGTAGTAGTAGTATTGTGACCCTTATTATTAATATAGTGTACATTAGACTGCTGCTTGACCACTCAGAAACCCAAGTTACGTACAGTATGCAGTAACTCAAGATACACGGTCCTCAGGCCCTCGGTTGGGGAAAAATGTATGCTACAGACGGTGATGAGTGTCACCACAACGTTTTGGTTTCGATTTTTATACAGAAAACGGTCTGGTTTCACTTACTTTGCCAAACTCTTGTACTAATGACAGTCCACCCTATACTAGATTATGGGAATGTCATTTACAGGACTGTATGTGAGGGAGCCCGGGGTGGGCGAGAACAAGTGTAATTGTTTGAATTCATTCATTTTGAAGTGTTTTACTCACCCTCCAGCAAATACCTGTTGAATATTGTTCTACCGTTTGCGATGTTTGTGTTTTTATTGCGGTGTCTTGCCTCTTGGTCAGGGCGTCTTTGTAAAGGAGTCTTGTAAAGGAGGACTTGCCTGGTTAAATAAAGATTGAATGTAAAAAATCCTTAGAATTTGAACAGCAGAATAGCCTTACATTGTAAAATATGATATTATTATTATTATTAAATATTATGTTGCGCAATTGGAAATTGAATGAAATGGTTTGAAATTGAATTTGATCGTTTAAAATTCAATGTGATGGTTTGAAATTGACATGGTTGCCTTGTGTCATTCAGCTGTCAAACTTGTATTAAACATCATTAGATTTATTTCTAAGTTCCTCCGTTTCATTGTTACTGCTCTGCCACGCTGAGCCTCCAGGCCTCCTCTGATTTAAGATTTCAAAGAAAGATCTTCCATCTTTCTTTTTTTTTTTCTTTCAATCTCAGATCAAAGAAGGCCTGGAGTTTGCAGGCAGGCCAAGTGTCCAGGGGATCCAACCCTTCAAGAATTACGTTTATTTTGAATATATAATTATGCTTAGCCCCTGTTTTTTTTGTATCTGTTTGTGCCACAGGAGGGAGGCTGCTGTAAGAAAGGAAAGGAAAATGGTGGCTGTTGTATGACCAACGGCCACATTACCAATGGAGGGGAGACCAACGGCCACATTACCAATGGAGGAGAGACCAACGAACACGCAAAGGAGCACGCCAGTGTAATGCTCGATAGGGCCAACCCCTGATGCTTTCACCTACATCCCAAATCAGATGATCGATTCAAGATCCATTTGTTTGGAAGAACATTTTAAAGTGTGACCAAACGAGCAAGCGAAACATCACAGCTTCCATTGCGAAAAAGTATTTCAGAATGCGTGACCAACAACAGCTTGTCGTCGCTGGGAATCGATCGGGCAGGCCTCGATCACACACGTTGTGATGTCACATGGGTCCTCCTTGTGAGGAGCAGCTCGCAGACACACACACCCACACACACACACACACACACACACACACACACACACACACACACGCTGGTTCTGACCACTTCAGACCTTCACACAGCGGAACGCTAACAGTGAGAGGGGTTTAGCACAGGGCACCCTCTGTTTGAAATTAGTCCTAGTCCTCTCCTACGCAGAGCCTGTCTAGTAACCTAATAGCATGTTTACCTTAGGTTGCATTGTCATAGGAGCACGACATTTACCCAACTCATCATTGCTACATAGCTTGGGGTCGTATTTTAAGCAGCAAAATAAAACGTTATTTGACAGTTTAATAGATATATCGATCGTGGCATGACGCATGTCGGTCAGTCTCTGCATAAAGTATAATGATTCGCAGCTACAACTCTAAAGACAAAGTCTTAACAACGTACTAGCTAACACGTGGTTATCAACAACATACAATAACATAAACGAATAACCAAATACAGACTTCCCTGTCTGTCTTTGTTAATAAATCACTACGTAGGGGATGTGTAGTAGCATGTTTGAGATTTTGAATGGTGTGCTTGATCTCCGGAGAACTCTGCACAGTGGATGTAAAAGTTGTCTGGATGAGTCGTGACATCTTCAGAAAACAATAATATAAGGCGCGACATCCCAAATCCCAAACAACCCCGTTAAAGATGACTAATGATATGTTGTTGTTGTTTTAAAATCCAGCTGTCGGCTCCGCTGTACGACACTGCAGAGTTTATGCCTCTGGACCCTACTCAGGAGATCATCTTTCCCCCCGAGCTCATGGTGTGTATCTACACACACACACACACACACACACACTCACACACACACACACAGACACACACACACACACTCATTCTTTTCTCCTGATCATATTTGATATAGGTGATTCTCATTTATGGACTTGTATGTGTTTTTTTTTGTCTGTTCCTGAGTACAGTATATGTGTTCGTTAGGGTGGGTGGGGGGGGATAAAAAGTGTAAAATGAGTGAATCAATTCAGCCTTAATAGTATTTGACCTTTATATGTGTTTGGCTTTGCGGACTTATCACTTGGTGTGTGTGTGTGTCTAGTCCCTGGGCAATCGTCAAGCCGTCAGACAGCTGCGGTTCCAAGGGGAGAGGGTTCTCTGGATCCAGCCTGGCTCACTGCATGAACTGCTGGATCTGAAGGCCAGGCACCCCAATGCCAAACTGGTGGTGGGAAACACAGAAATCGGTAAGAAGTCTGTCAATGGAACATTAACAAGCAGTAATTGTTACCCTTCAACTAGTTTTGGATCTGTTTATTACGCATGTTTTTATTTGAGTGCCGGATCAAAGCTGCAAGGAGCACAGGCAGAAACTTAGTACAAGTAACAGTGGGCTAATTCAAGCAAAAGGAACTATGTACAACCTCTAACAACTCAATATACTACATATTTAATATGGTGATAGTAAGGTTACTTTAGTTAAAGGTTATGGGTTTTGAAGAATTTACAATTACCTATTTATTTTTGGGTGGTTATATTAGAACATTTAACCCTGTTCATCAGTGTTGTAAAAAAATATATTACACACAAATCTAATCCATAATATTTTGACCAGTATGACCATGAAGATCCTCAATAGTTAGGAGAAACCTAAGAAGATAAGGTGATCAGACAAAAATCCAAAGAATCTCTTGAGTAACATACAACTATTTAAAATTCAAAGAAGGCAAGTGATTACTTCGCTGAATTATTAACTTGGTCCACAGAGAATATATAGAGGTGTTATATAGATTTCAAGTGCTAAAAATGTATTAAGGTATTCATATTTTAAGCTGTGACAAGAACTAGTTGCGGACAACCTCAAAAAAAGGTGCCACGGTCCTTGTTTCAAACCCTAAAACGTACACTCACACACACACTCAAATAAACTTTCACGAACATTACATTAACCTTGCTTTTTAACAAATTCTACTTTAAGACAGTATCATTAAATCCCAATGAGTTGTTCAGCTTTAAGCTGGTGGCTGTCAGGAGAGAAGTTGAGAAGGAGGACTAGGGAAGAACAGTCCAGTCATTGTGACTATTGGCTTTATTTTTGTAATTAACGCTACACACACACACACACACACACACACACACACACACACAGACAGCAAGCATGTGGTTTTGTAAACAAATTCTTAACAAAATCACAAATAATTTATGGTTACTGTAGTTTTTTTTACAACCACTGCAAGAAAACTACATAACCCGATTGCAAATTATGGTGACAGTTATGGTGAAAGCAAGTCCCCTGTAATTAGTGAAGGAATGGGGCGCATACTGTATGACAGTACCAAGATGGTGTGACATATGGAATATTAATTTATTAATTAATATTAGACATGAATATGATATTTATGTCACATTACACAACTGCATAGACATGTTCACCTGCTGGCATGATTGTTTTTCATTTTTGGGGGGGATGTTTCCTAAATGAAGTTTATGTATTCTGTTTGGTCAAAGGCATTGAGATGAAGTTCAAGAACCTCCTGTACCCGGTGATTTTAGCCCCAGCCTACATCCCTGAGCTCAACAGGGTGCAGCACAGCGAGGAGGGTATGTGTCACAATCACATGAACAAAATGGAGGAGGAGGTCATTATGATAGCTGGCTAAGGTGTGTATGTGTGTGTATGTGTGTGTGTCAGGCATTGTGTTTGGGGCCTCCTGTTCCCTCAGCCTGCTGGCAGAGGAGCTGCGTGTGGCCGTGGCTGAACGCCCCTCTTACCAGACGGAGGTGTTCAGGGCCGTGTTGGAGCAGCTGCGTTGGTTCGCCGGCCTGCAGATCCGCAACGTAGCTGTAAGTCAGAGCGCCTGATGACGTGCACGTAAACGTATTGGTGCTCGCAGACACATACGTACTGGCACACACACTATAAAAAAGGTTTTAACAGTGAATTAACTATAATAGTTTATGTGTGCTAATAACAAAAGAAAAGTATAAATGGTTCCAACTTATTGCTATTATTATGCTGAAATCCCCTGTTTCTCATACACTGTGGTAAAAATCTGCCAAACATCATCAGCAAAGTTGCCATGTATTAAAGGACCAAATCTAAACCTGTGCAATAGGCGACTCAAACAGCATGCTAGGAAATAGTCCAGAATGTTTGTTGTCCTTATGGACTGGTACGACTTCATTGGAATGTCAGATTAATGCCCCACCACGAGGTCTTTGCTTGGATTGTAGAATTAAATATTGTTGAGTTTATGCAACGTGCTGCCATCGTTTTTGTCAAAAAGTTGTATTTTATACAATACAAATACAAAAACCTTTTCACAGTTCTTGTCAATATTCTAGGATAATTAGTTTGTATTACTAGGTTTATATTGTAAGTTCTGTTCTGTTTTCCAGTGTATTGGTGGCAATATAATGACTGCCAGCCCCATATCTGACCTTAACCCTGTCTTCATGGCTGCTTGCTGTAAGCTAATGCTCATGTCCAAAGGTATGTTTATCTCACATGCACAAACACTCACTCGAATATCTGTTAAACTGTACCTTCTATCTCGGTTCTTGAGAGATCAAAATCCACATTTTAAAAAGTGGGTACGCTTCCTCCATTATTCAAAATACACAAAAAGCGTACATGAAAATGCGTACACACACTAACACAGACATATATTCTCTCTGTCACACAGACACACACACACACACACACACACACACACACACACGCATGCACACGCATACACACATACAACACATAAACTAACAAGAACATCACATTGACCTAAGTATTTATTTGATCATCAATAACATATGAACATAAAATATATACAATATGTTTACTTAATAGTATCAGGACAAGAAGAATTCAAATTCTAGAGCCGCAAACCTTACTGTAATATTGGAGCATGCTAGTTAAACTTTGGAACATGGTAGTAAAATTTTAATGGGGGTTAAACTTTGGCTTAAAGTAAAACCTTATGTTCTAAGAGTTAGCCAACTTTACAATGGTTTTCACATAAAATAAAAACATGCAACAGTTTGCTTTATCTATTTGTCTACTTCCATGCTGTCTGTCCATGAGGTTCTCGGCTGGTTTCATCTGGTTTTCTGTTCGCCGTGTCTGTCTTTTCACTAGGAGGCCCCCGGGTTGTGCAGATGGATGAGACCTTTTTCCCTGGCTACAGGAAAACAGCCCTGAAGACAGACGAGATTCTTTTTTCCATTGAGATCCCTTACAGCAAAAAGGTGCTGATAGAAAGAAGACACGTTCACTGCACTTGCATTTGATTTTTCCTTCTGTTATTAACAGGGCACTGCTGCAAAAGAGACTCAATCCGTCGACCCTCTATGAATAAAATAAATAATAATAATAACCTTACTCCGGGATGCTCAAGTGACTTGGACCTGCTATTGGCCAGTCAGAATGTTGCACCCATTTTATCTGCCGTTTCCCTAGACCTGGATTTTACAATGTATCAACAAGGATGTGCTCCTTAAATATGGTTCAATATGAAACCCTCTAGCATGTTTTATGACTAACATTCAAAATATTACGTCTATATTGTGCAAAAAACAAAGGCCGATGAACTAACATATTAGCGCCAGTTTTAGGCGTAATTTCATTCATTCATCCACTTCACCTCAAACTACTGCTAATCTCAATGCAAAGGAGACGTACCGCGTCCAGTCCACTCCGAAAAGCAGTTGTTGACCATCACTAGACTACCAGACTGCCGAAACCCCGCTGTTGTTGTTGGTCCTTTTGATTGCCTAAAATGATGGTACAAAGAGACCGCACATGGCTAAAACCGCATTCTGCCTGCCGCAGGAGCGCAGATGGATAAGTTGTGCTTTTCCTACGCATGCATATGCATTGGTGGGAGGTTTGACGGAAAAGTGAAAGTCTCTCCGCCTCTTAAGAGCAGGTGTGATCCAGGGAGCGCTTGCTTGCATATGGGACACTTTCAGATATTCCGCCTCAAGAATGACTCTTTTACTCTTTTTCAATTGAGTGAACAACAAAGAATTCTTCAAGCGTTACAGATCACGTAGTCGTGCAATAAAACTGGAAGTAAATGGAGACGATATCAATCCTCCGGCTCAGTGTCCACACTCTATCCCAGCAGTCTTCACGTTACCACATCGCTATTGATGGCACATGGATCATTTCAAACAGTAACAGACTCCTATAATAATAATAACTAATGCTTGGTGCTTAAAGCGCTCCCGTCTGCTGTAATGGATATTTTCAAATGTATTTGGAAAACAGCCAATTAACGAAGTGAGACTTTTGGCAATAATCAAAGTACAATTGTATTAATGACTACAGAGAGCAAGTCTGTACACAGAGAAATTACTACAGTGAGTTTGACATAGTAAGTTCTGATTTGTTGACAAGGTGGACACGAGTATATCGGTCTAAACTAAACAAATCATGAATTGGTCAAGGGAGGAAAACGTGTTACTTCCCAGTCTTGAAAAGGACACATATGCCAACTCGTATTGTGATGGCTACGAACAGACAAGACTAGTGTTCAGTGTCTCAGAGAGGCACATGTTATCTCTTTGGTGCTCTTGCCTTCACTCTTAACCTTACCTCACATCTGAACAACAGCTCAGACTTGAACATCCGCCAGGATGCCCAAATTTGGCCCTTACAGTGCTTCATTTCCCCACTACCGACGCCGATATCAGACGCATCAAGCAAGATTTCTTTGACATTTCAGACCTTCCAAACAGTGCAGGAAAGATCGATTCTAC
>CM030191.1:4399624-4744624 GCA_017639675.1 Aplochiton taeniatus
CGGTTGCATGAGGCCCCCGGAGCAACCAGGGGCCCCCCAAGCTGTCATTTTAGTATTTTGAATCTCTAGAAATGAATATGAGCAGTCTGTGTTGGTAACCAACCACCCTTGTGTGCTGAGTGAAAACAATTCGATTTATTTTGCAGCGGATCTCTTAAAGTGCTCCAGATCTATGCATTTAAATGTTAAATATATGCCCCTGAACCACCTTAGAGGGTTTGGAATTCCCCTACAACAGTTTCACAAAATAGAGGCCCCTCAAACAACATTTTGCATAGGGCCCCCGGAAAGCTAGAAAGGGCCCTGGGTGTGGGTGTTGATGTGGTGGTGTGTTTCAGGTTGCGGAGGCCGGTCCGGTGCATGTTGGACAGGGATGAGGACATGCTGGTTTCAGGTGGCCGTCACCCCTTCTATGGTCGATACAAGGTAGGACGCAATCAGCCATGACATGAATGTGTTTTGACCTGACGAAGATCCGACCGGATCGAAACTTGTCACCCACTAAAACAATGTACCTTTGAGTTACTGAGTCCACTTTTTACTTTTCAATGTCTACACTTGAAGAGCCTGGCACCTGTACCTTGTGATGTGCGTATAACTGCACTCACCTTAAGGTCTTTATCATCGGTCTTAGGTGGGCTATATGAAGACAGGTAAAGTGGTGGCTTTGGATGTGACCTACTACAACAACGCCGGAAATTCAATGGACCTCTCTCTATCAGTGAGTAGTCGTGGCTTTGGATGTGCATATTTTGGTGGCTGGCTAGACATCATACCATACTAATAATATAAATGTATATCCGTTAACTAATGGCTCTTTATATGAGTTATCTCCGGTAATTTTGTAATGCTCTCGTTCGCCTGTTAGGATCGACAATAATCTGGCTTTGTTTGGACACTAATTCAGCAAATTATATATTTTTTTGTATGTTTTATGTTTACTACATACCTCCTGGATAGGGTGACCATATCCCAATAAACCAAATGTGGGACAAAGAGTATGTTTGTGTGGGACAATGTGGGACACTATCAATGCTGAGAGGTAGTCTAACATTTTGATATAATATCTGCCTAAAAAATTTATATTAAAATCAGGACACCTGGTCACCCTACTCCTGGAGGATATCATTAAATCAAATGCTCAGAGAGAAGGTGCGATCTATACGCCCGCCTAATACTAATCAATCAGGAGAGTTTTTGCAAGGAGGTACGGCTACCTGCCTGTCAATCACCTTGCGTGCACGCTCGAAATGTTGAAGACACTACGAAATGATTGAAGGGAGGGGCCATGGAGAGGGATAGGAGGGACCAAAGACTCCTGAGGTTGGCCCTCTTGAGTAATGTGATTCAAATTCGTGCTTTTGCGCTGTAGGAGAACACATCTGAGTTGACGTGGCATCTTATGGTAACGCCTTAGTGGAGGTGGCACCTTACAGTAACACCTTAGTAGAGGTGGCACCTTACAGTAACACCTTAGTAGAGCTGGCACCTTACAGTAACACCTTAGTAGAGGTGGCACCTTATAGTAACACCTTAGTAGAGGTGGCACCTTACAGTAACACCTTAGTAGAGCTGGCACCTTACAGTAACACCTTAGTAGAGGTGGCACCTTACAGTAACACCTTAGTAGAGGTGGCACCTTATAGTAACACCTTAGTGGAGCTGGCACCTTATAGTAACACCTTAGTAGAGGTGGCACCTTATAGTAACACCTTAGTGGAGCTGGCACCTTATAGTAACACCTTAGTAGAGGTGGCACCTTACAGTAACACCTTAGTAGAGGTGGCACCTTATAGTAACACCTTAGTGGAGCTGGCACCTTATAGTAACACCTTAGTAGAGGTGGCACCTTACAGTAACACCTTAGTAGAGGTGGCACCTTATAGTAACACCTTAGTAGAGGTGGCACCTTACAGTAACACCTTAGTAGAGCTGGCACCTTACAGTAACACCTTAGTAGAGCTGGCACCTTATAGTAACACCTTAGTGGAGCTGGCACCTTATAGTAACACCTTAGTAGAGGTGGCACCTTACAGTAACACCTTAGTAGAGTTGGCACTTTACAGTAAAACCTTAGTAGAGCTGGCACCTTACAGTAACACCTTAGTAGAGGTGGCACCTTACAGTAACACCTTAGTGGAGGTGGCACCTTATAGTAACACCTTAGTAGAGGTGGCACCTTATAGTAACACCTTAGTAGAGCTGGCACCTTATAGTAACACCTTAGTAGAGCTGGCACCTTACAGTAACACCTTAGTGGAGGTGGCACCTTATAGTAACGCCTTAGTAGTGGTGGCACCTTATATTAACGCCTTAGTAGAGGTGACACCTTATAGTAACACCTTAGTAGAGCTGGCACCTTATAGTAACACCTTAGTAGAGCTGGCACCTTATAGTAACACCTTAGTAGAGGTGGCACCTTACAGTAACACCTTAGTAGAGGTGGCACTTTACAGTAACACCTTAGTAGAGGTGGCACCTCATAGTAACGCCTTAGTAGAGATGGCACCTTACAGTAACACCTTAGTAGAGGTGGCACTTTACAGTAACACCTTAGTAGAGCTGGCACCTTACAGTAACACCTTAGTAGAGGTGGCACCTTACAGTAACACCTTAGTGGAGCTGGCACCTTACAGTCCCATCGTGAGCTTGGGTGGGTGCTTACAGGACAATCTGAGTACGGGTGGCATCCATGGTTATCTTCCCCTGACCCTGGTGGTGTGAACACAATGTTCGGCCAACTGAGGTAACCAGGACCACAAACTGACACTAGTACCATGGTTATATTATGCAACATTCTTTCATGAAGAAAACATGTGTAATGGGATTTCAAATATTCTATGTTCTATGGCTGCTCTATGTAACCGGTTTCTTCTTTCTTTGCTGTAAAGTTCATGACTTTTGCTATGCATCAAGCAGGACACTTCCAGGACGTACAGCCATTGCAGACATGCCACATATCAGAATGTATGATTGCTCCTGTTTCAACAAAGGGATCTCCTGTTCAGCTTCCACTAACGTGTGCCGGGCTGCTGTGTGCGATGGTGACCGTGTTGCTAAGGCCACGGCTACGCTCAACTCTTGTTGGTGTTTTGCCCCCTTCTCCGTAGATTATGGAGCGGGCCCTCTTCCACATGGAGAACTCCTATAGCATCGCTAACATCAGGGGGACAGGCTACATCTGCAAGACCCACCTCCCATCCAACACGGCCTTCCGGGGCTTTGGGGGCCCACAGGGCATGATGATCACCGAGAACTGGATGACGGACGTGGCCATGAGCCTGGGGCTGTCTGGGGAGCAGGTTAGTGAGCGCACAACACCTCTGGGTCACCGCGTAGGAACTGACCCTAACACAGAGCCTGGCGCTGGGGCTGTCTGGGGAGCAGGTTAGTGAGCGCACAACACCTCTGGGTCACCGTGTAGGAACTGACCCTAACACAGAGCCTGGCGCTGGGGCTGTCTGGGGAGCAGGTTAGTGAGCGCACAACACCTCTGGGTCACCGCGTAGGAACTAACCCTAACACAGAGCCTGGCGCTGGGGCTGTCTGGGGAGCAGGTTAGTGAGCGCACAACACCTCTGGGTCACCGTGTAGGAACTAACCCTAACACAGAGCCTGGGGCTGGGGCTGTCTGGGGAACAGGTTAGAGAGCGCACAACACCTCTGGGTCAGCATGTAGGAACCAACCCTAACCCAGAGCCTGGGGCTGGGGCTTTCTGGGGAGGTTAGAGAGCGCATACCCCCTAAAAGCTGGTTTATCATGTATCAACTAATCCTAAGACAGAAAACCTTGTATGGTGATTTACCTCATTTGATGTGAAACAACGTTCAGAGTAGGACCACACTACTTTTCTGACATAGCGTCACAATCCAAATTGCACAAGCTACTCAAATTTTTAACAAGGCAGAGTAAGACAATTTTACATTGAAATTCCAGGAAACATACACAACAATAGGTGCTGAACACATGGAATACCGCTTTATATTTACTGTATATCTTATATAGAATATATTATATTCTATAATGCTCCAAAATATTTATAAGCACATTCATGGGGCTTTAAATTAGTCGGTGAATGTATTTATTTGATGCTATTTTGTACTGCTTTCAATTGATAAAGAAACCAAAGTATGTTTGTCTTTGTAGGTGCGTCGCATGAACCTGTACAGAGAGGCAGAGACGACACCGTATAACCAGGTGTTGGAACAGATAACGTTAGACCGCTGCTGGGACGAATGTCTGACTAGATCAAACTATCACCAACGCAGAGCTGCAATAGAGCAACACAACCGGTAAACTATATCTAACTATTACCAACGCAAAGCTGCAATAGAGTAACACAACAGGTAAACTAAATCTAACTATCACCAACGCAGAGCTGCAATAGAGTAACACAACAGGTAAACTAAATCTAAATATCACCAATGCAGAGCTGCAATAGAGAAACACAACAGGTAAACTAGATCTAACTATCACCAACGCAGAGCTGCAATAGAGCAACACAACAGGTAAACTATATCTAACTATTACCAATGCAAAGCTGCAATAGAGTAACACAACAGGTAAACTAAATCTAACTATCACCAACGCAGAGCTGCAATAGAGTAACACAACAGGTAAACTAAATCTAACTATCACCAACGCAGAGCTACAGTAGAGCAGCACAACAGGTAAACTAGATCTAACTATCAGCTGCAATAGAGCAACACACAACTAAACAAGATTGAACTATTACCTATGTGAAGCTGCGTTAGAGCAACAAACAGATAAACACAAGCGTTGCACCCTTTGCCGATGTGTTGCGCTTTCATACGTTGATCATTTGGTTTGAGTTTCCATCATTCCATCTAAACTGCCAGCAAGTCTCAGATCCATTTCCTGTGTGGATACTTTTTCAAACAGCTTTGTTTGACCCCCATTGTAACTGGAAAACTTTCAGTTGTTGAGGCAGTGCAGTATTTCGCCAGCTTACCGAAGTAAGAATGCCAAGATGTTAATTTTTTTCCTGTGTTTTCGACAATTATTTTATGTATAATTATTTTGAGGTATGAGCACATACATTGATACCCACTCTGCAGAACTCTTAAGGACAACTTTTCACCCACATTCTTGTGTTCCTAGGAAGCACCGTTGGACAAAGAGAGGCCTGGCCATTGTTCCCACCAAGTTTGGCATCAGCTTCACTGCGCTTTTCCTCAACCAGGTTGGTGCAGTTATACAGAGTGTGCATTCTTCCAATTACATAAATAGGCGCGATGGTATTGTCCTGCGGTAAATACTATTTCTGTGTGTTTGTATGTGAAGGCAGGAGCACTAGCACATATCTACACAGATGGCTCAGTCCTTCTCACTCATGGAGGAACCGAGATGGGCCAGGGACTACACACCAAGATGGTGCAGGTAAAACCAGTGTCCTAACAGTGACATTTTTTTTAAGAAAACCTTGCTGGCACCCACTATGTACTGTGTGTATTTACCCCCCTGCCAGCCTACTGTGGGTACCTGCCTTCCACCCATTTTCCCTCTACACTCTCTCCTGCGTTTTGGCCCTCCCTCAATCTCCAATCAACCCAAACTAGAACCGCCAGCTGTAGACAGTGAGACTCTGGGATCTGGTTAATAAGTACAATGTTTGCATTTTGAGTTGAGATTCATGTGTCTAAATAGGAGAACCAAATAGTGCCTAGTAGGAGGACCAAACATTGTAAAAAAATACAGTTCCCATATACATTTTATTTTGTGTTAAAAGGTTGTAGCCTTTTTAATTGCTTATCTTCAAATATTTCCCTGAGAGTGACAGCTGAAATTTATCGTAGGCGTTCTACACTGGGAAAGTAATGTCACAAGTAGACAAAATGGACAATTAAAGACACGCTAAATGAGAATGCTAGAAAACATAAAAAAGCTATATTTTTTTATTAAAATTTGCACCCAGAGCATTATTTGTTATAAAGCATCATAACCAATTGGAAAAAAAGTTTTCTTAATATTACTTCATCAATACCTTTGTTTCTGCAGTGTAGCGCGTGACATCCCACCTAATCAACCTATTAAAGTTGAATTTAGGCCACCCAAGATGAGAGTGGAGCCACCAATTAGTCGATGGGAAAACAGTTTCCCACAAACTGCGTATGCTTGAATAACGTAGGAGTTTGCCACATTCCGGATTTGACCCAAAAGTCTACATTTTAGTTAAAGGTATCAAACCTTGCTTGAGGACTTCTCATGTCTCAGCCATGGCCCATAGAATCCCCCCCTTGTTCTTGATGCTGAGCTCTTTTAGGAAGAGATGACTACACTTGTCGATGTTCACATCTGTCTGTATGTGTGCGCAGGTGGCGAGTCGCACCCTGGGGATTCCCTGCTCCAAGATTCACATCAGTGAGACCAGCACCGTCACGGTCCCCAACACCAGTCCCACCGCAGCCTCGGCTTCTTCGGACCTCAATGGAGCCGCCGTGCATGTGAGCTTCTGCCAGGCGCCCAGGGTCATCTGTGGAAAGCCTTTAAGTGGAAACGCGTCCACGCCTTCAAACCACTTAAAAATGAACGACTGAAATTTAGATGGCTGATGAGACTTCACAAGAGTCACAGGTTAAGAAAGTAAAGCCCTTTTCTGCAGTTTTTACTTTCTTAACCTGTACTCTTGTGAAGTCTCATCAGCCATCTAAATTTCAGTTGGGGTTTTTTCGGCTCATTTCGGTTTGGAGGATTTTGGGCCCTACACCACCTAGATGATGCGTAATGATGACAAAAAGAATGTGATTGGGCTCAAACATCAGGAGACGTTGGAACAGATGAAGTGCTTATAGAAGTTTTGCTTTGACCTGCTGTATCAGGCCAGGTGTACCATGAATCTATCTCTCAGTTAGCCAACCATGAAAATATTGAATTAACAATTTAAAAAATGATTCTGTAAATGTAGTTTACTTTTTGGATCTGCACGAAAGCCACAGTACTATTCCTGTTGTTTGTAAAAACGCTTTCTTTTTAATCTACATATCCTAAAGGTTTATGACAAACCTAGCAACTGATAAGTTCCAGGGCTAACTTTAAGCTTACAAAGGCAAACTCGAGTTATTACTAACATCTAAGCCAACATTACTGCCCGGCCTATCAATGACAGTAACTCTATGATTTGAATTGATATGTTTGGGGTTTAAACATGCCTTACAGCAAACATATGCTTTGTTATGGAGTTCAGTCTTAAGTCTACTATGAGTATCCCACCAGTCTTTTGTGCATCTTAGATGATACAATATTTTTTTCTCATTTTAATATTTTCTTATTGAAGAAATGTTTTTAAAACACTATTTATCGTGTAGCTCTTCATCAGATAGGGGAGCAACGATTATAGAAGCAGGTAGACATTAATAACAACAGTTTTCTCAATACCAATAATCTATTAGCTGTCATGCACACCCACAAAGCCAACAAAGACCCTGCATACATTTTTGCTCTGCCTTTATTGTCTGTCAGTTTTCACTCTCCTGAATATGTAGCTTACTACTGTTGTTCAAGTAATGTGCAAACATTTTTACATTTGTTTCTGTCTCCATCAGAATGCTTGTGAAATTCTGCTGCAACGTCTGGAACCATACAAGACCAAAAACCCAAAGGGCTCTTGGGAAGACTGGGTTGGTGGCTTGCTTTTAAATATCAGGAGGCATCAGATCCATCAAATCATAATCCGAAGAAAAAAAAAAGTTCATAAGACAACGGAGAAGGAACAGTAACAGTTGTAAATGATCTTGTCAAGTAAATGACTAAAAACTGTTCTTTTTGAACATATACTGAATACTCACACTGTATTCTTTCACTGGCCTTTGTATTCTCAGTATTTTTTATAACTTTAAACTTATGATCCTTCAATGCCAGAGAATGTATTTTATTAGTCGGGTATTGTTTTACTTCCAGGTGAAAGCAGCTTACTTTGATCGGGTGAATCTGTGTGCAAACGGTTTTTACAAGTAGGTCCTAATCAAGATACCGAGTTAAGTTGCTCCTATCGCTCTTGAAAGGTTGGTGTATGCAACTCAGTTTGTGTGCTTTCTTTCTGTCCAGGACTCCAGATTTAGGTTACAACTTTGAAACAAATTCTGGCCGCCCCTTCAACTATTTCTGCTATGGGGTGTCCTGCTCAGAGGTGGAGATTGACTCCCTGACTGGCAGCCACAAGGTACGAGTGCCTGCCTGCCATCAGCACTGGATGTGAATAGGCTTCTCTTGAAGGTGCCCAAGCCGACCTTATCACCGTGTGCTAAGCTAACAAAACACGTCTTCTTTTTTACTCGCCTTTAGAACCTCCACACTACCATTGTTATGGATGTTGGCAACAGCCTCAACCCAGCCATCGATATCGGACAGGTGTGAAACCAAAACGTTTTCTCTATTTCGTCCTGTCTATTCCCCTTTTCCTCGACCCCAATGCTCAGATGGTTTGGTGTGTGTGTATATGTGTGTCTGTCTGTGTGTGTGTGTGTGTGTGTGTGTGTGTGTGTGTGTGTGTGTGTGTGTGTGTGTGTGTGTGTGTGTGTGTGTGTGTGTGTGTGTGTGTGCGTGCGTGTGTGCGCGCGCAGGTGGAGGGTGGCTTCATGCAGGGCGTTGGTCTCTACACACTGGAGGAGCTGCGCTACTCCCCTCAGGGCTACCTGTACACACGTGGACCTGGCATGTACAAGATCCCTGCCTTTGGAGACATCCCCACTGACCTCACCGTCTCACTGCTTCGCGACGCACCCAACCAAAAAGCCATCTTTGCCTCCAAGGTCTGATTGTCTTACACTCACGTTCTCATAAGAACTATAGATTGGTTTGCTGAAGTTAAACACAAACATTGCGTTTAAAATACAATATTTGTGTGAAGTCATATCAGTGTGAAGTCATTCTTTTGTCTATACAATCTCGTAATCTGTCATTCCTGGTGGTTGTCGACAAGAAAGCGTGTAAATGTGTGTGTTTTTTAGGTTATGGGATAAACTCCTTAAAGAAGGAATTTATTCTGTTACTGACCAAAAGTTCAATGCACCGGTCAGTTTTCCCCACCGTGCAAACGACCGTTTCTTAAACTAGCTTTCTATGTACTTTTTTTAAAACGACTTATTTAGCACTTCCTGCATTTCTAGGCGTTGGCTAAATTGTTCACTTTTAAAACCTTCCCTGTTCCAGTCCATCATTTCATATCCACACGTAAAGCTGAAAGTATATTTCTTTTAAACAAATTCATCAACATTTTGAATCCCATATACAACATACTGTATAATGACTGTCTATTGTTACACTATGAAACTTTGAAGTGTTCTTGAAATACCAGGACAAGAGGACTACATCTTTTCAGTAATTCCGCAGAAAGTATCCTTAGCAAAGTGCAGAGGCTCACTAGAAATGTGCTAGAACTTGACGCTATACTCAAAATTCTTTCCAACCATCGGCCATCGATCGGTTGTGTTTTCCGGCCTCGGTTGACTGGTTTGGTGAAGCATTTCCTTGGTACTGGAACTAAACTGGCCCCTGTCAAGCTTTCTTTGTGAAGGCGGGAAGTCAGCATAGCATCCTTAAACATTCAGGTTTACAGAGAAAACTAGGTTTAGAGCAGAAGCTTGCTTTCCATCTACCTGACATTTTAAACAAACCCATTCAAATGCATTTGAATATTTCTGCAATATTAAAAGTATCTGAAGTGTAAGTCACGGTGGAGATTTTGTTCGGCTGAAGGTTGTTTCTGTATCATTTCACAGGCGGTAGGAGAGCCTCCTCTCTTCCTGGCTGCCTCCATCTTCTATGCCATTAAAGATGCCATCACGGAGGCCAGAGCAGAGGTAGGCCTCGAGGGGCCCTTCCGATTGGACAGCCCTGCCACACCTGAGCGCATTCGCAACGCCTGTGAAGACCGTTTCACCATACTGGTATGTGTCTAAAAATAATAATATAAAAAACATTCTGGCACAAAGTTCCCACCAGCCTACTCACACAGAGGAAGCTCATAGAAACAAGAAAAAGCTCAAGCTCGTTGTCTGTGTTCTAACAAGGATAGGAGTCCACCAACTCTTGCTAAACTGTAGAGAACAGGCATGACTTAACAATACACACTAGCTTCCTTCTGAGTAAAGTAGCGACATTTGGGATTGTTTTTGTTATATCTCCTCACATTATAGTATTGGATATCCCTATGTGGTTGTCCTATAGTGCAATAACTATTGTTTATAGTTGGTCTAAAAGTGTCAGTATTTGACCGTACAGTAAAGCTATTGTACCTAAGCTGGGCAAGTAACTTTGTAAGGTGTAACGTGTATAGCTTTAGGTGTGTTTAAATATATAATTACGTCAGCTTCAGGTTTGACTAAGCGATGTAAATAGTCGTTACAGTTATTGAGTTTAGAAGAAGTACACGCTTGAATGATATTGATCACAAGATACAGCTATTATTAGCCTAGTAAGTCTTTCTGAACGGGAAAAAAACAATACCGAACGAATAATAATAATCAGTTCAATCAAATTCTTATTTCAGATATTTCTGACAACATAGAAGTTTGACAGTTGGGATTTTTAGATATAAGGAGGCTTTGTTTAGCTGGATATTGATTGATTATCCGATCTATGAAGGTAGATAAGATGCTTTATATTCACAAGGATTTACAGCTTAGGTGCCATAGCCTTAATATGTAACTGATTCCAAGCTTGCACACTAATTGTTGTGCACAGTTTTCAGACTAATAGTTTGACTTTTCCCTCCTGTGCTGACGTGAAAATGTTTCTTTTCAGTGCCCCCCTGCTGAGCCGGGCACCTTCACCCCATGGGCAGTACAAGTTTAGAAAGCACTGAATAATGAGAGGAAACCACATCAAGACTCACCTTTGGACGGAGTGTAGAGTGAGAGAGGAGAGGAGAGAAAGACCAGATCCAAACGGATGCATTCATCTATCTTTGGCATTACATGTTTTCCTCTCTGATAATACAAACGTGGGAGTCATTTCCAAAATGGAAAAAGTGCATATGTTAGTACCTCCAGCTCAATTACCTGCAACAGTTATATGTAAATCATGTTTAGTTTGAATGTGTTCTGCGTAGATAATCATGTAAAAAGATTAACTGTATAATGTTTATATTTTGGTTCCATTTATACATTTGATAATTCCTTTATTGTTACCAGTAAACAAATGTGTCACAGTGGTTTCACAGACTTGGATGAAAATTAAGTGTTCGGCAGAGTGAAGTTATACTTAATAGATTGCTGAAATGTAATGTAAACCTTTTGAATTTGTGTTTGTTTGCTGCTGCTGTAGACCTAATGTAATCTGAAAAAATGTGGACATTGTCAAAGGGATTTTAGACTTATTTTGTAGATATGTAGGCCAGATGAAAAAATATTTTTATGTTGCTACTCTATTAGCAAATCATTCATTTATTCATTCATTTGATGAAAGGAATTAATTTTCTCCTGTTGATCAAACTATCAGGCGTGGCAATTTGAGCAAAAGATCCTCCTCTTAAAGTAAAGGTGTCAATCACATCCCCTATGTTGTGGACCAGCACCTTTGCATTCCACTGAAAGTATATCCGAGACAAACTATTAGGGGACTTGCTCACAAAGACTCGCATGACACACACACACACACACACACACACACACACACACACACCCACACACACACACACACACACACACACACACTTCCCAAGCCACCCAAAAGCAGCTGCTCACATCTGCTTTGATAACATTTGAGCATTTTACAAATTCATCAAATTGCCCCGAAAAGTAGTTAATTATGTTCTTGAGGGTTGGAGGGAAAGGTTGACTGAACTATTTTTCTTCCTTGCATTAGGATAATCGCTTATTCAGAATTCTGTGACCAGTACAACATGGATGTTTAATTTTGTAATAGTCATGTTTGATTTGGTAGTAAATGTCAGGTACATACTACCCAGGAGGAAAATATGTTTATTATTGGCAACAAATACTTGCAACTAGCCTAAATATTTCATTAATTGACTTACCTGTATATGCAGACATTATTTAATTAATTCACAAAAGATTGTCACAATTCATTGTTTATTTTGTAATATTCCTGAATGTTACTTTCCTGAGTGCACTTCAGTGGTACTTGATAGAAAACAAAGCAAAGTATTTCAAAGCCAATTAGGATCTCATTCACAGCTTCTTGAATAATTGACTAATAAAATGTGCTTTAGCAATCCATAGGTCTATGTTCTTTTCATTGTTAACCTTTACAGGAAGCACATACTCCCGTCTACGTCAAAAGTTATGCTTCGCCGTCAGTTCAGAAAACAACCTTTTCAATCCGTCATACAAACTAAATGGGTAATGTTTGTAATACGGTATGAAAAGTTAATTTCGTACTTACTTTGTTGTACTTTGAACTTACAATGAATAGATTCTTTAAAAATCCACATGGAAACTACAACAGGAATGCAATGGTTAAATGTAGACAACACACTATGTTTCTTAAAAAAGCAATGCAAACAAAGCAAATGAAAGTTCTGAAATGGTGTTGTTGAAAACTTGATCCATCACCTCCATTTTGGCATACTCCAAAGATGTCTGGGATACTGTAAACACAAGCAAAACTCTGGGCTATGGCAGGAAAACTGTATAACAGGTGGAAATTTGAAAGTGGGACATTAATCAAAAACACAAATGCAGTCAACTTGTTTTTATCAATGGTTTAATTACCTGTGTTCATTAAATACAGGTGGTAAATGCTTTTCCCTTTCCTTCTCACGTCCTGAGTCATCTGTCTAATCTGTAACTTATCTGTTCAAGAAAGTACGGGTGGGGCACAGAAGTGCCTACAACAGCAACCATGATCATTGTAGCGAGTATTAAGGATGAATTTAGTCGTAGCCCTTGCCTAAAAAACGTAACATCATGGCCATCCACAGGCCTTGCTTACACAAATATAACATGTGCCTCAACCCATTTGCGTTTTTTGAAAATCACGTGAACTAAGAGGGTATAAAGCTTACATGTTTTCAAAGTTAAATGAACCAATTTGTATGAGTGTCTGGCAAAACCACGGCAAAATAATTGTATCAAGGAGTTTATTTTACGTGGTGGATTAAACAGGAAATAACCACATATTGACTATTTGTGCCAGGAAATAATAACAATTAGAATCATTGTAAATCTAAATCTAAACAATTTACCACTTAATTTTGTCTTCACTAGAAGTTTTAAGGAGCATTTCACACATTTGCTGGTGGTTCTTAGCTTAAAGGTGAGGGGAAATCCTCTACAAGAAGTATAATTATTTAGATATTATTTAATATTTTTTAGCTTGCTACAATTTTTCATAACATCGAACATAAGCAGAACAGTATAGTGAATGATAAAGCTTCAGAAATCTGGCACTTATTGACTGTGTATGCTGAGGGATGAAAAATTCCATTCATAATTTATATAAAATTTTAATTGTGCAAGTCGTACACAATTTTTTTTTGTAGCTATTTGCAATTAACATAGGAGGTTCTATGATGATGATAGGAGCTCATCAGAAGCATTTTGGCAGGTGCTGTTATCGGTATTAGTGCATCAGGCCTAATCTTTAGGCTTCACTTTAAGCTACACGTTAATGTTGGCAGAGGTTTTTGCAGGTTTGAATGGTTTAGGAAATAGTTCAATGAAAGTTGAAATACAGTGTGAAACCCCTACGCTGTCAGAGGGGATGGCTAGTGCTTTCAAGCTACAGTAGAGGTTGGAGTTCACATACACCAAACAGACGTCGCTCTGTTTTTACAGCAGGCTCTTTGACGCATTTTTCTCAACGTTTTTTAAAAGGTTCATTTCTGTAAAGCACACACTCCTCCAATAAATAGCTATCAATGTGACTTTGTGACATTATTTAAGATTCAGTTCCCCTCTTGCTCCCCCTCAGTAGTCCCACTATGTTAGGGATTACCAGCAGACCGCCATTTAGTGGTAGCACAGTGTTTTGCATTGGTTTTTCCGTCAGCCAATGGTGTCAAGTCATTTATGATACAATGATTGTTCTCAAACATTGCTCAGAGGCCTGAAGTTGAGAAAGATGGTCGACGCAATTATTCAGAAGGAGCACGCCACCAGACACCACACGCTTCTAAACGTTTGGAAAAAGACTCCACCAAATGAAGAGCCATCTGGGATGTTGCATCTTTGATATGCCGTTAATTAACTTCAGTTTACCGTCTACTGAATGTCCGGTCACCAAAGAAATTGTGTCTCCACAACAAGGATACACCCCATGGAAGCTAATATGACAGATCATGACTGGATTACTGGGAATAGCGACTAGCAAACCGAGAGGCTTGCTGTATGACAATGGAGTGGCCAATGGTCCTGAGTCCCTTACTGGACCCTACAAGCTTGTTTGCTGAGTCAATAACCCAACTCTAGCTTGAAAAAAATGTGCAAGGAAAAAGTTTAGCATGGTGCATGCATTTGTTTGGAATAATTACAAATTTCATATAGACAAAATACAGGCAACCCAAGTTTTAATCATGTTTGGTATGTGAACACCTTTTCTGGCATGTACTCAACTAACCTGCCAAATATACATTTTGAACTTATTGTTTTTAAACCTGTCTCTAGAACAGAATATTTTTGAAACGTTCATTTAGGTTACTAAAGAGGGAAACTTGGGGAATCTAGCTAGTAGTGTTACTGGTGATGATTTTACACTTAATAAACATGAAAGTGGATGTGAAGTTTGACTACAATGTCTTTCAAGGATGAAATGAGCATAAACTCATCACAGGAGGTTGAAGAGATCTGCTGTCAGGCGGTGGCTTGGGGTCACACATTCAAAACTAGAAATGACAGAATCTCAGTCCAAAATGTACATATAGGGGAAAAGTTGGCAGGAAAAACGATGCCCTGTTTTTTCTTCTTCCTGTCTCCATTCTGTAACTCGCTCTATTGAGTTTTTGCGCTCACTTGTATACAATGATCTTCTCCACAACCTGATTCATTTAAAAAACAATTTTTTTTGTAGTACACATTTCCAAGCCAACAGTATACCTTATTTTACTTGCCAACTTTTTTCCACTGCAATATAGAAATAATTGTATAATTTACTTCTATATATTTGGGCTATCCATATCAAGACTATCAAAGTTTTGTTAGCAGAACAAAAACAGCATGTGTACAATATAAATAAATATGTTAGACTGGCAGGGCCTATTTACATCAAGGATAGACATATAAATCAAGGCAAATTCATCAAATTCTCATTTGCATTCTAAAGGGTGTGATACCAACCACCGGCTTTGCTTATGAAAATGACCTTAACCCTTTAATAAAAATAAATTGGATATATGCAACTGAAATAAGTCAGTGGACAATGGCAGTTTGATCATACAATATGCATAATCATTCCAAAATATAAACAAATAGGTATGCAATTACAACATTACCACAAATGTTTGAATGTGTGAGAGCTTTGCTGTAGTTTCTGTGTGTAACACGTTTTACCATAAGGACAAACAATAAAGCTCTTAACGAGAAGCTTGTGTCTGTTTAGGATTGCATCGAGTTTCCTCTCACAGTCTGAAGGACGAAGATATTTTGAAACCTATTGCCCCAGACCTCTGACTCTACCTCTTCCATTAGAGTTGGAGGGCTGGTGTCGTAAAAGTTTGCAGTGCAAAAAGGGTTCCCAAAATAGCCAAAGAACAAGAAGTTGTTTGTGAACGTGAATTGGGACTCGGGAATAAATAATGTATGTGTGAGTGAGGAAAGTGTGTATGAAAGACAATTAGAAGTGTCAGACATGAAGGGGATTGTAAAAGAGAAGTTTGTTGTCAAGGGCCAAATAGAACATAGCTTGAAAAAGACAGCCCAGTAAGACCCACAATAAAATCAACTGTACAAAAGTAACCATATTGTGGTTGTTGTTTCAGGTGTTAAACTGTCCAACCTTTAAAATAGCTAAAACATTTTTTTTTTTACTGTTTTACCATAACGTTCATTTTTAATTTTTTCCTTTCTGCAGAATGACCTTTTCTTCGAAAGTGTCTTTTAAAATATCTATTCATGGAGCAGCTCCTGTAGACAGTTGGCTGATTTGAAGATGTCCGGTACATCACTGTCCAGTTTACAGATGACCTTGTAGATGGCCTTCTTCCAGGAAGGGTCGACGTCTTTCCCTGCCACAATGGCATTGAAGAATTCCCTCAGTGTGAGCTGGGATACCTCAAGGAACCGCTCCGGAACCTGGGAGAGACGGGAGGAAACAGGGCCGTCAAACCATCGTGAAGACCATTTTTAATTGACAGGTTTTACAATGGCTTCGGCAATCATTTCAGAACCCTGTGGTCATTTTTCAGAACTCCAAACAGATCACTTTTTTTTCAGTTGCTTGACTACAAACCACAAACTGAAGATAACTGGCGATTTTTGATCAATGAAAAAATTCTAAATGAAAAAACATTGCATCATTTCAAAATGTCATTCACACATTACATATAGAACATATAGAATTACATATATCTTCTAATTTCATACAATGCATCTAACTAATAACTAATACAGCTGCTGTAGATGATCTGTAACGGCTGCATTACTCCTTATGCATAACTTTATGGAAGCTTATAAACTATATTCCATGTTTAGGTCATGAAAGTTCACAGGTAAAGAGATCCATTGGCACCAAATACATGGTAATATTACATTATATTTTATGATCGTCATTTATCAGACACTATTTCTACGGTCCCATGTACCACTGTCCCAGACAATGTTTTCAGGATTGACAGTTTGTACATGCTGGTCCTCCTCATCCCTTTCTTCCCTGAAGGTTTTCCCCCAATGTTTGGTGAATGAAAACATCCATTGCGATGGTGATGAATACTGCGATGGTGATGAATACTTGTGGACAAATCCACAAGACAGGGTCAATGGAAATATTAAGTCAACGTTTTGTATTTCACGAGTGTAAGTTGTGCCAACAGCTTCAAAGTGAAGCTAAAGGTATCTTATGCGTAATGTCCTATAGTATTTCATGACAAATTCGTTTTTTCAACCAATGATTCGGAAGTTGCAAGGTTTCGCCAAAGATTCGAATGCACAATTCAAGATTTTGAAGATGTGATAGCCTGCGTTGGAAGCAGGGCTTGGAAATGTTGTAAATGTTTCTCAATCGGTTCGTTCTGAGAAGAGACACTTCTTTTGTTCCTCTCACAACATAACGGTTCTGAACCAGTCAGAGCAGAATAAAAAAAAACTGTTGGAAACGTGATAACGGTTATTTCAAACAAATCATTTTTAACCGCAACATCTTGACAAACCCTACTTAAACCACATTATAATCACAGTTTGACCCTGTTAGCGTGGATAGTCATAATGACACCATACAATCCCCTTTGAAATTCTGCTAACATTTATTGTTATACATTTTTAACAAGAAAAAACATTTAAATAATTTACTATGTATTTACATCATCCATATATCTTCTTCCACTCCAGCAGTGTGTATTGTCTGAAGACGCTCCCTCCTTCAATCTCCAAGTGGTGACTAATAAGACTAGTCCATATGACTTCCTCAAAGTAATACTTCCATATTATATTTTCGCTTGAAATGACAAATGGCTTTAACAACAAATTATATAGTTTGAGGCTTCCTCAGTGACCACACAACTATACTATGGCTTTTTATTCAAACGAATTGTTTGAATTGTAAATCTTTAAACGGTCCAGATTTGATATTTGTAATTTTTTTTACACATATATTTACAAAAGTATTATGGTAATGTTCTAATTTTAGTCAATCATGAGCGTCTGATTTTGCACTCATTGATTGTATAAACATTTTAGTGCGTGGTCTTCTTGCTATTTTTGTTTGTGCCAGTAGGTGGCACTATCATACAACTTGGATAATATAAAAACTCATGGTGCTTCACCATACAGTGTGTTGAAAATCTCCAAAAGTTCCAATCAGATCGTAAGGTAAGACAGGCAACTTTAACAGATGATTTAAAGCTGTCTGGTTGTCTTTGTGTAGCAGTGAAGCTCTTTGTTCTAAACTCAAATTCAAATCCTGCCTTAATTCCAGAAAGATAGATTGATCACCAAATACTACTACTCTAATCCCTTATGTTGTGTCCAGACCAATACAGGCCTATGTGGATTACACCACATTGTTTAAAATGTACACAGTGGAAGTTCATCTTGGATCAGATCGCACATGATCTACTGACATTTGAGATGCTGTTTGTGTAATCGAATCACATGATTGACTGACTGATACTTGAAGTGCTGCGTTTGCTGGTATACTTGAGGTAGCAAAGAGAAAATGTGAAACTGCATTGCCAGAGCACGACCTAAAAAAACGTACTTTCTGGCTCAAAGCAAGCAACTTGAGGTCAGTAAGCATTTCAACGAGGAGGGTGTTTTCTAATCCAAACAGCAGAATACCTTCCATAGTAAATTACTAAATTACCAAAATTACATTCACAAATGGAAAAGTGATCTGATTTACTCTCTGCCTATAGGACTTGGCAGGAGACCCTTGATGCCATAGATTTCACATTCAAGCGATTGGCACATGGAAAATACCAATTCATGAAACAAAAGTAACGCATGCCAAACAAAACGCATGCCAAACAAAAGTGACGCATGCCAAAGGAAAGCTGTCATTTACAAAGATGAACCCAACCCTTGAAAATAAAACGAATACACACTCAATGAATCAATAATGCTTTTGTTTTTATTGCTATAAATAATAATAATTCCCCCATTTAAGCATTACAATATAGTTTATTTTTATTCAGCCACGTGTGACCCGATTTAGGCTCTGTGTCCGGTGTGTGTGTGTGTGTGTGCGTGCGTGCGTGTGTGCGTGCGTGCGTGTGTGCGTGCGTGCATGCGTGCGTGTGTTTGTGTGCATCTGTTGAGCTGTCTCCCTGAGACAATAGTCAGGGTCATCTGACAGTGAGGCAGCCCGTGGTGTCACATGTCTAGATTGAAGGCCACGTCTTTGTTTCCCTGCCTATTGTCTCAAGGCTCAAGACACAGCTCTACTTAGCCAGGAACTCACCAAGGGGGCTCCACCACAGCAACAGGCACACACACACACACACACACACACACACACACACACACACGCACACGCACTCTGGCCCTTGTGACACCCATCAGTCCCAATAACAAAGGCATTGCCTTTATCTACGAGTCTGCTTAAAACACACAAACTCTCACACACACACACACACACACACACACACACGCACGCCATCATGCTCCATTACCATACTATTTCCAAGTGACAGTGAGTTGTGTCCCAGAGACAATGCCACCTGCCAGCTTCAGTCGATATAATTACAGCTATCTTTCTATCTGTGGCTACTGCTCAGTAATTATCCGTTTTTCCGAGTGAAAGATAGGGAGTTGCCGTGAATGTAAACTTGTGACTCTTTAAAGTTTTGGTAGTTTTTGTGACGACGTGTTTTCATTAGTGCCAGGTTTAAGACCCAGATTTGTACCCATTCATACCAAGTAATGCAGTGACACAGCTACTCTATGGAGTAGGTTTTAGAAAACATTTTTTACTACATTTATATTGATTTACAGTACGTTCACAGTGTAAGCCATTAGCTTCCTCTTCATGGATGTCTTTTATATCACATAAGCATGTTCTGTAGCTAGCATATGATTGCCTCAACCTTTTAACAAAGTTGATAATGATAACTGCACCTTGCAGGGATTGATTAGCATTTAGGATGAACAAATTGTGGTACAATCAGTGGTGTTTCATTTAGAACGCTACACTGTAGATGTTACACCTAACTTTGTGTTGCACAGATTAC
Organism: Aplochiton taeniatus; assembly: GCA_017639675.1. Taxonomy (NCBI): domain Eukaryota; kingdom Metazoa; phylum Chordata; class Actinopteri; order Galaxiiformes; family Galaxiidae; genus Aplochiton; species Aplochiton taeniatus. The sequence goes on from CM030191.1 coordinate 4,419,424, forward strand.
TTTTTAAATTTATTTAAATGTTGATGTTCCACTGGCTATCTTTCTTACGTCTACAATTGAATATGTGCACTTAACTTAATACATAGTAGTTTTGTAACTTTTGTCTGTCATGATCCCCACCCACTTTGCAAAAGAGTCAGCGACCAAAAGATGGACTTTAGTGTGAGCACTGCCATCTAACCCAGAGCTGTTCATTACACTTCCAAACAAAGATTAAAACAACCAAGATGGTTGATGGGACTACGTCGCTAGTTACAGCAATCAAGTTGAATGGTTTGAGAGGCGGGTTTTTAAGCTGCAGATATGGGGTTCAGTTTTAATTCGTGAATTTGATTTGATTTCAATGTTGAAGATTGCCATGTGGTGACCAGAAAAGCTTAGGGAGATAACCGACAGCTAAATATTGTGCAAAAAAGCAGATCATGTGTCACTTTAATATTTTAACGTTTTTCGGGAGAATATGAGCGGCAGAATCTTCTTATTTTGGTTGAATCTTTAAAATGTGTACTTTATTGTGAATACTGTACCATTTGTTTATTATTAATTTAAAATGTTATTTTTTTTCGTTTCTTAATTCTGACAATTTTAGACACACTGGATTTATTTTCTAGTTCTTTTAATAAACATTCAGATGCATGCATGATTGTTCTCATTACTGTTGTTGAGCTAATTCACACGTGTAATTGTACTAATATAATCCACAGTTGATGGAGTGGCAGTTGGAATTTCAAATCTTACAGATTTTCTTCTTACAACTGGACAAATATTTACATGAAAATGTCCGAAAGTAAATCCTAACTTGACAGCCCTTGACAGTATTTTTACACTGTAAATATTTACAGGGAAATATGTCTGACTCTACTTTACAGTCCGGATACACTTGAAGTAGTTAGAGTGTAGTACAATGTAAGTACTTGGTACTTGTACTTGGTTGGATGTGATCCTAGTCACCAACCATATCGTTTTACAAAAAGTGTATTTTGAAATGAAGTACCTGGTATTTAAAGAGAAATATGCAAGACTTCTCAGTTTTATTTCATTGTACAGTCCTGATACGCCCTAAGCACAAATAAAGTAAGATTGTACAATGTAAGAACTTGGGTCGTTTATCTGGGTCCATTTACTCCTATCCACCTTCGAACAGCCTTCTAGACGTATCGTATATGTATTTGATATTTACAGGGCAAAGTCTCAAGATATGAGTCATGTTTAGTCAACCTTAAGATACTCAACTAAATAATAACCACTTGATAATTGCCAATAAGTCAATAAGTCTCCCCCTTAATGCTTTGTGAGGAAATGTATAAACTGTCGCAATGCCGGTCGCATTTTGCAGGATGCAAGCCAGTACGCTTTCCTGGCTATTCGGACCCACAATCCTCTGTGAAGCGGACGATACGTGACCTTGACTAAGCCGCCCTGAGAGAGCAACGACAGACGCCAGTGCAAAAATGTGGCATCCACCATTTTCAAATTTTGAGCTACGGACTGCGACGGATGTATGAGCAAGAGGGTCAAAGTTCAAGGCGTAATGTCATGACGAAGTATTATGTCCCAATTATAGGCACAGTGCATGCGACAGTACACACTTTGTGAGGGCAGGAGCAGTACGAATTTAGAGTAAAAAGTAGTAGTATGCGATTCGGGACGCAGGGCGAGTGTTTTGATTTGATAGTTTTGCCTCCTTCAGCAGAGATCTCTAGGTTTGGTTTTGGGGTTCCTGTTGAACTAGCCTTACCTTCATTTGGAACTTATTCTACTGTATCTAGCCTTATGCCAGGATCAGATTTAGTCATCGCCGAGACACTGCACAAGCGTGTAGTGTGACATAATCTAGGCTGGGATTTAAAAATTTTGGGAGAATTCCTTCGACGTGTTCCTTAATATAAGATTCCGTCTTGATTGATCATTTCTTGACTCCCCTCCATGACGACAAATGAACGTAAGGTCGAGAAAGGCAGCAGTCCATGATTGGTCGGGTCATACTTGTAGTGTTGTCAGTGTCCCACCCAAGACACGGCAAGAATGTATGGCCTAATCTGACATGGCGACCATCGCGAAAGACAAAATAATCGTGTAATCTGATCCCGGCATGACAGATCAATTTCCAAAGAAAGCTTTCTGACCAGTTCTGTGTTGACAGGTATTGTTCTCTCTTAAGAATAGCTGACCCACACCCTTTTTCACACTCATATTGGTAGTTCTGAAACACCGTGATGTAATTCCTTCTTGCCCATACCATCCTCTGAAAGCATAAGTGAGTCATTTTACAGTTGTTGTTTTATGCCAAACCTTATCAAGGAATGCTGCCATATTGGGTGTTTTGTCTCAGTGCTTTTCATTCTACCAACAGAAAGAGAACTGGAAAACGAATGCCACACACACACATCACCTCCTCATGGCAAAATGACACGTTGAAAGACATTCAATTCGAATCACACATACAACCACTGTACCACCCACCATCCCAATGTGTGACCCCCTCCTCACCTCAAAGTCATTGGCCTTGTTGTAGTGCATGTTGAGGGCCCGGAAGAGCTCCGAGTCACGGGCTACACTCAGCAGTTCGCTGGAGGCTACCCCATCGTTGATGGCCTGCCGGGCAAACTTCTCCATCTGGATGTAGTAGAACTCCCTGAAGTTACTGAACCACTTGATCAGCTGGGACGTGATGCATCGGTTGAACTGGACAAGGAAGGGGGTTTGATGAAATAGCTGCGCGTCATTTATTTTAAAGGTATCAGCATTACAGATTTTTATGTTACAATGTTTTTAAATCAAATTATTATTGCTGTCATTATTCTATGTTTTGGTTAGCCCGACCAATGCATTAGGAGAAATCTGCCAAGTTTAAAGCCCAACATGATCTTTTATGTTTTATTTCACATATTACTTTATAGCTATGCACTGTTAAAAAGGTGGATTGAAATGAGGGGTCGAAGTTTTAACTACTTTTGAACTACTACGAAGCCAGTCAATATTTTTCTCTTCTCACTTCTCTATCTGGGCAACCTGTATGTGAAAGGTACCGCTCCTTACTATGAATATGACATTATCTCAGTGAATTTTACTGAGAGTATTTAGCCAATAAACAATTATATTGAATGTAGTTGACAAATATAGCAATTTGCTGTTATCAACACTGTCGTATTCATTTTGTTTTATGAATTGACACATTTCTACAGCACTATAAAGCAAAGAAAAAGGGCAGAGCTGGCTGCCAGTAAGCTGTGAAAGCAGAGATGACACCTAGACACCCTCAAGAAAAATGTATCAGACTCCGTAGCATTACGCTCCTCCGTCATAGAGCTTAACGGTCCATTAGTTAAGGCCTTGGTACTGTGAATACAGCACCAAACTGCTATTTCAAGTGCACACACATGGTAAAACAACTAGGCCACTTGACTAATCACAAGGCTAAAGACAAGAAAGATTTAACAAGACCAGAACACTCAGCGGCTCACTGTGGACATTATTTTGGCACATTTAGAAAAGGTACTTCAGCATAGAGCTGAGAGGAATATTCTAGACACACACAGGTTTTTCTCAATTCAACTCACCTTGGAGAACAGTATAGCACAGAAAAAAGTATACTTTTCAAAGCCATAAGAATGGTAAACATTATTATGTATTCTGAATTTGTATGCATGAATTTCGACGCATCTGACACATCTCTCAATTTAGGTATTTATGTTTAGTTGAGATTTAATTAATAATAATTTAGCAATGGAATAATTCCGCTCATACAATAACAATACATACACTACCGCTCAAAAGTTTGGGGGCCCCCAGAAAATCTCATGTTTTCCATGAAAACTCACTTTTATTTGCAAAATGATTGGAAAATGTAGTCGAGACATTGATAAGGTTAGAAATAATGATTTTCACTTGAAATAATAATTTTGTTCTTCAAATTTTGCTTTCGTCAAAAAATCCTCCATTTGCAGCAATTACAGCCTTTCAGACCCTTGGCAAACCAGCTGTCAATTTGTTGAGGTAATCTGAAGAAATTTCACCCCATGCTTCCTGAAGCACCTCCCACAAGTTGGATTGGCTTGATAGGCACTTCTTCTGTACCACACGGGCAAGCTGCTCCCACAACAACTCAATAGGGTTGAGATCTGGGGACAGCACTGGCCATTATAGACGGAATACCAGCTGACTGCTTCCTCCCTAAATAGTTATAGCATAGTTTGGAGCTGTGCTTTGGGTCATTGTCCGGTTGTAGGACCAAATTGGCTCCAATCAAGGGCCATCCACAAGGCTTTGCAAAATGGAGTGATAGCCTTCCTTATTCAACATCCCTTTTACCCTATACAAATCTCCCAATTTACCAGCACCAAAGCACCCCCAGACCATCACATTTCCTTCAGCAGGCTTGACAGATGGCGTCAAGCACTCCTCCAGCATCTTTTTATTTGCTCTGTGTCTCACAAATGTTCTTCTGTGTGATTCAAACACATCAAACTTAGATTTGTCTGTCCATTACACTTTTTTCCAATCTTCCTCTGTCCAACATCTGTGTTCTTTTCCCCCATCTTAATCTTTTCCTTTTATTGGCCTCAGATATGGCTTTTTCTTTGCTACTATGCCTAGAAGGCCAGCATCCTGGAGTCACCTCTTCACCATTTAATGAAGCTGCCAGTTGAGGACCTGTGAGGCGTCTGTTTCTCAAACTAGAGACTCTGATGTACAGTATGTTTTAAAATAGTCTTTCTGTTGCCCACGGTCTTAGGATTATAGTACTTAGCCAAATGGGTCCAGTTGTCCCACAACACTGAGGAAATGAAGTCAAGCCATGGCTGAAGTGGCAAAGAATGAAAGCAGCATTTTCCACTGCAGCAGTGTTAGCACAGGTGCATTGATTGTTCTCATTCAGCTCCACAGGGAATGGGTTGCAAAAGGAATTGATGCAATCAATGAAATATATATATTTTTTGTCTTTGCTTTGGCAGCAAATAAATGGCCATTCATTATGGAAAAGCTGAAGACTTTGGGGGAAGTATGTCCGCTGCAGGAATGAATGGACCCCATCTTGGCCACCCTGATGAGGAATCTATAGCCTCTGAAGTTCTAATAGGGCAACCTACTTACTCACCCCCAAACCAACGACTTTAGGACTTTGGTTGTCATTTGCCTCTGCATATCACACTAGGTCATTTCCCTCTGCATATTACACTGGGTCATTTCCCTCTGCATATTACACTGGGTCATTTGAGGGGCCCCTCAACATCCCTTAACCACCACCACCACCCGCCAACCCCCACGACGCAACTCTACCCCAAATAAATTCGAAAGAATTCATTCCACTTCCGGCCACTAAAACAACCACGTATGAATGCATCCACAGATACATTTGGCTGATACAGATAATAATTATCTTACAACTTAAATCGCCCCCCGGCAAGGGCTCAAAAGGAGAAACGCGTGCCACACTGTGAGGTCGCGCCGCCACATCTGGAACGGACAGCCAGGTACGTAATGAAAGGAGATGACATTGGATATGCTTGTATAGTGGTCAGCCTAAGAGTCTGACACACAAAAATGGATTGAAGTATAGAGCACCTAAATGAATGTCTTTGCCAGTAGAGTGGCAAAAACAAAGATTATCAGCATTATATGGACCCCCCAACGTTAATATTTTGTTGTCACTGGGGGGACTCATGTCTTAATCAGGGGGTCTCAAGACCCCCCATAATTGATTTGCTAAGATATCTCTTTAATGCTGCCTTCATAACTTAATGTTTTGAATTTGGCAAAAGTCTTGGCATATCAAGTAATCATTTCACAAATGTTGGGACAGACAGACAGACTACAAAAGTTGTAGATCATCAAAAGTTAACAAACAAAGCCCACAAGACATAAAGATCAGAAAGATGATTGAAGATCAATACTCACTTTGACATCTGAGAAAAAGATTTTGAGCATGTTCGAAGACGGGTATCTGGTGTAGAAGAACATGAGCTTAGCTTTCTTCAGGTGATTGGGAGAGAGACCCTCCTGGATCTGAGCAGGACAGGGTTAAGAACTATTATACAACTTCATTTGAAAAAGATCCACATATAAATTCTCATCTCCTTGTGCCTACATGGATAACTGGTTGGGTCAACTCAATACAACCAGGTACAGAACTCTCGTTACTTGGGTGAGTTATCCTACCATAAAAGCTACATTTTCCTTAAAAGAAACAGTTGTAAAGGTGTAATATGGGGGTTTAAGCTAAATAGGTATTCATTTTATGACATGCGAAAATGTAAACGACAGCAACCAAATATAAAGAGTAAAAAGGTGTGTGTGTGTGTGTGTGTGTGTGTGTGTGTGAAGGTGTATGTGTGTGTTTGTGTGGCGGACCACAGCTGTGTCTCCTATCCAATCCCTTGTTATTTCCCGACCACATTAACAGCTTTTTAATCTATTAGAAACTGTCACGTGGGAAGTAGAAATCCATGAAGCCCCTGCAGTGTCAATTAAAACTAAATCGCAGACACACGCACACAGACACACACTACGGGAGAATTCCAATGACACTCTGACAGACTGAGGAGACACCATGGAATGAGAGAGAGAGAAAATATATAGCAACAGACGTATCACACCCAAAACCAAAAGCCACCACACAGTGACTTACCAAGTAGGCTTACTAGCCGAAACCTGCAAATAGCCCTCTGAATAGATTAGTCAGTAAGTTCAGAGGGGACTTGTTCACAGACTCTCCGTGGGAATTGAAATGGATCTAATTGAGTTGATAGTAGGAGCAATACCGATGAGAAATACTTAGGGAAGGCTCACTGTGCTATTGTGTCCGGAACGTTCTCTATGCACTAGCGATTATGTTTGATGAGTAACAGCTGAGTGTTGGTGTTCCACACATGTTCTTACTATTATACACAACTTATGCTCAATCTTTCTAAATTGATTAGCTGAAGAAGAAAAAAGCAGACTACTGATTGACCTTTTAGGCCCTCCTGGGGACAGGGTATTAGACAAAGTCAACACTGGAGATATCCAGGGCAGGGGGGCGGGCATTTGTCAGGTAAGGCAACTCTGTTTTGCACTAAAATGGCACACAGGTTTCATACTAAGAGACGAATGATTGAGTGACGTATTGAACAAAAAGGAAATATTCATGTGGAGAACGATCTCGACGTGCGTGTTTGTGTAAAAAGAGAACGGAAGGGGTTCTTTTGAATAAGCACTAGTACTGGATCTACGCCCCTGCCCCGAAGGTGACAACAACAAGTGAAACCGGACCTGTATCCTGGGCGGTAGGGAGTGAGAGGAGGGAGAGAGACTCGCTGGTGGTTGATAGATCTATAAATGAATGCTGGACAGCTGCTCAGCAGCGATGAGGTTCAAATGAGACTGTGTGATTTATGTGCATTTGCGTATGCACGTCTTTTTAGCTGGGTATATTTTCCAGTGAATGAGCAGATAGGCCGACAGCCCGAGGAGAGTAGGTTTTAAAGTTACAGTACTTATGTATTATGGACAAACTTGAGTTCATTGAATTATTGGTGTGAATGTTACAGTTACAAAAAAAACATAAGCCCTATTAACAGAATTTGAGATCTAGGTCTTAATGCCATAAAGAAATGTTAATAATTTTATAGTTTCCTTCATAACTGTGAAGATGGATTAAATATCCCAAATATTTTTTGCCTGCATACATATTAATGGTACATAAGTATTCAAGAGCTTTATTTACGTGTGTGTGTGTGTGTGTGTGTGTGAGAGAAAGAGAGAGAGAGAGAGAGGGATGAATGATAGTGGAGACAGCACCCATGGATTCACAATGTTCTGCTCTCATCCATCATATCAATATTTGTGTGTGTGTGTGTGTGTGTGTGTGTGTGTGTGTGTGTGTGTGTGTGTTTGTGATAAACGAACATACATCAAATCATTGCTGCAGCTGTGAAAACACTACTTTTGAGTTTGAACGTCTGGCTTTTGTCTTTGTTCTTCAAACGAGTGTTTGGGTTTGTAGATGTGTGTGTTTGTAAGTGTGTTTGTGTGGGTAACAAAATGCGGAAGAAGAGAAGGCCTCTCCATATGAAAGGTTAAGAATGAAAGATAAACAGCAACCTGCAAACACCTGTTCCCAACAAGGCACCATCAAAGAGTGTGCGTGTGTGTGTATGTGTGTATGTGTGTGTGTGTGTGTGTGTGTGTGTGTCCGTCTGTCAGTCAGTGTGTAATTAAGCAAACAAACACCAGCAAAATTACTATCTTCATGTGCCATGATTTTGATTACTGAGAGTTACATGTTAATATGTGAGCCATGCTGTGTTTGTGTGCCTAGATAAATACACTGTGTTGGTAGAAAGACCTCTTTTTAAGAGGTTGAAGAGATTCGAGTGGAGCGGCTATATGAAAATCATACATTGATAAGACAGTCCTCTACAGTGTGTTAGAGGTGCATAAGATGAGAGTGGGGCTAAATAAATACAGTCTATTGATGGAGCGTCCTCTATGTAATAGGTAGCAGATGAGCCAGAGTAGGGAGTGCTCACAGATCCTACAGCTGGTCCGTAACAAAATACGTCTTGATTGGGCGACGTCTTTGCCTGGCCCTTGCCTCTCTTTGAAATACGATCACCTTTAAGTCCCCCCGTCCCCCCCACCACCACGGCCTCACCTCTCACCTCCACCACTTCCCCCTACACACACTCTCACAGAAACGTAACGCCATTTGCTTTGAGCGTTTATGCACAAAGTCCCTCGGATGAAAGGCTCCTAACAGTGGAGGAGTGAGGCCGTTGCAAACCGAACAGAGGATGAGAGTGGGTGCGCGCGCTTCTGAGGACTGCTCCCCGGAGATCTCTCACTTGAAAGCCCTGGAGACCAGCATGCGAGCTGTTTAATCTTCCCCTCGCCAGACCAGCGTGCGACCTGTATAATCTTCCCCTCGCCAGACCGGGGCAGACCTGTTTGTCTCAGTCCAGTTTGCAGCAGCAATTAAAAGGGAAACACCCTTCAAATCTGAAATAATGTTTTCCCCATTATTTATAAAAAAAATAGAAATTGGCTTCATTTGCGATGCCATTCCTTAATCGACTTCTTTTCTTAATTGTTAATTTCAACCTCAACACAATCTTGTAGCTAATTGACCTAAAAACTAAAAATGTTTCTTAAATATTTATAGACATTATATAGACATTTTTAATCCTAACCCCTAGACATGCTAGCTCAAACTTGATCATGAACGATTACATAATTGCAGTCTTTTGTGAGGGAACACCAGACCATTTGTCTCCTAACATGTGGTTTGGCTCCATATAAACCATCCACCAAAGCCAAGGCGATTCTGATCCGACCTGATTCTGACCTTTTAGCTAACATTAAGTCAATTAACTACATTTACAGAAGCACTTTTATGACCCTTCAAGGGTCTCAAAACCTCAACCTAAAAATTCAGGAACAGTTTACTCCTACATCAGGTGTTTGAACAAGGTGCCACTTGCAGATTTGGCCACATGGCGGCAGAAAGGAGCACTCAAAGACCAAGGCAGAAATGGAAGGATATGTCACTGATGAATAACAGGAAATATCGCACCAAGAACACTGACTCTATCTGTACCTTTGCATTAAAAAAAATGGGCGTATGTGACTAGAACGTCATTTGAGTAATTAAGTCTAAAAAAGCACAAATATTTAGCAAACACACATTCACGCTGAGAAAAGTCCCGTCCCTTCAAAGGATACATTGTTGGCCGAATAGGGAGAGATGTCGGACATGTCTTGGAGATCCCCACACTCCGACTTGATGAGGGAAAGGGACAGGCTCTCTGGACCCCCACTGTGGAGGCTAGGGGAGCATTGTCTGTGCAGGTGGCCCCCGAGGGACACCATTTTGGCTCTCATGCTGACAGTTTCGTTGGATAGGTCCACGGACTTAGGGGAGGCGCGGTGGTCTTTGTTCCCCGGCGGGAGGCCCACCCCGTGGGGCCCGAGCGGGTTTTGGAATGGGTAGCCCATGAGGGGAAGGGTAAAGGGGTTACGAAATGCGGGCGGGCTGAAGCCCAGAGAGACTGGGTGAGCAGCGCTGTGGAGGGAGGGCTGGCCGGGGTGCGGAGGGAGAAGGGAGGGGCTGGGGTGCGCTCGGTCGCTCTTTCGCACGATCAACGGCAGGGCCTCGGTTTGGGCGCCGGGGTTGGCCACGCTCAGGCCGTGGAAGGAGTCCAGGGGACTGGGAAGGAGGCCGTCCCTGAAGCACTGGAGCCTCTGGTTGGCTGAGGGGTGAGGGGGGAGGGCGCCGTCGGCGTTGAGGTGGAGGCACAGGCTGGCGCCGCGGGGATCCGGGGGGGCGGAGGGGAACTCCCGGGCGGCTGAGGCGGCGGCCGCGTTGCCGTGGCGACGGTGCGCGGCAGGTTTGGGCGAGGAGAAGCCCTTCACGACGGTGTCCACCACCTGAGACATGGCGCAGTTGAGTTCCTGTTTGAGCGTCGCCGCCAGCTGCTTGTCCTCGTCGCCCGCCGGCAGGAAGATCCCCCCGTCCTTCCCCAGCCTCTCGCCGTCCGCCTTCCCCTTATCCCCGTCCCGTCCCTCTTCCTCCTCCCCAAACATCAGAGTCTGCTCCCTGAGGAGGGACCTGGCTCGGTCCAGAAAAAGGCCCGGGTCCATGTCGGACAGGTGGTCCTGGCTCCGGCCGGCCCAGTTCCGGTGGGGCTCTTCCAGGCCGTCGGAGCGGACGCTGTCCTCGGAGAGGTTCCCGTCATCCTCTCTCTCCCCCCCGCCCTTCCCCCCGTGCCGTTCCTCCTCCGTCTCCAAGTCGTAGATCTGATAGAACTTCTCCTGGAGCTGACGGAGCTGCTTCTGATAGAACACACGCTCTTGGTCAGTACTCAGCAAACAGAACACATAGTTCATTAATACTTTGGGATATGTCGTTTTTTTTTTACTTTGTCGTCTGTTTAATACAAGAAAATATCGACACACTTTAAAGGAGTCTTTATAAAACTGGTATTTTAGTATGCATGCTTTCTATATATCATACCTAGTCTATTTTTATATAAAGCCTTCATTTGATATTAGTTAGCTGTACAAACAATTGTGAACATGATGACAATGATGAAATCATTCATTGCTGAGTTACACACCAGGCCGTTTATAAACTAAAGCCAGACAGACATGCCAGGAGTTTTTATATGTGCATTTCAGATCAAATGTAGGAAGGAAAATAAGTGAATCAATTATTTAAACTGTTTAAGGTAAATGTTCTCAAATGAAGTAAAATCAAGTCGACAGCTTAAGATATTATTTTGTGCACTGGAGACATTACCGACTGTTGGGACTTATATTATTTACGTGCATGTACACGTCCGCATAATTATTTCTGAAAAGACAGTAACCTTTGGCTGCGCCGCCCTGACAGTTTTCTATGGCCGGCCGTCGACGTACTCCCTTTTTAAGAAAAACACATTTTCAAGTTTCCATTAGGAGCGTGTGGGTTGCTCATAAGCATGGCTATGGGTGGGAAGACCGATCGTTTGAGCCTGTGTGCTATGCTAGCTGGCGTGGTTGGCGCTCCCCACCTGCATGTCCTCCAGCTGGGCTTTGAGTTGCCGCCTCTCTTTCTGCTGCTGCTCCTGTCTGGCACAGAAGCGGGTGAAGCCGTGCTGCTGCTGGGGCAGCCGCTGCTTCCGTTTGTTCTCCCTGTACGCCTGGGCCCTTGGCCGCGAGGGGCTGGCCGCCGGACGGACGGCGGGGCCCTCGCGGCTCCTCTCCCACGCCGCGCCGCCGCCCTGGCCCTGGCCCTGGCTCTGCCCGCGGCCCGCCTCGCCCCGGAGCGCCGCCGCGCACGGCGAGTGGCTCATCCCCTGGATGATGGTCTCCACGCGCGCCCGCTTCGCCCGCAGGTGCTCGTCGGAGAGGCGCTCCAGGTCGAAGGAGGACAGGGGAGGGTGCGGGTGGGCGCGCGCGAGGCGCTCGAAGGGCGGGGGGTCCGGGGAGAGGCAGCCCAAAGGACTGTCCCTGGAGGAGTTACTGCAGGCGTCCTCCGGCTGGATCTCTGAACTCACACTGGACAGACCACCACTGCCCTGCAAGAGCAGATAAGACGTTAACAAGGACCATGTCCATATAAATGTCAACGTAAACATTTTGTTTTAAACTGTCCTTTTGTTACGCGTGGAAGCAGACGTGTGTTTGCATGTGTATTCGTGTGTGTTTGTACGTGTGAGCGTGCGGGCGTGTTTGTACGTGTGTGTGTGTGTTGATTCGGGACGCACCTGAAATCCCTCCTCACTTCCCCCATTCGGACCCATGTTGTTGCTAAGGAGCTGCGATATCAGGGTAGCACCAGGGAAGGGAAGCAGCGAGTCTTTGTAGGAGTTCGCCTTCTTCAGGAGCTTCCTCAGAGTGTTGGACTTCTCTCCGTCCCCATTGGTCCCGGCGTGGCTGTAAGGGACCAGTGAGCAGTCTCCGTGGCTGTGAGCGACCAATGAGCAGTCTCCGTGGCTGTGAGGGACCAATGAGCAGTCTCCCTCCTGGTCGTGCAGCGGGTTCATGGTGCTGAGCAGCGTGTCACTCCGTTTCACCCCGATGTCTACGCGCGGCTTCTTGGTCTGTCTTAGTAGGGCGCTGCTGTCATGGTCCGGCATCACGCAAGCACGCCAGCTAAAGGGACATGCTGAGGGAGCTGGACGATCGTCAGGAAAAGATGGTCCGGGCCCTTGGACAAAGACAGAACAAGAACACCTTCGATTACAGCACTTTTCTAGTTAAACTGTACGGAAATGCCTCAAACTATCCCAATCGGCGCTTTAGGTAAACATTAAAATGATCCTGGGCTCTCATAAAAAAAAACAAAGAAGCTCCGTATGAAAACTCTGAGATTTGGGGAGATTCCAAAAAACGTCCAAGGATGTAGTCTGTGTGCTCACATGAACGACGTCAAATGCACGTCCATCTCAAGGTGCGCCTAACGATACGCTCAGTTCGGCCACTTGGATGAGAGATAACAGTTCTCAGAATGGTGGTCGATGGGAGGAGCCGCTCTGAAGGTTTCATGCAGGGCAGCTAAAGCCTGGCCAGTTGATGACAAGCATAGGACATAATGGCCAAGTACTTATCCCGGTCTCAAGGGCCACTGTCCCGCCTGCCTACACTTATCATATTCTACTCAGATAAACCAAGGATTTTCACTCATTCTCATGTTCGTAACGTCAGATTACGATCCAAAACAAATGTTGATTACTAAGGATATCAAAAAAGATATAATCCCGCCAGTATTATCTTGAAGAATATGTTTTCCTCCGGCTAAAGATGGCACATGTAAAATGATTACACTGACTGAAATACCAGTCGACAAATCTTCCTCCTATAATCTGCTGCACTTTATCTTAAAATGATCCTTTCAGAAAATGCGTTCAGGTCATGGTCAGACAGAGTCTGGTTAACTCCAAATAACGAACACGTGTATTCATAGCAATATTTCATTGGGCTTTAATTGTGTCCCATTCATTCATGTATTAAACATAAAAACTCTGAATAAAAAAATATTTTCAAAAGCCTTTCTGCATAGTGTTACTTTACAGCTGGTATAGTCATTTTTATCAAAAAATGCAGTTTTTTGTAATTTTTCATGTAATAATACATTTTGATAAATACATACACATGTCGACTATGCCTGAAAGCCAGCGGTTTGGAATTCCAAAGAGCTGAAATGTTTGAACCTGTCCTTAACGTCTCCACACACTGGCCCTCTCCATCAGTCAGAGCAGCTATTCTTTTCACATGGAGTGGTAGTGGTCAGGGAAGTGGTAAGAGTAATCAGAATGGCCTTGCCTAATTTTAACTACAGTTGCATTTAGTAAAGCACATGCACAGCCTGAAGGAGGGTCCACCTCTGCAGAAATTGATGCATAAGCATGCCATAGACTTGGGTGCACCAGCATAATGGTCCATGACACCCCAATGTCCTGTTGTGGGGATTGAGCTGGGAAGTCATATTGTTACTCAATATCAGTACTTGGTATTGGTATCAGCAGACAAAGGGTGTCAGCCCCTATTCAGACCACTCAACATTTGGGAAATTTAAAAAGTTCAACTGCAATATCTATATTTTAGCTTTGAACCTTTTCGAAAATAGTTTTCGGACAAAATCAGAGGTATATTTTGTCATACTAGCCTACTAATTCAACGTGCACACACACACACACACACACACACACACACACACACACACACACACACACACACACACACACACACACACACACACACACACACAGAGCAATCTAGAAGACGTACTCATGTAATCTATCAGCCAACTGCAGGAATTGGAAGTTGCAGTACTCATTGTAGAAGAACAGGCAGAAAGTATACTGTTTGTTAGGGTCATAGTTCAAGAAATTCCCCAATTTGTTCAGGATGACAAGGTAGAAATCAATAAAGAGGGAAGATTAAAGCAGGATTACGGCTGAATGAGGTGGATAATCTTTCGTGACTAACAAAAAACAACTATTAGACGGAAGCTGATACCCCCTTGGGAGGAAAGAAAAGGTACAAAAACTAAAAATGTATTACAAATACACAAATAAAATAAAAGCATAAGTATAAAGTAATGTTGACGTTCAAATTGAGTTTTATAAAAGGAAATGACTGCCATGGTCAGAGAGTTATTTTACATAATATGTTAAGACAAAACTTTAACTTCACTAATGCTGGAATGACTGCCAGAGAGTAGACAGCTTAGCCTCTAGTTAGATTGATCACGACTAGCTGAATAACATTTTAAAAAATAAGCTAAATGATGGCATTTGTTATTTATAGCAACACACCGTATAAGCCAAATGCTGTTTTCATTAAAAAGTTCGATATTGATTCCACTGATCAGATTAACATTAGGAGATAGACCCGATATGAACTACTTCGAACTTGATAATCAGACATCACGCTAAACTTCTTTTAACAACATAGCATAACATAACAAAACATAACAAAATATAGAATCGCTGACTTTCAATTTGTCAGCAAGTCAACAAAGTTGAGCAAAACTGCACAAAATGAAAAATCCATTAACTTGCTGCTCTTTAGATGACGTACGCTGACATATATACAAAATAATGAGGACCTTACACTTTCCTGTTATTCAAAACCGCCAGTTCTTTATTCGATTTAAATGTAGTAGCCAGCCAACTTTGCCATTCAGACTGGCCTATCTACTGGACTATCTTATCAGTGCAAGTAAGAGGAAAGGGAATAACCCATTAGCCTACTTACGTGGTTAAAGATGACACGTTGTAAATTCTATCTGGAGAAGACCGGACGGCTAATCGCAATTATGCACATTGTATTTTCCCTGGCGTTGTAAGGAAGTGAAATTAGTTGAGGAGAAAGAGGGAGAAAGGGCGCAAGAGAGACAGAGAGCGACAGAGAGAGATATAGAGAGAGAGAACAAAGATGACAAGAGCTATAAATGCGCTACGCTCATGCGAGATGGGCAGAGTGAAATCGCTTCTCTTACGGCTGTCAATTGTACTAGACTCGAAGCCATCCAGTGTCACTTTAAGACGCGCGTCAAGCTTGAAGAAGGAGCATCATCATAATCCTGAGGAGTGATGTAATATTTGAATCTGACCAATAAGGAGCATCCACTGGATTTTGGAAGTAGGCCTACCACGAAATGTCAGAACGGAGAAACTGGAAAGACATGACAGGTCCTCCAGCGAATGCACGTTCACAGAAAGAAAATAACTTCATATGTGGAATTCTGAAAGAAGAACAAGAAAGTGTAATTTGCTTTGCAATAGTCTACTCGTCACCCTGGTCAGTATAGGATTAGACAATCGAATAAACCCATATATGAAGCCGAAGTTCATATGCCTATCGTTTAGCTTATCATAAGAAAAACTATAAAAAAAAAAACCCGACGTGACTGTTTCAGCCGTGCTTGTGTTTATCAAGATCATTACAATTTCAGTCTTCAACAGGCCTACATTTCTCTGAACTTTTAACAAAATGTAGGTTTACTCCAGTGTACGCCGTAGCCTCTTTTAAAACCATGTGTTTGCAATGATTGAAGTCGACTATCCTTAAATGCGTAAACAAAGTATTCTGGGCCCCTACGTGAGAACAGTGCGCATCATCCATTCCTCTCTATTCCTTTACTAATCAAAGAAAGTGACAAAACCTCAAAAGGACTAACAGGACTGCTCTACCATCACTCCGAGCCAAAAGGCTGCTATGAATCGACAGCTAATGTATTTCAAAATATCCTATCTACCCCACCTGCTTCTTTTGTCGGTATTAGTGAAGCAATGAAGCAAAAAAAGGACAAATGTTGTGTTTGCAGAGAGACGAAGCATTCTAAACAATTTGAAAAGCAAAAATAGCGTAGTTTAATACGTTTAGTGTGAACGTGCGTGTGGCTAAAACAACCTAAATACTCAATCAAACACTTCAAAAAATTGCTTGGATGATTTTCTGAAATGACCAAAATTAAAAACTCAAACATTTGTTTTCTTTAAATAGCCCAAATAATTTCAAAAGGCCTTTAACAATCTTAAGGCATTTCTGTAAAATGTGTGCGCAATTCCCTGATTGGTACCAGGCTTCTAATTTATGAGGAAAACATGTCCATACCTGATGAAAAGCCTTGTAGATCTATTGTCGCATTGATATATTTGTTGAAGATTTGAAAATAACATATTGGTTGAAGAAAGTAAATACAGAATTTAAATTTAAATTTGTCATTTTTATGCTATTCCCAAACTCTGTTAGAATACAACCATCAAGCAAAGCTTGGAAATATAAGTAGAACGTCATTTTCATATTATAATATCTTGATGAAAAACGAAACCTGTCTCAGGCTACTTGTTTTGAAAGATTCTAATTGAGGATAAGATCGATAGGCCAATAGTCACATACTGATGTCAAATTTTGAAAAAAATAGTTGGACACGGCTACATTTAAACACTTCGTCACACAAAAGCGCCTGTAACCATCTGTAACTAATAGGCCCTATCGTATTTGGAATTGGACTTGGCTGTCATTACTCATAATTTCATTGACAGCACATAGTTATCTCTCATATAGCCTAACTGCAGGCTTTAAAACAGTCTGCATTATATACATTTCTCCAAGAATAAACAATCAAACATGCACGTAGTTTTATATGGGACCCTGGACGCTTACTAGAACGTGGCCTATATTATCATTTTTTAAATTTAGTTTTTATACATAAAACACGTGTTTACACACACCCCCCTCCAATCACTCGCTCTCTTTACCTATCTTTCCCTCCCTCCCATTTGGTCTCAATTAATTACTGATTCCAGTAGACTGTGTTCTCGAAATCTCGGCATTCCATCGAAACAGCAAAAGCTTGGACACGGTAAGCCATTCCCCTCATTGAATAGTGTTTTGCTATACCACCACTTTAATACCACCGAGCGCACAGGTCTTATGTGTAAAATAACGCGCCTTGAGTGGCCTAGCCTACTGTGTGCAACACAGAATTTGGACTAGTACAGTCCAATAACCATAGCCTGCAAAGGGCTAGACTAACGTATGCTTTATTAAAGGGTTAACGTAGATTGGATTTGATATTGATTTATTGATTCCAAGGGGAAAATATATTGTCAGACGTTAATTCGCCAAAACATAATAATAAAGAGAAGTACAAATACAATTGTGATAATAATAGAATGGAGACTATTTGAAGAAAACAAAAAGATATTACGATACAACTTTAGAATGACAGATCTAATAGCAAGTCATACCAAGCTTCAGTTGAATGAAAATAAAAATGTAACTCATTGACTACACATAATCAATAAAGATGTTGAAATCAATGATATCTAAGTTTCAACCAATCATAGACTGATCAGATTTTTTTAAATCCATTTTGTTATATTGTGTATTGAAGTGATGTAGACCTATTTAAAATGTAAATAAAATCAGATCTTAGATGTGATTTCACCTATCCAACTTAAGTAGATTGCCATTTGAATTATTATTGGTACAGCTTTCCATCTCATATCAACAATAAAATCTGACTATTTAGCTCCAGATAGTTTGTAGGATAATAAATCAATATAAAAGATTCCAATTTCTTTCCCAGTCAGATCTGTAATCTGAAAACAGTTGCCACAAGACATAGGGCAAAACTATTTTGTTTCAGCCTGAAGATGTGGTTGAAAAGTGTAAAAGGCACTGGAAATGTAAAAGAACATCATTCTTTTGTTGCACTTTTTTGGATGATTTATCAACCCTTAAAATGACCTCTGAAAGAAGGGTGACCTTTTAAAGTTTGTTTTTCTGCATGTGTGCTTCCCATTCCACTGTGTGGCATGCAGACAACATCGAGGGGGCCTGACCTTGCCAGCTCCTGATTAGTCCCTGTCTCCTTAACAACCTGAATAACCAGGGATTACATTTCATTTTGGCACCTTGTTCCACTTTCTCACGGTTCAAAATGATACACCTCAAACAGATGGACTCTATAGAATCTGAAAGAGGAACGCATCGCCATTTTTAAACGTGCTCATCTATCACCCGGATAAATCTAGGTAATACCAATATCATAATCTTACTCACAGATTAACATTATGTATACCACGATTTTAATAACCGATGTTTCCCAGCAGTCACTGCTTCACTGATGGTTGTTCGCTCTCTACTCTCAACCTTTACTTTCGGTGAAACAGAGTACAAAGGGTTTCTCTCCTCCTCTATGGATTCCCCAGCAATCCACCGCTGGTGCACTGCCCTGAAAGACAATGTGCTGCCTGATGTCACACACGGCCCTCGTAAGCTCCAGCACAGCTCAGGAGCTGTCCATGGTGCTGACCTCCCCTCCGTCTGTGGCTGCAGAGAGCGTAATGGCCGCCGCGATCTCTGGCGCTGTCCATGGTGCTGGAGTTTCTTGCTGGGCTAAGGTGACATCTGCTGTCTCTGTTGGCCAGGTAGGGGCAGGGCAGTAAGGCCCACACCACAACACATTAACATGAGCAACCGTCGTGATACTTTTGGCCTGTGCTCAACCACCAGGCATGGGGATGGCACCTACCTATATGCACCTAAATGGATCCGATTTTCATCTGCAACAATTTGTCAAGTTCCCTATAAGGTATGTTACACTTAAATCGCTACGACAAGAATACCTACTACTCTAACAAAAACAATAATTCAACTGAACAATACAACACGTACTCAAGAATTCTGTAAAGTCACATTTTCTGTATTTCTGTAATGGGTAAATTGTCAACCCATTCCCAACAAAAATGATCCTGAGTGAACTGACTACTCAATGCTGGCTAGTTCTTTAATGTATTATTTAAAGTAAGTTATGTGATATACAATCCCCTTAGCCCTTCATATCTCCTTATAGTGAAGCACTCTAGACACACATCATGCCCAAATCATAAGAACATCCTGGAGATCTCAGGAAGAGGTTGCTGCTGTTGTTAGGCCTATTTTAGTAAACATTTTTGAAGTATCAAAAATATATTCTGTAAATCCACAGCTGGCATGTTATATTAATTTGCTTATTTTGCTACAGCTTTACAATTGACTTGTTACTTCTGCAGAATAATTAAAGACCCAGATACTGTTTGCGTCACAGACTGGGTTTAACTGTGTGCACGCCCCTTCCCAGAAAAAAATGTAGATGGAGAATTATTTCTTAAGTCTAGTACAACCCCACACACATATTCTCTGAAAAGCATCATGTTTGAAGCTACAATCAGATACTGATTGTATGATCTAGTCAGTTTTATTATTATAATTTTTTTAACTATGCTTAGTCTTATTGAACTAGGACAATTAACAGTATTTAGCAGGAAAGTGGAAGTTGAGGCTTTTTTATGTATGTATTTATTTTAAAAATAACACACATTTTCTTTTTACATTTGACCATAAAACCTATATATAAAAAAGTGCTAGTATCCAGAATCACGCAAACTATGGTATGCTGTGCTACAATTCACAATGCTTGGATTACAGAACGTCCTGAATCCTTTTTCTAATCCTTCTCACTCCCCTGTGTTCACAAGATGGATAGATCTGCTTTTCCTTCGATTATGCGACTGCATGTTGCCTCTTTTACCCGCTTACAGGATGCAACTCACATGCAGGTGCACATAGATCTACATCCACAGCTGGTCATGGCAACAAATCACGGTGAGTGCATTACATGGATGTGTTCAGGCAGATTAACTATTTTTACATGGCCACTCTGCCTTTTTGCCGCCCGCTCTGCCACAGTGGCAGAGACGATGTCATGATCTTCCATTCATTGGTGGTTGGAGCTGAATACCTACTCACTATACAATATGCATACAGTGTATCTTCTCACATACACTCACACAAAGGCAGACACCTACACAACAATGGTTTTATCAAGCCCTCAACATTGTTTTAAAAATGTACAGGCTAGACTGACCCCAACTTCACGACTGGGCAAAGGCCTATTTCTGAGATACACTGGCCTATTTTCTTACATAATAAATAAAAGATGTGGAGTACCGGTGCAAAGATCAACCTTTATTTTATGAAATTTTAAAAGACGTCGAGCAAAGGAGTTATTCAAACTTTCATTTGAACCCAACCAAATGTGTGCTACACTTAATCACTAAGCACCCCATCGTATGTGCAGAATACAAAACATACTTCAATTATTTCCTGGATACGTTACAGGCCTGTAAAGTCGTAGATAAATATAATCCATTTTTATTTATTTATTTATTCATTTTCAACACATATCAAAATGTATCTGATGATCTATAAAATCTGATTGGGCCGCAAGTGAAATAGGTGCTGTGCCAAAACAGATGCATGTCACAAGTTTCGACAACTAAAACAAAATATACCAACCCAAACTAAAGTGAAACAGCCCATTGATAAATCCAATTGTGTAACAAAATTAAGATCTATAGAAGGCGAGCCATAACTAATCAAATGGAAATCTTAAGGCGAGTGTAAGATGTTCACTGAGAACTCCATGTAGGATAATGCACAGTGGGTTGGGAAAGTATTTAGACCCCATCACCTTATGCACACAATTCTTTATCATCCATCAATCTATGCTAATAACTTAAAACTGCTATGCAAAGAAAGGCAACATTTTGGAAAAATAAATGTAATATTTGATTTAGAAAGGTATGAGCCTTTGCTGTGGCATACTCAATTGAGCTTTGGTGCATTGTTTGGTTTTGTCTTTTATTATTCTTTAGACAACTTCATTGGAGTTCACCTGTGGGGAGTTTAATTGATTGGATTTAGACTGGCACACACTTGCGTACTATACTTTTCATAAGTCATGTGAATGTCACACCCTGTTAATTTTAAGGATTTGTAGACCTCCACGATCAAATTGTGCTGCTGCAATCAAAACACTTCTTGTTGATGAATCTTTGAATGATCTCAGGAGCACTTCGAGAATTACAGAGAGAGGAGAGACTGAGGCAACTTTGTGGGAGGTTATGTCAGATCATATTAAGCTTCTATTTAAACTATCCCGAGCATAACATTCATGCCCACACCAATGGCTCTAGTTGTTTACGTTTTAACACTTTATAAGTAAAGACAGCAGAAGGCTTTCGAATGCGGTATGAATCTTGGGTGTTAATCTTGGGTGATAAACTATTGTTTATCGATTTGTTAAATTATTGATTTGCCTTTGATACAGCTAATAAGAGATTGTCTTTCTGATAGAACACAGTGCATGGATGCTAAGCACTTGGCTTCATTGGTGGAAGGAATTGAGAATGGCGTTCCACAGGGTTCCGTTTTAGGTCCCACATTGTCTAAGTTTGTATTAATTATATTTGTGCTGCATTCATTTATGTATATGCAGAAGATCTGTCTATAGAGCAAGCAATGCCAAACCTTAAAAGTGCATTTCATTGTGTACAGAAATCCCTTCTAAAGACTTAATCTGTATGAATCAAATAATAAATATTCTGCAAATAATTGGCTTTTATCAAGGGGTAAAATGTTTTAAAGTCACCTGCATTTTGTAACTGGAGACAGCTTTACAGCTATCAAAAAAATGTACTGGATTGTAAATATTGTAACAAAAGTATTTATCTGTTCATTTAAATGCTGCATTTGAATAATTTTGCTTGTAATAATAAAAAATAAAAACAATGTTTCAGTGAATGGGCACATGGATGATTATTTCAGGCTGCATGCAACCCAATGGGCCACGATTTTTCTGTAGTAAATTAAATAGAATTTAAATATTCAATTCTGAATTCAGGCATCGGTAATTTTGAAAAAAGTTGTCAAGACTTGTCGTTTCTTTGACAAATGAGTGTGATGTGTGGCTGAGATGTTTACATGTGTCTTTGAGCATGTGGGGACTTAGATAGAAGTAGATAGTTTATCAAAACCCAATGAGTAAGGCAGGGAAAGAGCAGGATAGAGGGGTTATAGTTTCACTCACAAACTTTTAGATACACAATTACAAGTCTATTTTACTGCACACACAAACACACATGCACACACACACACACACACACACACACACTAAAATAAACACACCTAAATTAAGTGGGCACAATGATAGTGAATAACTGTCATTTAACAACAAAGACCCCATCATGCCCCTCCTCCCTCTTTTTCTCCTCCCTTGTTCTTCTCTCCGTCCTGTATAATGTGTAATTATGGGAGGATAATTACTGTAACACACACACACATTCAATCGAGTATCAGTGTATAATTACACACAGCAAAGCACCACCAGCAGGAGTAATTGCCAAAGATTGGACACGTGCTGTTTCTGGTGTTGTGGTGCCGGTGTTTTTAATGTTGTGAGTAAACAAAAAAGCTGGTGGAGGGGGGTCAGTGAACAATCTGGCCATATCCTTGACTAGAAATTATACTCAATTCCTCTCACCTACTCACACGCAGTGCCATGCAATCACCTGAAGTAGAAAATTAAATAGAGTGAGTTTTTTCGAGCTAATTGTGGGGTTCTACTCAAGAGCTACTGCAGCGTGCCAGATGTTTGGCTTCAACTCTTGGTTTGATATGTTCCCACAAGGACTATATAAGGATTATATTTATCGGCATAAGGTTCAACTTAAGAGGGACATAATTAGTTGTGGTGTAGGTCTGTTTTTATGATGCGTTGTTTTAGCGGGGTTCCTTTGGAAAAGAGATCTAGTACAGTACAGTATAAACCTCCTCAAAGTGGAAATTTGCTCTTTACTACCCAGCACTTTGTAGATTATTTAAACACTAAGGGGTAAGAATACAAGTTAGGTATAATTTATAAATTGAAGGAAATGCTCAAGTCCTACATGAATTGAAAAAGTTCATGACCTCTTTATACTAAGTTATTAGGGGCCAGCAAATAAGCTTAAAAAAAGGAAACTGAGTGCATACACCTTTAAAGCAAACAATGTAATTCCATCATGATAAGTGTCTTATCTGGGGATGTCAAACAATTACACCCGTGTTGAGTTGATTTAATATCCAAGGATCTCAGCCTCTCTGTATTGTACAGCATACCTTGCTTTCTGATTGGATTTTTAACTGACATGGCATGACATGAAATCTCAGTCGTCATTGCTATGCAATTTCTTCGGCTGTTTTAATGACATTTTAGGATTTCTGTTAAATCTGAGTCTAGAGCTAGGTGCCTTACATCTGGAGATTTCCAGGTCATTTTAGAAACCAACGTCATAAAGCTGGGTGTCCGTTTAAGGTAACACGCCATGTCTCTTACAGACAATAGCCCTAATATTGTTGTAGTCAAAGTATAACCTTCCGGAAAATATAGTATTGCTTGAGCTGCAGCCAAACCTAACCAGCCAAACCTAACCTTCTAGACCATATAGTTTATCAAGAAAGGGCAGACTCGAGTTTTGGCTTAATAAGCCTTGACCAGGAGGCATTTGACAAGGGGGTCCCTGTTTGTTCAACTTTCGTGCCTCTTTTGGATTTGGTAGCGGCTTCATCAGGGGTGAAGCTGCACTGTATCAGTGCCTCATGCCTGGTCAATGTAGAGCTGGGCAGGCCAGTACATATCGAAAGAGGGATCAGGCAGGAGTGCCCACTGTCAGAGCTGCTGAACACTAACGTTTGAGCCACTGTTAGGTCTAGTGAGGAGACAAGTGCTTTGGGTAAGGCTCTCCGTGATTGCAACCCGGATCATAGTCTCTGCCTCTGCAGACGATGTATCATTGTTAGTCAAGGAGAGGCGGTATATCAGGGGCCTGGACCCTGACAGCCTCCTCAGAAACGGAAAACTGAGGGAAGGGAAGAGAAAATAATTGATATGCGGGGCTTTGAGGGAAAGGAGCCGCCAGAGGTTTACAGTTGGGAAGGGAAGGTCTAAAGCTCCTAGGACGCTACCTGTGTTTGGAGGGCTGGGTCAAAAATAACTGGGAGGGGATGGTGCAGGCAGTAGAAGCAAGGCTGGCATAGTGGCAGTTGTTGTGGAGACAAGTCTTAACTCGGGTTAGCATTCCGATAACTTAAAACTTGACTGCATCCATTGGTCGCTGGGCGTAGTACCGTTGTACCTTCTTTTGCAGGAAGGGCGTGCCGGATGTCTGCTTTTCGCCTGCAGGCGGCTGTATCAATCCGTTCCCACGAGTAAAGGCGACCATGCTAACAGGCGGCAGTATCAATCCGTTCCCACGAGTAAAGGTGACCATGCTAACAGCTAACAGGCGGCTGTATTATTCCGCTCCCACGAGTAAAGGCGACCATGCTAACAGCTAACGGGCGGCTGTATCAATCCGCTCCCACGAGTAAAGGTGACCATGCTAACAGCAAACAGGCGGCTGTATCATTCCGCTCCCACAAGTAAAGGCGACTATGCTAACAGCTAACAGGCGGCTGTATCAATCCGCTCCCACGAGTAAAGGCGACAATGCTAACAGCTAATTGGTGAGCCCGAGCATACTAAAAGGCCTAGCTATGCCATTACTTTAGACTTGCAGTTGTTCCTGTAATACAGCTTTAATTCAACTTAGTTTTCAAGTAGGGAAAGATGCTATTTAACATCTGATTGTCTGGGATAATTCTGCAGATTTCAAAACAAAATGTTACCCGTCATTATATCTGTCATTTCAAAATGACCCTTGAAACCCCTGTGTTGTGACTGCTGAAATTGATTGATGTTTTTGTCAGCTTGAAAAAGCTTGAAAACACAACTAATCTAAGCTAGCTCTTCATTCCTGCTTTCATTTTCAAAATTACATGGCACGGTACAGCCAGTTTTTTTTTTTTTAGATCTTCCCAGTTGTCATGTATCTGTTCAAACAGAAGCACAGGTGTCTCTTCCTACAGACAGTGAAGCATTTCTGACACTCCCATCCAGGATTGGATAGAAAATACTCCTTAAAAACATCCTTGGCATTGGGAACACTCCTACGTTTGCCAACGATGGATGCCACTACAGATGCCTCTAGTCTAGCATTGGTCTTTGGCAGCCTGTTTCTCACCCTTCGAATGCTTATATTGCGTTCCTGGACTGTGTCAAATACTTTTCTCCATAGTTCATGGTGCTGCTGAAATGTGCCCTGAAGCGCTCCAACAAGCTCAACAGCTGTTCCTTAATGTGGTGTCGGTCACTGAAGCATGATGTCGCCGGAATGTTGTGGCACAGTGAACTTCTTACAGTAAATTTGAGCTAACAGGCCTAGTGATCTTGTAAGAAAACATGTTCTGCTTTTAATTAAATACCGGGCTGGGCCAGGGCGGATATCAAAGACGTGGACTCGAGTCACGTGACTTGGACAACAATTTGACGAGGAAAATACTAAAATGACTTGAGACTGGATGTGGAAGCACATTATAAAACAAAACCTCTGTTTAGAAAACAAACCTGCCCCTTCCGTCCGGTTCATTTTTTGTCCTCCCCTCCACCCCAAGATATTACGTCGCAGGGGAAACATAATTGGATGAAATTAGATCAAATTGAAATTTCCAGCTTGAGTTGAGGCCGAAAAGTCTGTGCCTGACAGAAAAGTCAGCACTCTATCAATCACACAACACAAACAAGCCTCCTAATGATTGGAGCTCAACTCTGTGTATGAATCTTTGCTGTCTATTCCCTCCTTCTCAGCCCCCACCTTGTGTCAGCTAGTCTTGTCAATCGATTGATTGATGCAATCTTGGGCCTTTTGACTTTGAGCTTGTGAATTGCCGGTTATACGTTATAGTGGAAGAGAGCTTTACAAAAGGCAGATCTAATCACATCAAATTGAAGAGTATTTCCATTTTCGTTCAATAAACATAGTTTGAAGACAGACAAGTGTGTATCACTTAACAGGCTTTGATGAAAGCTACTTTGCTGTAATGTAAATTAAGCCTGAGCCCAGTCACCCAAGTCAAGACAGGAGAGAAGTGTCCTAGAGACTTGAAAAAACACTAACTAACATGTAGTAGTGGTGTGGTATGTTCACAAGTATCAAAATAATAGTTCACTAGTAAGTCCTTGTTGGACCTACCTGTAGCAGATCATAAGTAAGCATTAACCATCAAGAATAATATTGTATTTTTTGTGGTAATTTGTTGCTCAAAGCACTTTTTTCCATATTTTCACTTTCCATTTTCCAAGAGGATATTATAATAATAACTATTATCATTATGCTGTATATTGATAGAATTTTTTTGCTATTGTTGTATTTACATGGTTGCTTTTGTTTTTCTCTAGTGAGGATCGTAGACTCCTTCGAGACATATTTACTTCAGCTAGACTGGGTTTAGCTTTAATAAGCTATTAGGCCTATTTGCATGATAAACTTGAGTTCCTGTAATTAAAGACTTCCTTTAAATACTGCCCAGGGCATCACCTTGCATGATGTCCATAGCTGAGAGAGAACAGAAAATAGGTCTA
The DNA here is from genome assembly GCA_017639675.1 of Aplochiton taeniatus. Taxonomy (NCBI): domain Eukaryota; kingdom Metazoa; phylum Chordata; class Actinopteri; order Galaxiiformes; family Galaxiidae; genus Aplochiton; species Aplochiton taeniatus. The sequence goes on from CM030191.1 coordinate 4,446,224, forward strand.
CAATTCCATTTCAATTAAAGAAGGAATATAAGGAATACTAATTGATTATCATTATGGAAATGACAGATTTTTGGAAACTGTCACATGAACACACACGCGCACACACACACACACACACACACACAAACACACAAACACAGACACTGCTGTCCTAGTTATCCCTAACTTAATACGATCTTACATTTTTCAGTTATTCAAACATATGCCGTTTGCTGTATATGTTCTTCTTAGCTGTAGCAATGGATTATGTTTTCATTTAATTTAAATTAACAATACAACATCAAGATAAAGGAGAGAAAAGGATTTCATAATTTGGGATTTGAAGCCATGTTTAGATACAATCAGACAGGTTCCCTCGACACTGAGTTCACTCACACACACACACATTCACAGTTTCCTACACTCAGTCACTGTGACAGCGCTTTCCCCTCTGTTTTTGAATTAAAACAAGGTTGAGACATATTAAAGACACACCACTCAATAGTTTAAATTAACTCTACAGATGTTTTGTTTTCCTTTTAGTATCTCCCTTTTTTATTAAAAGTTGTTTACTCCAAAATGCCAAAGGCTCTCGTTATAATAACATAACTGCCTAACGTAGTTTGATCAACTTGACGTTTTTTTTTCTTCTTCAAAAACTCCTCCATGAATGCTTTTCCTATTATGGAACCTAATACAATATTAATTTGTCCTCTCTTATTTAATGTGGAGACATTAATACCAACATTCCAAACATGCTAATTTTGGAAATAGGGCCCAACAAGGTCATCATGCCAAAGGAGAAATTTTTTATGTATTTACTCTCTTCCCCTAGACTGCCTACTTCTCACCCTCACTGTGCACCCACTGTTTAATTCTCATTGTTGCTTTTTTTTACGATCCCTTAACCACCCTTTGATTGTCCTTCTCTGCATGTTTTCTCCCTTGTTAATATGTTTGTATTTGCGGTATTCTTGTTTGTTTTTTCTTTTGTTCATGAAAAGCCGTGATAAACGAGGACAAGCAAACAGAGGTGTTTTTTCCCCGCACACTGTATGTGTGTCACTGTAGGGAGTTTGTCGGATGGCTAGCGTTAGCACTCTGATAGCATTGTTAGCCTCGAAGCCTCTCTCCACTCTACTGCACTTGCATCAGAGGACCTCCGTCCAACCCCCGGACCAGAGGGAGGAGGAGGGCCTTGCCAAACCAGGAGGATGGGTCTGGACGGGGGTTGCAGGGAGAGCTGTAAGGGTAGGAAGGATGGAGGGCTTCAAGCCAAGGTCCTGACTAAGACCCTGCTCTGGCCTGCCAGATGACCCATCAAGGGGCCTTCAGCCCGGGCAAAAGTGTAGAGGAAGGGGGAGTCTGTCAGGGGCACGGCCGGCAGTAATGGCAAGCCTAGATTAAGACCTTGGTTCAGAAGCAGCACAATGGAACAGAGACTACAAGCCTGGCCCTCTATTCATCACAGTCTATCAGAGAGAAAACATGAATAAATACATGAGCAGTGTAGACTGCGGTTATGTTAAAAGAAAAAAAATATTTTATCATGCTTTCAAATAAGAAAAGACAAAAAGAAACAGCAGCCATTTTATTGGCTTTCATGGGTAAGCAGGGGAAAAAATCTTGACAGGCCATTATTTGTTTGTTTTATAATTGGCGTACTCCCTCTCCCATACAAGCATATACACAGACAATTGTGCTGCTTCTACAAATGGGGGGGGTGGGGGGGGTGGGGGGGGGCAGATGTGTGTTGTGCTAACAGCTTTTCAAATGTGGGTTGATATTGCTTCAAACTCTTGCAGATAGCCCCCTTAAAGGGCAAACTAGCTGTATTTCCATTTTATTGCAGTAAATGGTCAGAACGAAGAGTGACCTCTTCTGACTGAACTCGCTTTCACGGCAAGACACAGTAGGGAATTAAGTTTGTTTGTCAAGCTGTGAGGTTTTCCCTGGATTCCGAACTATTAAACAAATCCCAATAGGATTCGATTGGTTGAAGGTTATCACTATGGGATGGCCTAGATAGACTGCAGACTGGCCTCATTTCAAATAGTAGAATAGGTATGAATGAAGTGCTATTCCGTTTGTCCAAATATTACAAAATAAGGGCTCCTTCACATGATGGATGTATGAAAGAAACGTGAGAAGTAAATGTGCTTCAGTTGGTGGAAAGCATCACCCACAGATAGTAAATTCATACACCGGGATCTCATTTAACATCGTTTCACAGCTCTGACCCTAACCAAATGCCGTGTTCGTTTTTACATACGTCTGCTCGAGTTAGCTTTTTCTTATACTGTGCTTTTTTGATCTCAAGCGCTTCTTCTCTTACAGTTACAAGGCACTAACCATCTGTCAGCACCAGCTGCTTTGCATCTGTCAAAACGAAGAGCTACATATGTACGCCATTGTTTTCTGCTGAACTGTCTTACAAGCACAAACCTGCTGTTTATATTAGATATTAACAGAACTATTTACAAACCCCTCAAAATTAAACCAAGTATGGCTACAAACGTTGACAAAATAAATACTCTTTTGTCTTACGCAAAATGCAGCGTGTTTTGAAGTCTGTGACGACACCAAGTGCAAAAATTAACGTAGAACCCATGTAGAATTTAACAACAAATTAAGTCAATGTTTAGAATGTAGGGTAAATTAAATGTAAACAGCATCAATATAAGTTTTGGATATCCATTAAGAGCACCTATACAATTTCAAATCAAAACACAGTTTAATGTCAAGGTCAACCCAAGGGGAGCAGCTCATATTCATATCTAGGTTTTATTATGTTGAACCTTCGTACAATCAGGGCGATCCCATTTGATAACATTTAAGGCGATCTCATTTGCAATGGGCCTACAATTAAATAACTGGCCACATAAAATATTTAAAACCTACTCAAAACAAAACAGGAGAGCAATAGTTTCACCCTGGGCTCTGCGAAGCATCATTTTTCCACCTTCAAAACAGCTCCAAACTCCTTCCAGATGCTGAGAAACTTGTTCATGTGTTTGATTCCTCAAGGCTGGACTATTGCAATGCACTCTTCACAGGGACCTCTGGCAGGAACCTCCAGGAACTCCAATACATTCAAAAGAGCGCTGCCAGGGTCTCTCGTGCACGTGCGGAAGCAAACACATCACTCCCATCCGGTCTTCTCTTCACTTGCTCCCGGTCCCCTGCAGAATTCACTTCAAAACCTTCCTGCTGACATTCAAATGCCCTTACGGCACCCCCTCTTAACTCAAAGAACTCGTCTCACCTCGCAGGCCCTCCTGCAGTCTCAGGTCTGGGGACAGCATGCTTCTCCTAACCTCCAGAACCAAGGTCTTCTCAATGGGCAACCACGCTTTTAGTGCTGCTGCCCCCGATCTGTGGAATGCCCTCCCAGATCATCTGAGGTGGCCACATACTCTCATCTTTGAAATCAGACGGAAAAACTCTTGTCTTTAAGAGACCCTCTAGCTTTGTTCGAATGCTATTTTATTTTTATCTTACATTTTTTTTCTTTGTCTTTTGAGTCTTTCAGCTTTTAGCAATATTTTATATGTTTGATTATTTAATTTTAACGAGGATTGTGGCGCTTTGAGATGGTTCTTACATTGTGACGTGGTCTACGAATAAAACATAATCTTAGTATCTGACGGGGCAGATGCAAATTCGAACGCCTGTTTAGGCTTTCAACCCTACTACTAATAATAATAATCCATTTTATTTATATAGCGCTTTTCTAAGACCCAAAGACGGTTGAATATTTCCTTAACCCTTGGTGTTGTAATAATAACATGTTTATCTACAAAGCCGTGCAGAATATATTAAACAGGTTGCAGGGTCCAAAATGGCCGTTGTGGGGGCAACATCTCTCAGGTGTAGGAAAGCTGGATAACAACAAAATGCTTCATGGGATTTTGGGGAAATGCACAGTCTAAATGTTCTGCATTTTGTGCTTCTTATATAAGCGATATGCTAGTGATCACTGAAGTCAGTTTCAGGAAGACCTGAGGTGGCATACTTATGAGGTCTGTTATTCAACATAATGTCAAAGAGAGTTGATGTTCACGTATTTGAGGTATTTGCATGGGTAGGATTATCTAGAAGCTGTGCTTATGGGAGTGAAAAACATAATTCCTTAAGGTTATCTGAGGCTGTGGATAAACAGTTACTGTAAGGTTTAAGCCACCTACACTGAATGACTCTGTAAAGTGAATTCCTGGATTCAAACAGACCGGCCAGTCAAATCAACACATTTTTTGTTCCCATGTGCTCCCTGATATGCCGGACAGTTTTGCTTGACACCCCTAAACTGCCACAATCTACGGTGGCCCTGAGAGGCCAACGCACTGCAACTTAAGAAAACACATGCAAATAGACAAAACAATAGCAAATTGAGAAAACTTCTACATTGAGCGCGTTTCTGTAATGTGTTGTGTTGTCTGAATTTACAGCGCCTTTCTGTAATGTGTTGTGTTGTCTGAATTTGCACCGCGTTTTCTAAATGCTGCGCATGTGTTGTAAAATTGATGCAGACGTTTTCTTAATTTGCTCTTGTTTTGTCTATTTGCATGTGTTTTCTTAAGTTGCAGTGCGTTGGCCTCTTAGGGCCACTGTACACATCCCCTCTGAGGCCAGCCAATGAACGGTCTCTACCCTTGCTGCGCTTAACCGCGAGAGAGGGGTGAAAGAGTGGAGAGAGTTTTCAGAGTGGTGACGCCCCTTCTACCATTGCCTTCTCAAGCTTTATGGGTGAATTCAAAACATCTTTTAAATATAGGACTAATTAGACACATTCTGTCCTTTTGCTTTTACATTTTGTTAATAATGTTAAATGTAACCACTGGAGTTCAGTGAGGAGACATTTTGTCCTATATTTAGGAAAAGTTTCCCATTTTATGATTCCTCACAACCTCTCTTGAGGTTGACAGAAAGCCAAGCCATTGTTGGTGTCTTGATATTCTCTGAGGATCTAGTATCTATTATTCATGCCTTAAACTCTCTCTAAGGGTCCCACTGTCAGGATCCCCCTCCTCCTTACCCCTCCTTCCATCTGGAGAAAAGCTAATAGCAGGTGTGTGTTCCCCCTCCATCCTCCCCATCTTCAATCTGTCTCAGAATTCGACTGGGTCACCTGGGAGAAGAACTTTGAAACGGGCAACAACTCTTTCTGTAAGCGTGTGGATGTGTGTTTGTGATTATTAGCCCACTAAGAAAGGTGGCTCTTTGGCCACCTGCTTTACATGTATGTGTTTATAACAGAGATGTTCCATTGTCATTTCAGGCTTTATCTAATAATACACAAGATTCTGCAGAGTCTTTATGTGAGTACTGTTAACATCTAAGACCTAATAAGTACACTATACAATATACAGTTGAGCTAAGAAAATACAGATAGGAGCGGGAAAAAGAGAAAATTGAGACAGAATTGAGGTGCGTGTGTAGGACCTGAAGCTGGCTTGCACGTGTACACAGGTGCTGAGCATGGCAGCGTGAGTTAGTGTGTGTGTGAGTGTGTGCGGGTGTTTTTTCTTTGGTATGTCTAGGAGGGTTGTGTTGGCCAGACCGCATGTGCTTTCTCCCCTACAGGGAGAGGAGGAATTCTGGAACGCAACCTGGAGGAAACACTAATTACTGTTCTAAAAGAGTCCAACCAGTCTTAGAACTCAATACACCCTCCTCAGTTTTTGAAGCATTTTCAAATCAATTAACTTCAAAAATTTTTTGCAACACCAAGCCCTCCTGAGCAGACTTTTTAACGCAACGTAATTAAGTGCAATATGCCCATATGTCAATTTATGTATTTATGTAACCTAATATCAAATACAATGTTTTAACACATTAAAAGAACCCATTGCCATAACTTACATCGCATGCCGCTAACGTGATCCCAACAGCCAGCTGACACTTCTTAATACACCACCACTTTATGTAAAACGTTGGAAAGCAGACATTTACAACAGGGACTGTTGATTTAAAATCCAAATGGTCCATTATAACTGAATTCTCTTTCTTTTTTTACTCGGTGGAATTGCTGTCTGCTGTAAATTGTTTGTACTTTTCCGTCAATAATGTAATGATGTGTGTATAATACAAAATTGAATTAATCTTATATAAAAAAAATATATAAAAAGCACATTTTAAACAACTTTTACACGTCATAAACTTAAAAACTGCTGGTAAAGTCCATAAAGACTGACTATGTCAATCGTATATCCTTAGAGCCTGGTATTATTCTCTCAGTATGTATGGAAAATCCTCAAGATCAAGAATAATGCAGTTGTTTGGATATTATTTTCCACACATGTTTTCACACACACACACACACACACACACACACACACACACACACACACACACACACACACACATCACACTTTCCGTCAGTAAAAAGGAAATACAGTATTCGAAAAGAAAAAGCTTTCAAACCACCTATTGTATTCTTTCAGGGCAACTTAATGTCTGAATATTTGTCAAGAAATGTATAAAAAAAAGAAGCAAGTTAAACCTCTGTGACTTAGTTTCCAATCCCTGGTGTAATATGAAAGAGGTCACATGGGCAGTAAACCTTAAATCTCAAATTCTCCCTCTGTCTCCTTGTTTCAAATCCTGTACTACACCATATATCTTATTCCTATTTCCTGCGCCATCTGTTCATTTTTTTACTGAGAAGGAGCTCACTTTCCTATCTCACACACAGACACTGCCTCTTTCTCTCACCGCCCCCTCCCTTGTTCATTAGAAAGTTAAAGCCTCTCCCTAAATCTTCTTCTTTGGTGGCTTGCAAGGGTCAAGGATTTAACACCCCCCCCCCCCACACTCCCTGAAACACTGTTTAATATCCTCCTTCTCCGACACGCCTCCTCCCAGGGGCATATGTCAGGAGAAATGAAGCATCTGCTCCTTGAGTGGGATTTGCGCTGCCACTCTGTGCCAAGTGTTCACAGCTCTAAGCCCTCAGTCGCTTGGCGGCACCACGGCTCCAGCCTTTCCTGCAGAGAAACTGGGCCAGAGACCAGAAGGATTGCTGCCGTTGGTGCAAATCTAACACACGGCTAAGAGGCCTTGGATATCTTCAAAAAGGATTAACACTGGTGGGGCGGGAGGAGAGACTGGCTGTCTAACACTGGTGGGGCTGGAGGAGAGACTAGCTGTCTAACACTGGTGGGGTGTCAGGAGAGACTAGCTGTATAACACTGGTGGGGTGTCAGGAGAGACTAGCTGTCACACTGGTGGGCGGGAGGAGAGACAAGCTGTATAACACTGGTGGGGTGTCAGGAGAGACTAGCTGTCTAACACTGGTGGGCGGGAGGAGAGACTAGCTGTCTAACACTAGTGGGCGGGAGGAGAGACTAGCTGTCTAACACTGGTGGGGTGTCAGGAGAGACTAGCTTTCTTACACTGGTGGGCGGGAGGAGAGACTAGCTGTCTAACACTGGTGGGCGGGAGGAGAGACTAGCTATCTAACACTGGTGGGCGGGAGGAGAGACTAGCTGTATAACACTGGTGGGGTGTCAGGAGAGACTAGCTGTCTTACACTGGTGGGGTGTCAGGAGAGACTAGCTGTCTAACACTGGTGGGGTGTCAGGAGAGACTAGCTGTCTTCTACTGGTTGTGAGCACCAATATTTAGAATGTATTTGGGTAGAGAGCAGATGCAGTATGTCATTAGGGTTTTCAAGTGGGCCCCTTCCCACCCGGGTGTGTTTCGTTGTTCCGCCTCCGGAAGTCTCAGAAGGAATGCATTCGACCAAATACAACAAGGCTCCGGCTATGAGTCCAACTCCCACATGCTGTCTTCAGAAGCAAATAAAATGTGTCTCCTCTGTCCACTCCATAGCTTGTGGGTTCATGAAAGCCTTCAATGGACCCTGCTCCAGACCATACCACTGGTTCGCTGTGTGCTGAGTTGCCTGCTGGGGGGTGGGGGGGAGGGTCGGGACCACTGAGGTGGGACACCTGGGTGTCAGGCCCCAAAGCCTAATACGAGTTGGTCTGACACAGTGTCTCTGCTCTTTGCTGTTCTTATCCTCTGGACAAACTTGCTCCATCACCTCTGAAGATTTAGTTTGGCTTCCACCTGGGTTTATACATGTCTGTACCTACACAGCACCATGCCATACATCCCACACTGCACATTTGCAAACCCCATTGTTCATTTACGTGTTGGTTTTCTAGCCTTAATAAAGTCAAGCTTGGTCTTCGTTGCGGCCACTGAGCCATAGGCTCTAACTTTTGTTTCACAAAGAGGTAGGGAATCATGCACATAATTGCAGGTATGATGCTGCTTGCGTGACCTATGGGAAACTTGGGTGTACAAAGGTCTGACTAGGGAAAATTCGATTGAAGTGCATTGCCTTGTGTCTCAGGTTTGCCCCTGTGGTATTTTCTGTGTTTTGTAGTTTTCACATTGCAATGGTCACACAATCTTATGCTAGAATAGGGACTACGTGATCAAACAAGATTATTTATAGAAAGTTAGGCAACACTCAGTGCCCTTGTGTCGGTCCTAAAGACTCAGTAACAGGTTAAGCCACCACTGGCAGCAGTCACTGCAACCAAACAGTTCTTGTAGCTGTATGCTGGTCAGTTCTGTGGAGGCCATATTTTGGTCCATTTTCCATGCAAATGTCCTTCAACTGGTAGCCTTCACAATCAGAGAGAAGTTTTCTGCACTTAGGTTCTAAGGGCACATCCCACTCTAATCATACATGTTGGATTTGACTACAACCTGCGTAGCATAGATCTACATTGCAACCATACAATACTCGGCAGAACTGTTAATTTTTATTCAGCTAGCAAAAATATATCAGTGGTTCTGATATCATAAATGGTGTGTCCTTACATGCTCAAGTCAAGTCAAATGTATTGTCTCACTAGGGAAAATGTGGTTGCAGCCAGGTATGTATGAATATAAACTTTTAATAAATAGGATAAAAAATTGAATTATATAAAAAAAGATTTGTGCGCAAGAAAACAGGGATTAGTGTTGGTGAGTAAGATTTAGTACCGGCCAAACTTGATATTAAAAGATGCCTGCTTCAAATCTATACAGAATCTCATGTTCTTCAAAAAACGATCAGAGTACTAGCAAGCAAAGAAAGTTACATTTTGTAGCCTTGCCCAAAACTTGAAAGGAACCAAAGATACGATAACTGGTTTGTTTGCCTAAAACATTTCCACAACATGGAAATAAAAGATGGCTACGGTATTGAAGATTGTTTCTGTTCCTTGATGTCATAGTCTGAGTATTCCCAAGTCTTCCATTTTATCCATTTACTGTATAACTCATGGCTTCAACTTGTATCATTTAATTTTAGCAAGTTTCTGAAACACATCAGTAAAAACATTATTGGGTTCAGTTTTAAATGAAGAGTTCCTTACAGCTTGCCCAATAGATAGGATACTATGCTCCCGTCATATATGATACAAAAAATATTAAGATAAAGTGCTTATTGTCAGTGACTCCTTATAGCTAAGTCTGGTATTAACACTCTGAAGGTGCCTCACATTTAATAAATGAAACATAAATATTGTTACAGATTTTCCATTTCTATAGTTTGTTAACATACATGTTTTTTTTGTATCTAGTATGTTTCAGACCAATCAAGGGATGATGGTATGGCATTCACTGATCGGTGTGAAGCAAGTAAAGATAAAGGACTAGGCTACTGATGACACAAGAACTTGATGACTCCAAGTGAACTGGAGTTAGGGTTTCCTTTTAGACAGGTGACCCTCTCTCTTTCTCTTTCTCTCTCTCTCTGTACGTATTTATAAAATTGTACTTTGATTATTGCACTGATTCCCCCCTCCTTTAATGTTTTTTTTTTTCTGATTGACAAAGTGAATGCCAGCAGCCCACATGTCAATTTTGGTCTGAGCCATGCAGGGGCATCCTCTTAGCCATATCATGTAGCTCCCTCAAACTATTGTTCAAACTAAGGGATGGGAAGAATCATGTGATGGATTCAGAGACATGCTCGCAAGAAATATCTTATCCACTCTAGTATGTTGACGTAGTTGAAAAAAGCAAATGGTTAAATACTAAGATATACTATAATACTAAGTTTCCATCCGGCATGCCATTGAGGGAGCCCTGACCAACCTCAGGCTAAAGAGTGGCACATAGAACTACTTTGACGTAGGGAACTATGGATGAACCACTGTATTCCCCTAGAGGGGGAGTACCCAGCAGCTGTCTCCCTTTGTTCAGCCTATACTGAAAGAGCAGTACTGAACAGTGGAAGTCCAGATGAGGAACGACTGTTAGAGTGACAGTCACAGTTTTCTTCTGTGAGTTGTCCATAATCGTTTGTTAGGTTGCAGTTCAAGTTTTTTCTTTTTCTCTCAAGTGTCTTCTTTTTCTGTTCTATGCGAGTCTCCTGTTAAAAGCCACAAACAGATTATTCTCTCTCTTCTGCCATCAACTAGCAAACAGTTCTGCACAGCTGCCCGGTCTTTGTTTGATAGACCCTGTATGCGGGACCGGGGGGTGGCCAACTGTATGCCCACATGAGCAGTAGGACTCACACTGGCTAAGAGAGAGAGAGAGTGGGTGCTTTAAGCCTCAAGGAAACCCAGCATGTCAACAACCTAATGACCTTGACAAAGACCCAATGTCTTCTCTATTAAGTACATTTAAATGACACACACAACAAGCACTTTTCTTTCTGCAGCAGACAAAGGTCAGGGGGAATGAACAACTCAGCGATAAGAAAGAAGTGAATGTCTGATTAAAATAAAGAAGGCTTAATTGTAATGCATGTTGTGGTCAAATCAAAAATCCATTAGAGGAGGCAGACCGAACTGTTTAAAAAATCTAACAATAACGATGTATGCTTTTACCTTTAATTTGATCCTACCTCTGGTCTGAGGCCTTCTACCCCCGTCTGTGTGTGTGTGTGTGTGTGTGTGTGTGTGTGTGTGTGTGTGTGTGTGTGTGTGTGCTGGTTTGTATTGTTCCCTTTGCTTGATGCATGCGAATGAATCAAAACAGGAAATCTAATCTAATCATCATAAATGGTCTTAGAGTCTGCGAAGGTCATTTTTCACACACACACACACACACACACACACACACACACACACACACACAGTTGGATGTGAGTCTGCACCGTTACTCAGAAAGAAGAATAAGGAGATGGCAATTAGGAAAAATAAAATGGCAGTATGGAGAGTTGAAAATGAGGGAACAACGACATGGTTGGTGCTCTGGCTAAAACAACCATTCATAATGTTTAAGGTGTGCTGCCTTAATCTTTAGTCGCTTGGACTCCTACCTGGTCTTGAATCACTTTTGATTGATATTCATAGTGCATTACCTACACGTTTTCACATCATTGAAATACACGTTTTTGTACAAACCTGTTTCAAAAATCAAAAGCTACACGTTGGTCTAGCGGGCAACAGTTTGTTTCCAATAGCCACGTTCATGTGTTCAGGTGCTTTTGAAGGAATACAGAATGAGGAATAGCCTTATGATGATTCTCACAATAGCAACATAATGAATCCAGGTGAACTCCGAGAGTTGGGGATTGTTAGGGTGAAATTTGGGCATCCTAACAGATGTTGAAGTCTGAGCGGTTGTTCAGATATGAGGAAAGGGTCAGAAGGCCAGAGCACCAAAGAGATAACATGTGCCTCTATGAGACACTGAAGGCCAGTGTTGTGTGTTCTTAGCCATCGTAATACGAGTTGGCATACGTGTCCTTTCCAATACTGGGAGGTAACACATGTTCCCCCTTGACCAATGGAATGATTTGTTTAGTTTAGACCGATAGACTCGTTGCCACCTTGTCAACAAATCACAACTTACTATGTCGTTAGAGTGAACTCACTGTAGTAATTTCTCTGTGTGCAGACTTGCTCTCTGTACGTATTTATAAAATTGTACTTTGATTATTGCACTGATTCCCCCCTCCTTTAATGGGTTTTCTTTGTGTGTGGGCTTATCAATGTGCTGTTCTCTCTTAGCTGCTCTCTCTCTCTCTCTCTCTCTCTCTCTCTCTCTCGTTATATCAGTGTGTGTAGGTTATATGTACTTAGGCTAGTGGTGAGGAAGGATCTTTTCAAGGAGGCTGAGCAGTTTGGAAAATAGGTTACTAGTGCTCAGTCTGAGCTTTTTCATGGCAATGGACACTAATAAGTGATGTCAGTCGCATCTGTACTTGTGCAACTTCCTTAAATGCAGCTATTACCATGTTACCAGGTTCCTTTCATCTGAATTAAATCTTTCCATATGAATATTTGCCCTTTAAAATATTTGTGACAAATATTGATCATTATCAATATGACTTATGTGCTCATACAACCACTCAATCATTTGTCAGTACCCAAAGGTATACTCTATGTGTGTGTCTTGGAACCCGGCGCCGAGTAGGGAGAGTACGTAGGGGATGTATTGTGTAAAGTAGCAAGAAAATAAGTATAGCTAAGCGTGTTTGTGTGAGCCCCCCCCCCCAAAATAGAAGAACTCTAAGAGGATGCTGGAATGGAACCCACTAGCTCGCTTATGCAAGGCTACTTGAGCTAATAACACACTGTATGAAAACAAACCTATATCGAAATATTGCAGCTACAGCAATATAAGATAACTAGAAAGAGAGACGGATGATCAATAATGTTAACCTTCCCATCCCTTTCAAAAATCAATATTAGCAAGCGATCAAAGACAGGTCTTGTTGCTAAAGAGTGAGCGTGGATGTTTCCAGATCCTAAACACGCCTCTGCATAACAGCACAAATAGTTGACATGCAAATCTCTCTCTCTCTCTCTCTCTCTCTCTGTATATATATATATATATATATATATATATATACTACCGCTCAAAAGTTTGGGGTCACTTAGAAATGTCCTTATTTTCAAAATAAAATCTGTTTTTTTCAAATAATTTAACATTAAATATAACAGAAATATGGTCTAGACATTGTTAATGTGGTAAAGGACTATTATATCTGGAAACAGCTGATTTTTTATGGAATATGTACATAGAGGAACAGAGGCCCATTTTCAGAAACCATCCCTCCTGTGTTCCAATGGCACATTTTGCTGATCCAAGTTTATAATGTTAAAAGGATCATTGATTATTAGAAAACCCCCGTGAAATGATGTTAGCAAAGCTTAAAACTGTTGTGCTGATTATTAAAGAAGCAATACAGTTTTCCTTCCTTAGGCTAGTTGAGTATCTGGCTCCTGGAGCATCAGCATTTGTGGGTTCGATTATAGTCTCAAAACAGCCAGGAAACTGGTCATTCTTCTGAAACTCACTCCCTTCTTGTTCTGAGAAATGAAGGCTATTTCATGCGAGAAATTGCCAAGACAGTGAAGATCTCATACAATGGTGTGTACTACTCCTTTCATGGAATAGCGCAAACTGGCGTTAACCAAAATAGAAAGAAAAGTGGGAAGCTCCGGTCTACAAGTGAGCAAGAGCACAAGCACATCAGAGTCTCTAGTTTGAGAAACAGACGCCTCACAGGTCCTCAACTGGCAGCTTCATTAAATGGTGCCCACAAAACACCAGTCTCAAAGTCAGTAGGGAAGAGGTGACACCTGGATGCTGGCCTTCTAGGCATAGTAGCAAAGAAAAAGCCATATCTGAGGCCAATAAAAGGAAAATATTAAGGTGGAGGAAAAGAACAGACGGAAGATTGGAAAAAAAAGTTTTATGGACAGACAAATCTAAGTTTGATGTGTTCGGATCATACAGAAGAACATTTGTGAGACAGAGCAAATAAAAAGATGCTGGAGGAGTGCTTGACGCCATCTGTCAAGCCTGCTGAAGGAAATGTGATGGTCTGGGGGTGCTGGTAAATTGGGAGATTTGTAAAGGGTAAAAGGGATGTTGGATAAGGAAGGCTATCACTCCATTTTGCAACGCCATGCCATACCTTGTGGATGGCCCTTGATTGGAGCCAATTTGGTCCTACAACAGGACAATGACCCAAAGCACAGCTCCAAACTATGCAATAACTATTTAGGGAGGTATCAGTCAGCTGGTATTCTGTGTTTAATGGAGTGGCCAGTGCTGTCCCCAGATCTCAACCCTATTGAGCTGTTGTGGGAGCAGCCTGACCGTATGGTACAGAAGAAGTGCCTATCAAGCCAATCCAACTTGTGGGAGGTGCTTCAGGAAGCATGGGGTGACATTTGTTCAGATTACCTCAACAAATTGACAGCTAGAATGCCAAGGGTCTGCAAGGCTGTAATTGCTGCAAATTGAGGATTTTTTGATGAAAGCAAAGTTTGAAGGACAAAATTATTTCAAGTGAAAATTATTATTTCTAACCTTGTCGATGTCTTGGCTATATTTTTTCTATTGATTTTGCAACTAATTTGATCAATAAAAGTGTGAGTTTTCATGTTAAACATGACATTTTCTGGGTGACCCCAAACATTTGAGCGGTAGTGTATATGTGTGTGTGAGTGTGTGTGTGTGTGTGTCAAATTGCAGAAAATAGCATCATTATTTTCTTTTTATTCCTAGGGCAGGACCCTCAATGCCCCCCACTCTAATAATGCCCCCGTAGAATTTTGGCTTGCATGTTTTTATGTAATCTGTTTCCTCAGGTGTTTTTTGCAGGTTGACAAAACCCTTTAAAGAACAATTCCACCATTTTCATCTCATGTGGGCCATATACTGCTCAGTTTTACCTTGTGTGTGGTATCTCGCTAATAGCAAATAGATAAATCCTTAGCCTGAACCATTCTTACTTATATCACACAATGGATCCAGAAAGAGACTTTTTCAGTCACTAAATCAGTCAAATGCCGTTCATAAATTGAATTGTAACTTAGGCAGGCAGTTCCTTCACCTTAGAAACATTGTCTTCATTTAACATGCACATTTGAAAAATGTACACTTGCTTGTCCGCGGGACAACTCTTATATGGTGGTGTTGATGACAGAGATAATGATGATAATTTCAACGACATGGTCTGCCCCTTTAGGTCAAAAGTGTTTGAGTCGTGCAGACACAGAGATGCTTTGGGAAATGTCAGGGCTTACTGTGTATGGCCGAGATACAGGAGATAGCATATGGACACTACATGGAGACACACACACACACACACACACAGACACACACACACGCACACCTTCACAACAAGCTCTCTACATTAGCTGAAGTTCACTGCTTTGGTAATCAGCAGGGCTGTATAATAATAGTGTGACTTATTGGCCTCTCAGGTCTGTGTGTTGCACTTCACCTTACTGGCATGAGGGTAATTAACAACTTTCAAGACCATTTGGCTAGCTTGATGAAACGGTAACATCTTTATATGTGGTATTGACAAGAAGACGCTCATATTATTTCTGGCAGAGAGAAGCCGCTCAGGGTATTGTTATTGATTTGTTTATAAAGGGGTAACCGATTGAGACTGCGTCTTTTCCAGCAATTGCATTCGAGACAGACTAAGGGTCCTGGTGGTTAATTTTTTCCCTGGTGCACCCCCACTGGAACATTTCTGCTAAGGTGACACTTTACATTTGTTTTTAAAATGAATGTTTTTAAATAAGTAATGAAGCAAACCCTCGAGCACACTGGTATTCCTTTTCATCGTCACCTTTAATTATTAACTGCCAACGTTTCGGTCAACCAACCTTCTTCAGGGCGTACACAATTAACTAATTAAATAGGTAAAAAAAATTACTTTTATTACTTTTATTAATATATTAGCACCACGTCCAACCTCACACACCATACATGTTGTCTCTCCAGTATGTATGCCTTATGTTACATCATTTCATATTTAGAATCTGGCTTTGAGTTGGGATTCCTGTAGACTTCCATAGTGCTGCCCTATGCTAACAAAATAATAATTGTGAAGAAGGGTGTAGTTATCACAGAGGCCAGTGTGTGAGGTTTCTAATCTGGTCCGGACTTAAGATCCCAGCACACGAAGAAGCATGAAAAAGGAGTCTGAGCGAATAGAGCAGAGGATGAGAAGGGAGGGAGGTTACAGCTCAGCAGCCTCACACATATGGCTGTGTCCATCATGATTGCACTTTAGCTTTCTAAAAGATTATGAGACTAGTGAGTGAGTCCATGTGTTTTTTTTGTGTGTGCCTAGCTTCAAGCAGCAAGTGTAGGTTTACTCAAAACCATTTAAAAGAAATAAGTAGAGGATAACCCACTAAAACACGTATCACTTGTATGCACCAGTTTGTGGAACCATTTCTACGTAACATGTTAACACCAAAAGTAAAGTCAACAGTTTGCACTGCTGGGGCCAAGTGTTGCCGTTGGAGAACGTTCAGCATTGTCTTCTCCCTCATTGACTTGTGTCACCTGTGCTGGTGACGACTATCACTCTCTCCTCTGTTTGCCGTATCCTGTGCTCACTAACACAAGATGCCGAGGTCTGAACCACTCAGCCCTGGGGAACGGCGGATGGGGAAGGCACATTTTGAAGGGGCAGGTGAAACCTACCCTGGACGCACCTAAGTCTGAACCACTAACCGCCCAGTTATTGACCCAGTTCTCCAATCTCCACCTAGTCCTTTGAGTTGTTGGGATTTTTTATAAATGTTTTGGTTTTGTTTAAATTTCCTCTTCATCTAGCAGGAAAACATTCAGATATAGAACCTCCTACCATTATACTCAATCCCATAATACACAAACATATGAATAATAACAAAGAACAAACATGTTAGACTCCAATTTTAGCCATTAGTTTTTTTTATAATAGCTTAAAGAAATCAACCAAAAGAAAAAAAATTCCAGCTTATTCTAAATATTATCGAAGTGAGATAACGTTTTTAAAACAAATATTATTAGTGTACGATACAAGGCAGGCCATGCAGGAAAACGTCAACCCCCTGTTAATTCCTCCACTCCCTATAATTATCTCCACCTTGCTGTGCTGCTCTGCTATTTTGTTAGTAGCCTTAAAGTGATATTTCACCAATTTTCCAAAGCAATATACGTTGTTGTTTATGCTAAACAAAATCTGAATCTCGAAAAAGTTCGGGTTTTAGCGTCAATGTTCATCTAGATGGTTAACTAATAGAATACTACAAAGCCCAGAGGTCATTGCGAGAACCTAACGCACCCCTTTCATTACCACCTCCCAACATGAAGAACGGGGCGTGTCAAAACGATGTGGGGAATTAATTATTCATGCATTAATGTAAAAATACGTTTGGTTTCTGATATGTTAGAACTTCAGTTTCATTTCCCTGTATTGATAAACACTATTTAACTACACCACAGAGATGAAGAGGTTGGACTAGCGAGCTTATAATCACAAAGTAAATGAATAGCTCTCTAGGTACGTACAAATTGTGTGTTTTATACATACAAATGCTGTGATGGTACACTGATAGCATTGCGCGTTACAATGCGATCACAGCATAGCCTTCTTAGCTTGGCACAAGCAACCCCGGTTGAACCAAAAAAAAAGATCTGTAGCCAATGAAATCCATAGTCAATGAGATACTAGCTAGAGCTAAATTAGGAAAACGTGTGCATGATCAAAACCACAGCGAGAAAATAGTGCAGACTTTGGCTTAGTGTGAAGGCATTTTGGAACACTTCCGGCTCTCTGCCACCACTTACATAAAGCCCTCTAGTCTATCAGCCCTTTGCCTTAAAAGAAGTTCAACACTTTGCCCAAACAATGAATATCCAAGGTTTCAAACTGTAGACATAGGAAATTATTGATTTATTAAATTTTAAAGATGAAACAATGTATGAAAAACCCATTTAGAGTATATTTTATGAGTGCTTTACCTTTTGTATTTATAAATTGAATTGCCCCGACAAAGCAAACTATCAAACCTTAAGAAATTACAAGGTATTAGCTTTCAAACAATACTACCCACTGCTGTAGATGCTGGGGGGTGTGGCGCTATTCTTCTTTTACTTGATCTTAGTGCTGCTTTTGATACCGTGGACCATAACATACTCATAGAGCGCTTGGAACACTGCGCTGGTATTAAGGAAATAGCACCAAAATGGTTTGTCTCCTATCTTAAGGATAGATCCTTCTCTGTAAATGTTGGTGACCACTTCTCTTCATCTGCTATGATCACATCTGATGCTCCCCAGGGGTCTATTTTAGGCCCTGTTCTGCTTTCTATATAGACCTTGGCCTTAAACAGCCTTGCCATCACCGTTGTGGGTTCATCATAGTGTTTGACAATTGAAGTCCTTATAATGTATGCGTATATATTCGACATTGCTTTTCAAATAAAATACAAAATCTTGACCATTTTGCAATATCCCGCAATCCAACAAACAATACCAACAAGTTCATACTTAATTTGCAATCTTACCCATGCACCCCAAGCTACACACGCTCGTGTCTTCATGACAAATTATTAGAAAGCATAACATAGCATTTCATTGTTATGCTGATGACATGCAGCTATATATTCCTCTGAGGCTGGATGATTCTCTTTCTTTGAAGAGGCCGAATGAGTGCCTCATGGATATTAAAGATTGGATGGCTAATCATTTCCTGCAGCTTAATGAAAATAAGTCAGAGGTTATTTTGTTTGGATCCCCAAAAGTGACCAGCTCTTTAATGGAGAACCTGGGCCATCTACTACCTTTTTACGCCAAATCTCATGCAAGGCATTTAGGAGTGATTTTTGATTCGGAAATCAAATTTCCAACTTAGAAATATCTTTCAAAATCAAACAGTTTCTTTCCTTTGGCGATCTAGGCAAAGTGATGCATGTGTTTGTTTAGTCTCGGCTGGATTACTGTAACTCTTTGTATCTTGGAGTTGGTCAATCGTCCTTGTTTCGCCTGCAGCTGGTGCAGAATGTTGCCGCCCGGGTGCTTAGTGGTCTGAAAAAGAGGGAGCATATTACTCCAATTTTAGCAAGACTACAGTGGTTACCAGTCCAGTTTAGTATACAATATAAGGTATTTTCATTTGTTTTTAAAGCCTTGAATGGGCTGGGTCCAAGCTATATTTTAGACTTGCTCACTCCATATTCAGCTCCCAGATCCATGAGGTCATCCTCTCAGCACCTGGCTGTTCCTTGCTGTCGGCTAAAGCTTAAAGGCGACCGTGCTTTTGCGGTTGCTACGCCAAGGCTATGGAACAGTTTACCTTTGGAGATGAAATGTGCTTCTTCGTTTGCAAATTTGAACAAGACTTAAGACACATTTTTATGAATTAGAGTTTGGAAAAAGCTGACTTGGTCTCAATGTGAGGAATGTATGAATGTATGTTTTTTGAAGTGTTGTGATTGTCAGCACTTCGGATCAACAAGGGCTGTGTTAAATGTGCTTTAAATAGATTTTACTTACTTACTTACTATATGACACTTAAACTTCTTCAGTTATTGGTTGTTCAATTATTACTTCAGTTATTAGGTATGTCCCTTTTGGACCAATATTTAAAAATAGAACTCTATGCAGTTAACAGAGGTTAACATGTTGTGATGTCTGACAATGAAAATAATACATCTATCGGGTGCTGAGAAGAAAATGAGGAGAAAGGCTGAGGAGGAGAAAAGATGGAAATACACGGGCATGAAGGCTGACTGACTGAATACATTCGTATTTTTCACATTTTAGAAGAGCACATTTTTTTTTGCTAGCTCAAACCTTACCAATGGTCAAGGTACTAAGGTAAACAAGCTGCTTGAAAGAAAATGAATGCTACCTAGGGTGGCATTAAAGAACGTTAAACACAGACATTAATGCTAGCTAGGGTGGCATTAAGCAACGTGAAACAGACATTAATGCTAGATTTCGCTAAGACAGACTGGCACTTAATTGATCCTGAGAACACTTCGCTATTCTAGTAGCTAAGGCATTGTGAACTGATTAAAATGAAAGAATGTGAAGTAAATGTGAGATTTTTCATTCTGCAAGTAGTAACAGTTTCAAAAACACCTGTTCTCTAATTATTGGCTTTTTTCTGTAACACTATCAGATGACAAAGTTTTGAAGCATTGGAAATGTGTAACGCTGTTATTACGCGATATTCCGTAACCCATGTCAGTGAGTCTTGATCTTCAGGGCTGCTGCATATGCCACATATTGTATATTTCCCCAACTCACACTGGAAAGCACAGAGTGGCCTGTAACCACATAATAGCCATAATGCCCATTCAAGCTCACGTTCAAAGCCCATCCAAGCCAACTCAATTGTATGATCCAGACTGTTTTCAGCCATTTCATGATGCTCTATCATCTATCAATAGCCTGCTTGATTAGATCAATGTTTGTGTGCGCACAGGCACTCTCTTGACATGGTATTAAAAAAATGTGTGCCTTGCTGTTCGACCTCCTTAGGCATGTGCCACTCACTGAGAAAAGGTCAATAGACCATGGAGAGCAGCAGGAAAAGTAGGCTTGCTGTAGGGATGGCAGCGCAATGCTAGACTTGAGCGGCCACACGGTGGCAAACGGAATGTATGGTATGTTCGGCTGATGGAACCTGCAGTTAGCACTTACAATTCGTTAAAGGAGACCTATCATGCTTTTCCGTACTTTCTGACAGAAACATAGGGTTACAATGTTGGATTTTCACATTAAACGTGACCAAAGTTTCAAATAATGAGGTAAATGTATGTAAAAGTAATTCCTGTGAACACAAACCTCAGGCTTTAGACTGCTCGGTTTTCAACCGTTTTTTTTCTATTTCGGCGGCAACTGACCTCAGTAGGCCCCAGGTTTCGTTATATGGTCATTTTCTACAGGCACAGCATGGCCCAGGGCGAAGTTGGCCAATCAGAAGAAAGTGGGCTTTTAAGGAGGGGGGTCTTAAAGAGACAGGAGCTAAAATTGTGTGTTTCAGACAAGCATAGAATGATGTGCTACATCATGAAGGCCAGTATAAGATAGATAAGGATTTTTTAGAACTGTGAATCATGAAAAGCTACTCTAGTGGAGTCCCAGAATATAACAAAAAGAGGTGAATATAAGCATAATAGGTCTCCTGTAACACACACAAAAAAGAATGTGTTTGAAATGTCACAATTAATATCTTTAATTGGTAGAATTGCTAAAAGGAATGAAACAGAGATAATTGGAAGTCACCATTCATTTTCTCAGAATTACATAAATATGTTCACATCTGTGAAGCTTGAACAACAACAGTGGTGATGTGCCGTTGACCATTTTAGGTTGTGTCAATAAAATGAACTGAGATGACCACCAGTATTGATAACAGCAAATAGGCAACATTTTTGTGATAATTCACTGCAAATGTTAAAACATTTTCTAGGTGGTGTTTCCATACATCCACTCATAACACACTCTAGCCTACTGTGTGCATACATTGCTTTGTATTGGGAGACTACTGCCCATCCACAACACTCAGCCCTGCTTGACTCCTGCAGCGTGAGCTATTGAATTTATTTGTAGTCACACAAAAATGTGTACATTAACTTGTATTCACCAAAACACAGTATTGAAATAACCAAACCACAGTAGTGAAATAACCAAACCACAATACTGAAATGACCAAACCACAGTATTGAAATGACCAAACCACTGTATTGAAATAACCAAACCACTGTATTGAAATCACCAAACCACAGTATTGAAATAACCAAACCACAGTATTGAAATAACCAAACCACTGTATTGAAATAACCAAACCACAGAATTAAAATAACCAAATCACAGTAGTGAAATCACCAAACCACAGTAGTGAAATAACCAAATCACAGTATTGAAATAACCAAACCACAGTAGTGAAATCACCAAACCACAGTAGAGAAATAACCAAACCCCAGTTTTGAAATCACCAAACCACAGTATGGAAGTAACTAAAGCACAGTATTGAAATAACCAAACTACAGTATTGAAATCACAATGTAAGTTAAAAAAAATGTATCTTATAAACAACCAGTTGGATAATGACCTGACATTAAGTACACCAACATTCATAGATTTACACATTTTATTTATTGTGTTTGGTGAAGCTATAAAGCAAGATAAGTTATGTTGAGTAAAGTTGGATAAGGTTAAATAAAGATTTCAATTCAGCAGCTGCACAGTTAAATGAAACCCTGGTGTCTAAACCTTGCCATCATCTGCTCCACAAATTTTGATTGTTGCCCTTCTTTAATGTATCCCGTCATATTTATAATTTTGAAAGGAAAAACAAATAAATGTTTTTGTAGGGTGATACATGACTGGCACTATAAGTAACATATACAGTAAATACATGCAAACTGTATTGTTTGTTTCTGTCTAAGTACTTAGGGTCTACAATGTAGTCGGATGTGTTGTGGTGACTGAAAGGTAATGCGTTTTGCAAGTTCATTGTCCCGAGAGTGTCCTGAGACTCCCGGGGAAATCCGATGTAATTCTAGCTGGTGCCCGGTGGTCCAATCCCCATTACATACACAAACTAGTTTTCCCTTCACAGGCTGTGTGTGTGCGTCAAGTGTCGCCATGGTTCAAAGGGATGTTTATTGTTGCAGATCTGACAATGAAAACTCCTTCAGCACCGTAACAAAGAACATCTAAACCCCTGTTGGGGAGAATGCAAACATCTGCTGTGGTCTGCCCAGCCAAAAGCCCTCAGAGAGGATCACCTTCAACAGCGATGACCTTGACCATTGGTGTCAGCAGACAACTCAGGCCTCTCTCAGGCAGCTGCCATGAATGAATAAATAGTGTCATGAATTAAAACTACGAAATGTCATAATGAGTAATACAAGTAACCCTCTGAACATGTGTGTGTGTGTGTGTGTGTGTGTGTGTGTGTGTGTGTGTGTGTGTGTGTGAGAGTGCGTGCGTGTTCAGGGGCAGAAGCTGAGTATGAGCTCCACTCTTGAGGCCTAGTCAGGGCTTAAGCCTAGGGCTTGCTTGGAGGCATAGCCCATCTGGAAGAGCCCTTGGTTGGGCAGTGACTGAATAAAATATGTATCGGATGGAAGGCCAGATGCTCTGGGAGACTCCCTCCTCTCCATCAAAACAGATGAGGAGAAATAGGAGTTAATATGACAGAATGGATCGCATAAGGAAAAGACAGGCATATGAAGAAATGGTCATTTTTTTAAGATCTGTAGTGGATCCATAGTTGAAGTCAATGTGCCTTGTGCAAGAATCTTAAAGTGTCCTCAAATCTTTTCTTAAAAGTAAGTTTTGATAATGCGTGTCTACCTTAACATTGTTCTTATTAACGCTCTTATTTGACCTTTAATAAAAATTGTATAAAAGCTAATATTCTAATATGTCCTTCAAATACCCACTCTTCTTTGTACAAACACCTAAACACTGCGTATGAGTATGGGGAAACACATCATTAGTTTACACCCAAATTAGGCGTTATGGGAGTATTATAAGCGCTAATAATTGCCCAATAGTTGCTTTATAGTTGCATCAAAACATGTAATATAACATAGTGAATGTTTATAAATGTTGGTTATAACTATTTACAGTTATATATTTGAATCTGCATTTGCATTGAATATTTATAGTGTTTGTAAGTGGTTCACACCAAAGGTTAGGTTATACTATCTTAGGTGTTATTATAATGTACCATAAGTTGTAAAATCCAGTTGTGTGATTATTTTCTATACTTAGTTATGGACCCACATTGGTAAGTAAGTCAGTTTAGAAGGTAGGCAGGTTAAATACTTTGTCATTTACCTATGTGATTTGGGATGAGGGTCTCCATAATGGGCCTCTCCTGGGGACCATCACCTTAACGTGGTGGAGAGGTTTGTGTGCCTCTGTGAACCTGAGGGCTGTATTGCCTGGAACCTTGTGTTCCTGGTAGGGTCTCCCATGGCAATTTGGTCTCAGGCGAGGGGCCAGACAAAGAATGGTCCCAAATACACCTCATGGACAAGCGAGGAAGAAGATTAGATACCCGGCCCGGAGGAAGCCCGGGGTCCCCTCCTGGAGCCAGGCCCAGGAGGAGGACCCGTCAGCGAGCGCCTGGTGGCCGGGCTTGCCACGGAGCCCGGCCGGGCACAGCCCGAAGAGGCAACGTGGAAAACATCGCCGTCTCAACTTCTCCGTCCCGTGGGCTCACCACCTGCGGGAAGAACCAATGGGGTCGGGTGCGCTGCCAGAAAGGTGGTAGTGAAGGCAGAGGGTCTCGACGGACCAGACCTGGGTGGCAGAGGCTGGCTTTGGGGACGTGGAACGTCACCTCTCTGGGAGGGAAAGAGCCGGAGCTTGTGCGGGAGGTGGATCGCTACCAGTTGGATCTGGTGGGGCTTACCTCTACGCACAGCCTCGGCTCTGGTACCTCAATCCTGGACAGGGGTTGGACTCTATTCTTCTCCGGAGTGGCCCAAGGTGCGAGGCGCAAGGCGGGAGTGGGGATACTTATAAGTCCCCGGCTGAGTGCCTCTGTGTTGGAGTTTATCCCGGTGGATGAGAGGGTCGCCTCCCTGCGCCTGCGGGTCGCAGGGGGGAAAACTCTGACTGTTGTCTGCGCCTATGCGCCAAACAGTAGTGTGGAGTATTCGGCCTTCTTGGAGACCCTGGATGGAGTCCTGCATAGGGCTCCTGGTGGGGACTCCGTAGTCTTACTGGGAGACTTCAACGCACATGTGGGCAATGATGGAGACACTTGGAGGGGCGTGATTGGGAGGCACGGCCGCCCGGATCTGAACCCGAGTGGTGGCTTGTTATTGGACTTCTGTGCTAGTCATGGACTGGCCATAACGAACACCATGTTCGAACATAAGGATGCTCATAAGTGTACTTGGTACCAGAGCACCCTGGGCAGAAGGTCAATGATAGATTTTGTTATCGTGTCATCGGATCTGAGGCCCTATGTTTTGGACACTCGGGTAAAGAGAGGGGCGGAGCTGTCAACTGATCACCATCTGGTGGTGAGTTGGGTCAGGTGGCCGGGGAAGCCCCTGGACAGACCTGGAAAGCCCAAACGTGTAGTGCGGGTGAACTGGGAACGTCTGGAGGAGGCCCCGGTACGGGAGGCCTTCAACTCACACCTCCGGCGGAGCTTCTCTTGCATCCCTGTGGGGGCTGGGGGCATAGAACCGGAGTGGGCAATGTTCAAAGCCTCCATTGCTAAAGCCGCGTCTGAGAGTTGTGGTCTCAAGGTCTTGGGTGCCTCAAGGGGCGGTAATCCCCGAACACCCTGGTGGACACCAGGGGTCAGGGGAGCCGTCCGACTGAAGAAGGAAGCCTTCCGGGATATGTTATCCCGGGGGACTCCGGAAGCAGTTGCAAGGTATCGACAGGCACGGAGGACTGCAGCCTCGGCGGTGGCAGAGGCGAAGCAGCGGGTGTGGGAGGAGTTCGGAGAAGCCATGGAGAAGGACTTTAGGCTGGCACCAAAGTTGTTCTGGAAAACCATCCGGCACCTCAGGAGGGGAAAGCAGGGAAGCATTCAAGCTGTATACAGCAAGGATGGGACGCTGCTGACTTCAACTGATCAGGTGATGGGACGGTGGAAGGAGCACTTTGAGGAACTCCTAAACCCGACAAATCCCCCCTCTATGGTTGAGGCGGAGCTAGAGGATGATGGGGGATCAACGCCAATTTCCCTGGTGGAGGTCACTGAGGTAGTCAAACAACTCCACAGTGGCAAAGCCCCAGGGGTTGATGAGATCCGCCCTGAAATGCTGAAGGCTCTGGGTGTTGAGGGACTGTCATGGATGACACGTCTCATCAACATTGCGTGGAGGTCAGGGACAGCACCTAAGGAGTGGCAGACCGGGGTGGTGGTTCCCCTCTTCAAAAAGGGGGACCGGAGAGTGTGTGCCAATTATAGGGGCATCACATTACTCAGCCTCCCCGGGAAAGTTTACTCTAGGGTGTTGGAAAGGAGGGTCCGGACGATAGTCGAACCTCGGATTGAAGAGGAACAATGCGGTTTCCGACCAGGGCGTGGAACAACGGACCAACTTTTTACTCTCGCAAGGATCCTGGAGGGGGCCTGGGAGTATGACTATCCGGTCTGCATGTGTTTTGTAGATTTGGAGAAGGCGTATGACCGGGTCCCCAGGGAGCTATTGTGGGAGGTGCTGCGGGAGTATGGGGTGAGGGGGTCACTACTTAGGGCCATCCAATCTCTGTACTCCCAAAGCGAAAGCTGTGTCCGGGTTCTCGGCAGTAAGTCAAACTCGTTTCCAGTGAGGGTTGGTCTCCTACAGGGCTGCGCTTTGTCACCGATTCTGTTTGTGACATTCATGGACAGGATTTCAAGGCGCAGCCGCGGGGGAGGAGGGCTGCAGCTTGGTGAGCTTGGGATCACGTCACTGCTTTTTGCGGATGATGTGGTACTGATGGCGCCATCGGCCTGCGACCTTCAGCACTCATTGGATCGGTTTGCAGCCGAGTGTGAAGCGGCTGGGATGAAGATCAGCACCTCCAAGTCTGAGGCCATGGTTCTCAGCAGGAAACCGATGGAGTGTTTACTCCAGGTAGGGAATGAGTCCTTACCCCAAGTGAAGGAGTTTAAGTATCTTGGGGTTTTGTTCTCGAGTGATGGGAAAATGGAACGTGAGTTGGGCCGGAGAATCGGAGCAGCGGGAGCGGTATTGCAGTCGCTGTATCGCACCGTTGTAACGAAGAGAGAGTTGAGCCGAAAGGCAAAGCTCTCAATCTTCCGGTCCATCTTTGTTCCTACTCTCACCTATGGTCACGAAGGATGGGTCATGACCGAAAGAACGAGATCACGGATACAAGCGGCCGAAATGAGTTTCCTCCGGCGGGTGGCTGGCTTCTCCCTTAGAGATAGGGTGAGAAGTTCAGTCATCCGGGAGGGACTCGGAGTAGATCCGCTGCTTCTTTGCGTAGAAAGGAGCCAGTTGAGGTGGTTCGGGCATCTAGTTAGGATGCCACCTGGCCGCCTCCCTAGGGAGGTGTTCCAGGCACGTCCAGCTGGGCGGAGGCCACGGGGCAGACCAAGGACCAGGTGGAGGGATTATATCTCCATGCTGGTCGGGGAGCGCCTTGGAATCCCCCAGTCAGAGCTGGCGGATGTGGCCCGGGAAAGGGAAGGATGGGGCTCTCTGCTGGAACTACTACCTCCGCGACCCGATCGGATAAGCGGACGAAGATGATGATGATGATGATGATGGTCTCCATAATTGGATTCATTCAATTTAAGAAGTATGATTTCACTGAAAAGTAGTATGGTCAACTTATAATGCACCATTTGATGCTGAATAACTCAGTAGTGAAACATCTCTCGGGCATATACATATTAGGTACCCATAATGCTTCACTATTCTGTTATCGAGCATTAAGATTTTTCTATGATTGTTATTATGAATGTCGTAACTTACTTCATTAATGTTGCTTATAAAAACACTTAACTTGTTTCCTATTTAATGTGAGGTACGCTAACTACAAATCATTATGACACATGAATAAACATAAAGAAAAGGCTGAATTGGTTATTACTTAATTTGAAGTATCCATAATGGGTGCCTTATTCAGTAAAAAGGATATTAACATCCTAATAATTGTCACTGCATAGTACACTACAAAATGCAATAACAATAAAAAATGGCCCTATTCACACTTGGACTGCTTTGCCAAGAACGAAATGTAATTAATGCGAGAGAATTGTGCTTGCATTTCTTTGAGATGCTGTCACCTATGAATACCACAATGAAGGCTGTTGCGTTGTGCCTAACAGGCCATGCATGGTTAGATGGGTGGGTTTGT
Source organism: Aplochiton taeniatus (assembly GCA_017639675.1). Taxonomy (NCBI): domain Eukaryota; kingdom Metazoa; phylum Chordata; class Actinopteri; order Galaxiiformes; family Galaxiidae; genus Aplochiton; species Aplochiton taeniatus. The sequence continues at coordinate 4,473,779 of CM030191.1, forward strand.
GTGAGAGAGCCTAATATAGTACTGCTATATTTTTGGCCCACATTTCAACCACTGATCAGAAAGTTTAGGTCACATCCTAATGGGTAAGTCTCGAAGTTGCATGGAAAACGGCATGCAATAAGATCACATTTATTTGATTAAAATACTTTTTATTCCAATAAAGGCTAGTCTTTTTTATCAAGACATTTGTATAGAATGCCTTGAGAAAAATGTTAACCTTGGAATTAAATTAGTTTTTTTTTATGTCTGAAAGCTATTTTGAATTTTGTAAGGAATCATACATGCAATTAAGACCAAAAAATTAATTGGTTTTCTTACTTTCAACTCCTGTTAGACTAAAATAAAGTATTCAATATGCCTTTTTCGACACTCAAACCAAGGCCATATATTCCTATTTAGTTGTGCTTCTTTTTCTGTTTTTTGGATATCAACTACTTCTATGTACTTCATATACTTCTATTGTGCATTTTGATTAACTTACAAGTTTTCTTGAATTTGGCATTTCAGTATAAATGTGAGTGTTTGTATGCCTCTGTGAGAGAGAGAGATGCTATCACGAACTCCTTAACATGCACATGCTCCCCTGCTTTTGTAATGTGACCATCTTTTTAATTTGCATATGAGGTCACTCATTCTCCCAAAGCTCCGGGTTTTAATGAAAACAGTAAGAAGCCGAAATAATGCAAATAATAACATTTGATAATGCAGTGGCACAAAGGATGAGGCACAGCCTCTATTCAGAGACATGGGGCTTGTGATAAATATGCACAGTAATTATAGATCTGTGCTGCTTAATTACTGTTGGCTGCATGGCAAAGAGAAAGGAGACAGCAATAAATGTAACTACCCATAAACCAGACACTACCATTTAAAAAAGCATAATAGAAAAGGCTATGGGACAAATTGCTCAAAAACCAAACGAAACAGAAATGTTCTCAAGGTGAGAAACAAGCAAACACTTGTTCGATCCAACACACACGCAAACATAGACAAAAGCAAGCGGGGAATAGGATGAAATTAGCTTAAATCTTTATTCGATTCTATTTATCAAACCTGGAAGTATCTCCTCATCCACGGAAAGAGTACGTCTTTATTAAATCTGGAAATATGAATAGTGTTCTAACATAGGTCGGTGTTTATAACAGTGAGAACCAATAATCTTGTATAGTTCAAAATCGTGTTAAACTTTGATAGACTGGCCACATTTTGATTACCTCTGTGTTGCCATGTTTGTGTGAGTGGATGTGTTTGTTGTTGGGTGGTTGCATACAAAAAGGTTATGTATTTTAACAACCCATTCCTCTTCACCATTTTCTGTGGAAAGCAAAATTGAGTAGCCTATTCCTAGTCATCGTTAATCCATTGAGTTGCAACTGTCATGGGTGGCACCAATAACATAAAGAAGAGCTCCTCCAAGCCACAACAGAGAGTGCAATAATATTCGGTGTGCATGTTTGTTTACCGGCTTCAAAGATATTTGCCTTTTCTATTAAAACATAACACCAAAGGTAAGTTCAAGGCAGAAATTACTCTGGTACTAATAATTATAGTTTTTTAAAAGGATTCCTTAGATTGAATGTGTGAAGTTTATAAGGCTATGTATATACAGACATTTATTGGTATAGAAGCAAAAGCAGTTCCTCCCCTTGTTCCTTCTCGGTCTGTCTCAGCAAGGGGGAGCAAGACACTGAAGCATAGTGCAAATTTACCTAATTGCTTTCTTTAAAACATAATCTATTCTGTTCTAGCCACCGACAGAAATGTTCACCATTAATTTGTTATCTTTTTCCTTGCATTTCAATAATTGGGGAAGTAGGTCTACAACACCGCCCCCTTAAGACGAATATAGGATTTTTCGGTGTTGCTATCATTACGTTGTATATGTATGTACGTATGTACAAGTCAGTATATGTATGTATCTGCGCATGTATGTATATGTGTGTCTAGGTATGTATCTGTGTATGTACACTACCGCTCAAAAGTTTGGGGTAAACCCAGAAAATTTCATGTTTTCCATAAAAACTCACACGTTTTATCAAATGCAAAATTAATTGAAAGTATAGTCAAGACATTGAGATGGTTAGAAATAATGATTTTCACTTAATTTTACCATAATCTTGTCCTTCAAACTTACTTTCGTAAAAAATCCTCCATTTGCAGCAATTACAGCCTTTCAGACCCTTGGCATTCTAGCTGTCAATTTGTTGAGGTAATCTGAAGAAATTTCACCCCATGCTTCCTGAAGCACCTCCCACAAGTTGGATTGGCTTGATAGGCACTTCTTCTGTACCATACGGTCAAGCTGCTCCCACAACAGCTCAATAGGGTTGAGATCTGGGGACAGCACTGGCCATTCCATTAAACACAGAATACCAGCTGACTGCTTCCTCCCTAAATAGTTATTGCATAGTTTGGAGCTGTGCTTTGGGTCATTGTCCTGTTGTTGGACCAAATTGGCTCCAATCAAGGGCCATCCACAAGGTATGGCATGGCGTTGCAAAATGGAGTGATAGCCATCCTTATTCAAGATCCCTTTTACCCTATACAAATCTCCCAATTTACCAGCACCAAAGCACCCCCAGACCATCACATTTCCTTCAGCAGGCTTGACAGATGGCGTCAAGCACTCCTCCAGCATCTTTTTTTTTGCTCTGTGTCTCACAAATGTTCTTCTGTGTGATCCAAACACATCAAACTTAGGTTTGTCTGTCCATAACACTGTTCTTTTCCCCCATCTTAATCTTTTCCTTTTATTGGCCCCAGATATGGCTTTTTCTTTGCTACCATGTTGAAGGCCAGCATCCAGGAGTCACCTCTTCACCATTTAATGAAGCTGCCAGTTGAGGACCTGTGAGGCGTCTGTTTCTCAAACTAGAGCCTCTGATGTACTTGTGCTCTTGCTCACTTGTAGACTGGAGCCTCCCACTTTTCTTTCTATTTTGGTTAACGCCAGTTTGCGCTGTTCCATGAAAGGAGTAGTACACACCGTTGTATGAGATCTTCAGTGACTTGCCAATTTCTTGCATGGAATAACCTTTATTTCTCAGAACAAGAATAGCCTGACGAGTTTCAGAAGAATTACCAGTTTCCTGGCCATTTTGAGACTATAATCGAACCCACAAATACTGATGCTCCAGATACTCAACTAGCTTAAGGAAGGAAAACTGTATTGCTTCTTTAATTAGCACAACAGTTTTAAGCTGTGCTAACATAATTGCACAAATGTTTTCTAATGATCAATTACCTTTTTTTCCATGGTAAACTTGGATTAGCTAACAAAATGTGCTATTGTAACACAGGAGTGATGGTTTCTGAAAATGGGCCTTTGTACGCCTACGTAGATAAAAAAAAATAAAAAATCCATATATCGTTTCCAGATATAATAGTCATTTGCCACCTTAAGAATGTCTAGAATATATTTCTGTTCAATTTAATGTTATTTTATTTGATAAAAACTGTGATTTTATTTTGAAAATAAGGACATTTCTAAGTGACCTGAAACTTTTGAACAGTAGTATATAGATATATATATATATATATATATATATGTATATATATATATATACACACACTGCAAATGGTAATGACTACACCAGTTTAATATTACAGAGAAGAAGGATAAGAGGGGGAATGTATCTAAAGTTTGCAGGGGCCACTGGAGGAAAAGAGTTCTTGCTAAGGCGTGTCCTTTAAACTTTTAATGTAGCTTGCTTATAATTGTTCATTCATATATTATCTACCTTTTTCATAATACACAGGATATGGTGTTATAATACCCAATGAAGACTATTTTAAGCTTATCCGGTTTTATCATTTTGTTTCGGAAGGCCAAATCTGAAGACGTTTGCTCAAGTGACACCGTATGATTCAAATCCAGCAAGTAAGAGATGGATCAACCAATCAGGTCAGGGCTCATCAACAGATTCTCTCTATCAGCTGTATGTGTTGCTTAAAACGGAATGCCATTCAGAACAATAGAGCGAACGCCTTACAATCTCACTCCCTTCATTTTACGATATTCAAGAATCGTCTGCATGGAATAGTGAACAAAACCTACCTTCGCTTGCATACCACATGGCATGAAATATCTTCATTTTACTACATGCCAAATTTTAGATAATTCTTCATTTTCGTTTAATTTAATCATGCTAATTAAATAAATCTTATTTAAATAGATCTGGTAATTGCAACGGGCATCTCGGCCCTCAAGACCCTTAGCATCACTTATCGCTTTGCGTAATATGGCACCATTATGGCAAACATAGGCCAGTGCAGTCCACAAGCCTGCTAAGCCACAGGTCTGTTTGTACCGTTTACAACATGTCCGCGACTATTTGTCATAGCGGCACAGAGGCATTGTAATGTTTTTGTATTCACTCATTTCTTTAAATAGACCAATTGTTTACAGACCTCAAACTGTCTTGGGTCATGTGACCCCCGGTTCGAGGACCACTGTCACAGAGCAATGTCAGGAGGTTAGGAGAGCAGCACATGCATCTAATTTGGCCAGGAATATAAAAGCAGGGAGGCAAAAACACTCAAAAGTCAAAGTATTTATGGTAACGTTCACCTCTGTTAACATTAATATCTATTTGGCATTAGATCTGCTGGGGAAAAATATGCCTCTTTGTCTTCTCAGACCTGTTCATAGTACAACATCCTGGTCTCTTTAGACCTGTCCATAGTACAACATCCTGGTCTCTTTAGACCTGTTCATAGAACAGCTTAGATGTCTCTTTAGACCTGTTCATAGAACAGCTTAGATGTCTCTTTAGACCTGTTCATAGAACAGCTTAAATGTCTCTTTAGACATGGAGTTTGTGTTTTGCAATAATTCTATGCAGAGATTTCTACAAGCATACTGACGATGTGTAGTGTTGTATATATTTTTTAGATTTTTTTTTTAAATGATGTGCTTTTTATCATATTTACTGCCAAAATGCAAAATTAATTTAAATTGGTTTCCTCATATAAAGGTTTAACAAAAACATTATCAACAAGTTAAAATCTTCAGTGAATCCACTGCTCCATGTGGGCTTTAAAAATTCCACAAATTGACTTTGTCACACAAAGAATACCTCCAACTTATATAGAACGAAGTGACCCATGGGAGCGCCTCCGTCATACATGATGAAAACACTTATTCTTGTTTGCTAACTATTACAATATCATTTCATTCAATCTGGTTCATTTCATTCAATCCCCACTCTACCTATATCTTCATTTACTTATGTTGCTAGATAATAGGAGTATAATGGTTCAAAACCGTTTGGAGAAAGCCAAAGTATTAGATGTAGATAGAGTGACACACACATAACAAAAGACCATGGAATGTGGAGGAATGCACTGAATAGCATCCTGGCATTCAGGTACAGTGGGAAGACACACATTTGAAGACTTCCACTTTCCTTCTCACTGGTGGCGGGCAGCAGCGTTACTTTGGATTTTATCTCTCAGTGACAAACATGTCCTTCAGCTCTTCATGACAAGCCCTTTTCTTTTAACAGCTTTTTACAAATGCATCTGTATTGACAGGATGTTTTTTTGGAATACTATTGATTGTGGTTTAATTATTTCCTAATTCAGCTGTCTGTCTTTACAGTTGGGATTCTTTCACTTTTCTTTCTGTCACAAACGTCATGCATAAAATAATATTGAAATGAGCGCCTCATCTTTTCTGTATTCTGTCAAACAGAACATAACTTACTTTCAAGGATTATACGTTCAACAAACTGACCCATGCTGTGCTGTTCCAAACATTATAACATCCTAAGAGTTATTCAGGACACACCTAAATATGAACCCACCCGCAGGCAGTATGTTTTGCTTGCCCAAGCAGGACAGGGGGTAAGACTTCTGTAGATGAAGTGTGATGACTGAAGTTTTCCTTCCGTCCAGCGTCCTCTCCAAGAACGGTAAGTGTTTTTTAAGAGATGGAAAACATCTATTTAGTCTCTCTCATAGACACACACACACACACAGACAAACACACTCTCTATCTCTCTCTCTCACACACACACACACACACTATCTCACACACACACTTTCTATCTCACACACACACACACACACACTATCTCACACACACACACACGGTAATCAGGCCCTTCCGGGAGAGTGAAGTGGCTCAGACTAATGCTGGACATTGAGTGGTTGCTTGAGTCTGTGATGTCACGTCTTACCCTTAACCCTTAAAGCCCCCAATCATCCTCCATTACCCTGTTAAATGGCTCTATGTGTGTGTTTGTGTGTGCGTGTGTGTGTAAACGCACGCATGTAAAATGCAATCGAGTGTGTGTCCTTCCTCGGGGTCCTCTTAAAGTATGAAGTGCATCCTTAGAACGGAGGGATGGCGAATGGGTTGAAGGAGGAGACGGAGCAGAGGTGGAGGAGGGGATGAAGAAGGGAAAGGAGTTGGAGTTCAACAAAGGAAGGGGGGGGAAACAAGATGAAGGAGGGTTAACGGAGAGGGCTGGGCGCAGGGAAGAAGACCGAGAGGGCTCTCGAAAAACATTCAGCTCCTCCAGTTTAGTTTGCACTCATAATTACTTGCGCTTCGAAAGTTCGTTCCAACATCCACTGCCAACACAGCCATCACTGTGGACTGACTTAGTGAAATTGAACAATTCCCTTTAATCTACTTCATGTTATTTGTGTGTTTATTTGCAACTATTGAGAACAATTTTGTCCAATGTACATCAAGCCATTGTATATCACATTAATTTTCTTTTACCAATACCCCAAAAACTATGAAGGCAGCTGGACAAAGAAAATGTGTTCTTAATTGACTGTAATGTTGTTCTTAACGTGTGCATCAAATGTTTAATGTTCATAAACTTACAACATAGATCACTTTTTTATCGTGGTCATGTATTTTGTAAGATGGATTTATTCGTCTGATTAGGGCAGATTCAGCGAAAGATGAGGACAGGGGTTGAGACGGGAACATGGTTTGATATGATTACTGTCCTTCTTAATAAATGGCACTTAACCCCCTGAGTGCCTCCTGCCTCCTGGTGACAGCAAACACACAAAGCCACTGCTTGGAAATGCAAAGTTAAAGACACTTAGGGGAAAGGCAAGAAGGAGAACTGGAAGGCTATTAGGGGCAGAACAAGGATGTGACAATGACATATTAGCATAGAGGGAGAGGAGAGTGGGGGTGACCCACCTCACTACCTGCTTTGGAATTGGTCACCAGGGAGACGTAGGACTCCCAGCCTGAGGGCAGTCATAACATGGAATACAAAAGGGGAGGCTTAAATCAATGATGTTGTCTCTGCTGTGGTAACCTCAACAGTCACCTTGGAAAAGCATACCTGTCCGTCTATCTGTAGTTGGTCTTAGGTCCGGGCGTCGGCACGGGTCTCCTGATTCGATCCCAATTCACCAGGACCCGATTCGATTCGATATCGATTCAGGACGCCATTGCTACTGTAGGTGGGTGTTTGTGGCAGGTTTAAGAGCCAATCGTCATCTTCATTAAGGATCCCACAAGGAAAAGGCTTCAGGCTACATGGTACTAGCCTGCATCCATCCATCTTTTTCTGTGCTCCTTCCCTGTCCTCCATTCACAAAAAAACATATTTAACAGGAGACTACTGAATTATCAGTGAGAGTTCAACGAATGGCAAATAAAAGTTATACTATAGTAGGATATGTAGTAGCCTATAGTGTTATTAATTGCTATAATATAATATATTATATAACATACTGGCCTACACATTATTGGCCTCAAATAATCATAGAATAATCCTATAAATGTAATTTTATCTAAACAGTAGCTAAATTAGTTGCAGAATCCATACGTGATATAGATTCATAATATCCAAAAGGAATAGTAGACCAAAAAAGACATTGAAACTATTCAACACATCAAATGATTTTATACTGTCTGCTATACTCCTGAATCCAACCATAACACATACAGTAGGTGAAAGCAACAAACTATTTTCTTATTCGGTGGTTGATCAACTTCCGTATGGAAAACATCGCAAAAGTAGGAAATATCCGGCACGTAACTCAAATGCAGCTGGCTTATCCGCACTGCTTTCAGGAATGGACTTCCGCCGTACCACAAACAATTTGACGGAGTTCAGTATGCGCGAAGCGGGAAGCCTCTTCAAATAATGTTTTGTGAAATCTACACACATTAACTGAGTAAAGGTATTGATTTATGGGATCGATCTTGTTTTTTTAAAGTTTGAATCGGCCAAATGAAAATTGTGATTAATTGGAAAATTGAATTTTTTTTTACCCCGCCCTAGTGAGATATTATGAAATAAAAAATCGTACACATTTAAAAAAACAGACACCCAAGACATTCGTACTAGCTGGATGGACATACAGGAGCTGGTGTGTGGGCTCATCAATGTGCTGTTCTCTCTTAGCCTCTCTCTCTCTCTCTCTCTCTCTCTCTCTCTCTCTCTCTCTCTCTCTCTCTCTCTCTCTCTCTCTCTCTCTCTCTCTCTCTCTCTCTCTCTCTCTCTCTCTCTCTCTCTCTCTCTCTCTCTCTCTCTCTCTCTCTCTCTCTCTCTCTCTCTCTCTCTCTCTCTCTCTCTCTCTCTCTCTCTCTCTCTCTCTCTCTCTCTCTCTCTCTCTCTCTCTCTCTCTCTCTCTCTCTCTCTCTCTCTCTCTCTCACACACACACACACTCCCTCTAATAGCCCCTCTCTTATCAATTTCCCTTACTACTCTCTTTTTCTCTGCCCCTCTTTTTCCTCCACCACCTCTCCTCCCTTCCACTCCCTCCCTTCCTCTCTCTCTCTTTTTTCCCCTTCTCCATCTCTGTGATTACTGCCTCGTAATTGCGTCTACGGTGAAGTGGTTGCAGGCTGGAAGCCTATTGTTTCTGGGGTAATAGGTGGTGACCCGTTGCTCTTGACCTGCGGCACAATAGTGCCAGACAATGTTTGGCTGTCTCACAATCATCAGCGATGAACGTGAGGAGAGGGTGGTGGGATCTCGCCATGCTCCCGTGAAGAAAGGCGAGGGATGCATACATTTCCATACTGATCAGACAGGCTTTTGTACACATTCTCCAATTATTGTGATATGCAATGTCTTTCTGAGACAAATCAGGCCTGTTTTGAGGAAGAACATTCATTGTTTGTGCATATATCAGAGAGAAAAAGGCACGAGAAAAAAGGGAGAAGATTGAATTGGAAAGGATTTGGTCTTCAGCATATTAAAGGCCATTATCTGGTAGTGGCCACATATTTTCCATCCAGGGGAACACTGTGAATCACGCAAGAAGCAACCAACTGCCACACCCTTCCATTTTTACAAACCATAGGTTTGTTAAACATTCTAGATTTGGACTTCATTCAATTTCTTCACATTACTTTGATTCAAATCCGACTTTGGAATACTTGGTGACCAAGGAAGATGCTTTAACCTAATTTTGACTTAAAGACTTTATGACTTCTGCTTGTCCCACATCCACAATCATTTTCTTGCCCAACAAAGCAGTAAAACCTAATTATGGTAACAAAGGAAAGCACATTTACCCTTGCTCTGAGAGAAAGAATGTTATATTTGACACACGCACTTAACACCATCTTATTGTAAAAACCATGTCTCAATATTTCAAATACAAGGTAACACTTACCACTTACTTTCTGTTTTATGTTTTATCAGTGACATGTTTGATTCTATACTTTAATCCTTCAGACGTATGACTTGGATTTATCAGATTTGTATGTAGCTGTAAGGTTACGTGGTATCAACCACCTTAAAAAGGTGTTTCACTGCTTCTAGTCAATGCTTTCCTTCTCCTGGTATTCTTTTGTTCTTTTCAGCTGTGCTGTACTATTGAATTAGGAAATTAGTTTGATGGGAAATTAACTGTGGTAGAAACTAAGCTGCCACCAACTGAGGAATATTAAAACTCTTTTATTGTTGTAGTAAAATATTTTTGAAGAAAATACTGGCACTACCAAAACATGCTTTAGTGAATGCCATCTACCATTATTATGCTTGAACAATACATTTAATGATAATAATTGAGAAGGCTATCCTCTCTTCCCAAAAAATACATGATAACAAGTGGGCAGGACACTTGGAGAAAGGGTATGTATTTATGACTCACCACCCATGATCAGAGCTTTGCATCTGCATAACAGAAATATTCACATGAATATATCTTCCCATTTATCTTTTGTACCAACTTCAAAGATTTGGAACATTTGATTAAGTCTGCCAACTCTGAATCCAACACTTAATGAATAGTAATTGATTAACGTAAGACCCGCACTTAATGCCTAGTATGAGGCCACCACCACCCACCACCCAAGCACTTATGTCGGAATGTCACCCTGCGTGTGTGTGTCAGTCTCTTTGAGAATTCATTTCACACAGACTCTCTGTTAATTGACAGCCAGAAATTAGGCCATCAAGAAGAGAGAATGAAGTGCAACAGTGATTTAATGCTATGCTGCCCGTCATTCAAACGCAGGTTATCTAAGGTTCATTGGAAAACCTAAGTGTATGTTACGCAGAATTGGGCCTGATAATCTCATGTTATAATAGTGAAAATTATAAGAAAAAAAAAATACTTGGACTGTATCAAAATGATACTTTTTAATAGACGGTGGCAGGTAGCATTAACACTGTCATAATATACCCACTACTAGTTTGAACAAAACCCTTTTGTCGCAATTGATCATATCATTGCGTCAAAATAAATGCGGCCTCTGTGTCAATGGCTAATCAAACTATCAGGTGTATTGTAAATAGTAAACAAAGCAAAGTACTAAAGCTAACATAGAAAACAGACAGAGGACCATTATTCAATGTATATCTAAATGATTGTAACTTTGTCTTGTGGCAATTACATGGCATGGCGTGTTGATAGGAACACTGATCACGATGACATTATCTGCGTTTGACTGATGAGATCTTTGAATAATGATTGTTAGGATTTATTAGTGTAAAAAACGCTCTTCTGTTCATAATGCAGTGCACCTCTGTTCAGACACACGGACATAGATTGAGTCAAAGGACATGGTTCTGCTATCTGGGGGCTCCTGGGTAAAATTATCTGTGACAGCTGAAGTCTGATAAACAAGAAGAATCTAAATAATGCAGCTCTCCTCTGTCACTCTCTGTGAACCTGCATATGAGTACCATGCATAATTCACTCTTCTGGGGACCGGTACGTACACTTACACCACGCCAGATAGAGAGAGAGACTGAGATGGAGAGTGACTCATAGAGGGTTCTGTTTAGACAGTCCTTAAATGCACAGTGTGCTGCTGGAAAGGAGAACTCAGGCTACAAAGCAGGCAGGAGATGGTCTGAGGGTGAAACAAAGGTTTGGCGTTTTTAACGGAAACAAAAAGTCTTAACCCTTACAAAAGGTTGCCAAAATTACAAAAAGACTTCACCACAGGCGATTCCCTCAGCGTTTCCGTAAATCGTCTCAGTCTCCGCCGCTAGAACCGTCGAATTCGTCTTTTGAGGGGGGGGGGGGGGGTTTGGGTTAACCAGCAGTCTCTGGGCTGCATTCCCCTGTATACCTAGTCAGCTCGTCAGCCCAAGTCACACCAGCTGTGCTCGTCGTGGCTCCAGGTCCGGGCCGTCAGGACAGGCCCGGGTCCTGAAGCCCTGAGAAGCCCGGCGCTGTCCATGAACCTCTAGCTCCTTTTCGGCCCGGTGAGGTGGAGCTGGTAGGTGGCCTACGGGTCGAGAGAATAGGGGTGGGCCGCCAGGGCCGCACCACAACAGGTAGTCATGTCACAAGCCTATATCTAAACTGACCGGTTTTCACAAGAACTCACTAAAGTTGGCAAGGAAGCAGCCATGATTTGATCTCTATTAGATTAGACGGAAAAAGAGGCAAAAAGAGGCCATGGTTCGGTTTGGTCTGGCAATGTAAGTGAGATTGAGCAGTACATCCACTCGGGGTGAGAAGTAATTATGCACTCGCACTAAAAGGTGACACTTCAAAAAAGAATGGTTTGTCGGTGAAATGTCATTGGGTAGCTGTGTTATATCTGTGGTGAATCACATTTTTATGTTACAGTACAAATAACCATTTTGGTTTTAAATGGAACCAAGAGTAAATGTGTACAATTGTATAAAACCTGCTTCAGTACTGGGTTCATATAGATCTCCTTATCACCCTTTACGTCAGGGTAGAACTATGAATAAAAGTATATTTTATAGAGTTTGCATTGGTTCAAGTCTGAACTATAAATAAAAGGTAGAACTAGAAATATAAGGTTATTTGTAGAGTGTTCAACGGTTCAGGCCAGAACTAGAAATAAGAAATTGAAAAATCGTTTGATGCCCAAGATAGGTCAAGCACGCAAGCAAAGTGCTCAGAATCAAATTCCACGTTGTCCCTTTTTATTACTATCTTGTTCTCTTTCAATACAACATTTGTTTGGGTGAGGCATGTAAAGGTAGGCACACTAACTGAACAGGAAGTCCATGACTCTGATAATATTCATGAAGCTTTTGATTAAACCCTATCACCATTGTAAATGAATCAACATAATACAATAGGTCCTTCATTGAAATTAAGTTCAATTACATTTACAATAGAACTAGCCCTACATAGGGTAGAAAATCGCCACTGACAATATTGAGCACGTACATTAAATTACACTATCACCATGGTAAAGCATTTCAGGACAACATTTTTCAGTTATAAATGTTCACTTTTTTGACGTTCCCTAAACATACAATCAAGTGACGAGATTGAATCATATTCTGCAATGGTGTGCTTTGACTGACATATGGCTGTGGACACTTATTTCTAAGCAGAAGTGACCTTGACCTCTGACCTACAGCAGATACTGTATCGGCCCATCTGTCAATGAGGGCCTATCTGCAGTGGGGGTACTTAAGGGTATCTACAGGTAATTCAAGATATCTGAAATTGAAGGAAGATAGGGTGGGGGCCAAAAGTGGCCCGGCGCAGATGGACACATCTTTAAAAGCTTTCAGATAAATGTAGAAATCATAAATGGGACTAAGGACAGAAGATAGAGTTTGTGTTGTTGTGTGTACGCGGCATGTGCACACGCTTGTGTGTGTGTGTGTGTGTGTGTGTGTGTGTGTGTGTGTGTGTATGTGTGTGAGAGAGTGTGTGTGTGTGTGTGTGTGTGCTTATCTTCGCCGTGCATGGGAGTTTGGTGTGACTTTGAAGCACAGTCCTTGGCTCGCTGCCTCAGCTCCATTATCTCTCTGTCTTCCTCTGCTCAGCCTCCTCTGCCTCAGGCATCTTTCTACTTTAAAGAGCTGTCCAATGGTTGGACACACGCACACACACACATACACACACACTCCGCTGAGGCTGAGGCGCTTGGCACGGAGGCGGCTGGCTAACAGCTTGTAGGAGTAAGGTTACATTTCTCCGTATGCAGACTAACACTGTTACTGTGTGTGTGTCGTTTCTCAGAGCTGGGACCTTTTGGCTGAGCAGCTGTTAAACTCCCAGCCATAAGCCTTTTTGTTGGTGCGGATGCGTGTATGTAAAAAAGGACACACAAAATGGATGGTTTCCTCCCTGGCTTAGCAGGTTTCATTCACACTGTCTGTGTGCTTTGTGACGCTCCCATTCTATACGGGTTAGGAATGGCGCGATGACAGAAGGAAAGGGTGGAAAAACCGCTCAGAAAATAGAAAGACATAGTGTAGCGGAAGAGGGGGGGAAAAAAGGTACCTATATTTGGTATTTGGGTTTGGACATAGTGTAGCGTGAGCGGGGAAAAAAGTATTTGGTTTTGACATTGCAGAATTGGCCATTGAGTGATGTGATGGCGGGGCATATGAACCCCTGTGTTCCTGTGTGCGGTCTTTTTGAATATCGACCTGCCAATGCACCTTGAGCTGAATGGGAGAAGACAGAGCAGATGACAGTGCAGATAAGCTCACCTTGACACACACTATCTGAACCCCATCACACACACACACACACACACACCACCACGACGACATCCTCTGTCTACTAAACAGCCTGTCGATGTTTTGACACGCAACTAATGTTCGACGACGGGAAACGTGTCGTGTCGGATTGGAGGAATTGAAGAGGTGGCCTTCTAGAACCGTCCACCACCTTCTTCACTTCGAGGAAGTTTGTCTGGAACATCAGTTTACTGGGGAGCTTGATCTTCGACGGCACAACACAGCCTCGGTCAGTTATATAGTAAGGTTATAGCTGCATTGCTGATGTTAGAACAGGAAAAATGCCTCTTGAGGCCGCGGGCTGAAAAGGGTTCCACACTTACAGTTAACCCCAGTTACAAGATAGATTCTTCAACACATCGTAGGCTGTGAGTCTCTTCAGGCAGTGGAGGCGTTCCTGGGTCTTTTTGGACAGAAGCCTAAGGTTAGCATCCAACGTGATCTGTTGTCAAGGTTCATCTCTCGGTACAACTCAACGATCTCCACGTCCACTCCATGAATGGTGGGCGTGGGAGGGGGGAAAGATATCTCTTGAAATTCACCACCATTTTCTTGGTACGGTGGCTTGTGGAGACAGAGCTAGTTCTGGCAATTCCACTGGGTCCCTGTGTTCCTCCTCTGGTGCACCTCGCAATGGCTGTGTCGTCAGAACGCCACTGCAGATGGCATGTCCACGTCTTATACTCACAGTCTGGGGTGTGAAGACACACCAGGGGATAGAGACATACCATTGTGCATTTGCATGTATTGAAGTATTTCCACAAACCATTTCATTGTAATATGTAATATATATATATATATATATATATATATATATATATATATATATGTGTGTCTATTTGTCACAGTGGTACAGGTTTTTATCAAACCCTTTAGATTTAGGGACTAGCATTCCTGGTTAACCCATAGAAAGGCCAGTGGCATGGCGGGGGGTGTATTGTGTGTAAAGGAGCGTCCCTCTACAACTGGGATCTGTGATCGTACAGACAGTACGACTTGAAGCCGCTCGTGTATAGAAACAGGAATATCCCAAGAAAAATGCATGCGAAAACAATACAAAGGTCAAATGTTTTTTACTTCTTTAATTGCTTTAATAGACTGGTACCTTGTGGAATTGAAATGGCTGAGGGGCCAGGCGCCCCGTGTCGTTGAACACCGTTACGCGGCGAGTTCTTTTCCTCGTGGGATGGGGGTCACCTTTAAACCGCGTTGGAGTCCTGGGACGGGCCACGACACAGAGGCAAAGCCGCGCCCCTGAACACCACCCGCCAAAACACACACCTAAGCTAGCAGATGGGGGATAAAGAGGACGTATAGGGGAAGGGATTAAAAGGGAAGACTCCAGGGATGAAAGATAGAGACATCAGTCCACACCCCCTGCTGCCGTCAAAGCCCTGGATCGGGCGCTGGTCGCAGCCAGCCAAGCTCCGGAGCGGGGATCTCCCATGGTGTGAGGGTAGCCTGGGGCTCCGGCTGGGCACAGCCTGGGCACGGGCTGGCACGGGGCTGGAGGTGCCAACCCCCCTGACAGCCCAACACCACCTCTTCTCCCTGGCAACCCCCCCGGCCCCGCTTCCACCTGTCCTCTCCTTTGGCTGTCTCACCCCTCTGTTGCCGCCCCCCCCCCCCCCCAGGCCTGCCCGTCCCAGTGGGGGGGGGGCTCCTATTCCTCGGCTCTCCTTTCCCAGGCACGGACACACTGCCCTAGTGGCTGGCTGCGCGGTGGGGTGCTCCGATCTCCTCTCTGTGACCGCCATCACGCTCTGCTCCGAGGTGCTGTGCCGTGAGGGGAGAACAAAGAGAAAGTGACTTCTCCACACCGCTCATATGATTATTCGCATGCCTAGGGAAGTATATGTTGGATGAAAAAGCTGCAAGCAACTATTACTCAGCGTATGAAGCCAAATGTCGAGGTTTTACTTTTTTTTTCAAGCAACGGTCTGCCATTGAGTATGTATTTGAACAGTACATACCAGTTTGTTACACAATAACATCGAATTAGCCTTCAATTGAATGAGCAGGCCAGCAACTGCAATTTATCAAACCCTCCAAACTTATTTCTCTTTTAAGTCAGTCGGACAGACAATGTGCGATGGTTGAACCATAGTACTTGACCAGCAATAGATTGTCCCTGTGTGAACATTGTGTTGGCAACTACAAATAATGTATGACCACCATTCACAAAAACAGATAGATAGCACAAGACACGTAACAACCGCCGACAACTATTTGGGCATACAGGTATTTAAGTGGGTGCTAGCCCAAATGAACGATCTATTCAGTAAGTGCCCAAGAGTATCCTTGAAAATGTAAACACACTCACTTACCCACATAGATGATGAGTCTAGACGACTCACACAGTCTTGAATGTTGAAAACATCAATAAGACTGCATGCATGCAGATGTGTGTGTGTGTGTGTGTGTGTGTGTGTGTGTTTGAGGATGGCCCTCATGGGGGTTGTTGATACAAGTTGATAATGGAAGTGGAGGAGCTGGCAGGAGGCCCAATAGAAGGGTTAGGGTTAGGGCTAGTGTGTGTGTGTGTGTGTGTGTGTGTGTGTGTGTGTGCGTGTTTGAGGATGGCCCTCAGTGTGTTGTTAGTGCGGGTTGATGATGGCAGCGGAGGAGCTGGCAGGAGGCCCAGTGGGAATCCCTGGAGGAACTGGGGACGCGTCTTAAGACTGCATGGAGGAGAGGAGCTTTGTCAATATTGTTCTTTCTGCTGCGTGTGGACAGTACATGTGTTCACGGCAATGCAGGCCTCATGAAAGGATAAACAAATACATCTGTAGGCTAAGGCACTTATGTGTTACCTTTTTGTAGATACCCTGAAATGTGGCGCCATGCTAATGTAATGCTGCATACCTGTAGACCTTACACTGAGTAAATCATGTCAATTTCAACAACCGCTATGGGAAAATAGACTAACAGGATTCTTATCATCCCAACAAAATAAATGACACGTTTCCAAAGGCTAATATACATTTTGAAAATGCTAAGTCCCTTGACGGTAGTAAAAATGTGTTTAGTCTTTTTTAGGTTACATTTTCACACGTGTGTACTAGATGATTGTGGGATTGTTATTCTAGTCTTCATTACCGAACCCTTCTGCGTGAATCAACAGCGTTTTTGGGCGTTAAGCAAATTGTCCTCACCCAAAAAACTGGCAAACTATGCACAGTGTATCACCAATAGGTGTGTGAATAAGTGTGCTATTACAATGTCTAACTCAATAATGATACAAATGTTTATCTGTATGTTTGTTCAAACGTTACATCATGTGTCCCGCTGAATTCAAGGCATTCCTGGACAAAGAAAAGCAAACCCCACTGGCAAGTAGGCGTTAAAACACATTTATTTTACATTGACACATGCCCATGGTTTATTAAGCTAAACGTGTCTCTCTGAACTGAGATGTTTTCCGGTTGACTTGGTCGGTAATGAGCGTGTAGTGGAAGTGATTCTTTAGCGTGGCTTCCTAGGCCTCAGGTGTAGAGCACATGGCCTCCTCTCCATCTTTTGTTCCTGTGACTTCACCTAAACTCCCCTGCTCCCCTCCGTCGGTGAGACTTCCCCCTCTGCTCCCCTACTGTCCTTGCACACGCATTATCCCACTATCTCCTCATCAACGTTCTCTGCTATTTCAAGCAGTTTCTCTATACTTTTCTTAAGTTCAGATGTATGGAAAAGGGGCAGCTGAACTAAAAGGACAAGAGAAAAGACTTCCCCCATCAGCCTTTGTTTATGGGAAAGACTAAAGTAAACTATGGTGAAGGCGTTGCTAATAAGGTAACAAGGTAAGTTAGCTAACCCGTGGACCGCTGAAAGAAAAAGCCCACAGTTGGCTCCAGGCCTCCCTAAAGAGCCCAGTGTTGTGCCCTCACTGCTGGTCTGTGGCTTCAGTAGCACTAGCAGCCTTAATGACAACGGCGTGGGGCTCTCTTCACTCTTTGAAACTGCCTCCACACGGGCACGTCGACACAGCTTCCCCATTCCAGGAAGCGGTCCTGCGCCTGGCGGCGCTCTGAGAGACCCCCCCCTGTGACCACAGCAGGCGTGTGAAGGCAGTTGCCGCTTCTCATCGCGGCATAACTTTTCATTTAGTGCCTCTTGGACACAAGCGTCCTCGTGTGTTACGTAACACCCTTTACACCACACAGTGAGTACGCGTGTTCCTCTGTCCCCTTGGGGGGTCTCTTTCATCGCGTGGTCGATTTGGGAAATGCGAACGGGAAAGAGCTGGGGGGCAGAGGCGCTGGAGAGATAACAGAGAGGTAGAGACAATAACCTGTAGGAGGTGGATCAAGCTAGTTCATGCCCCCATCCACTGGTCAGAACACAGTACTGCACCAAACTCCAGAAGTTACGGCCAAGTGCATGCTCAAAGTATGCTCTCGTCCAAACTAACGCTTTCGAAACATAACATCGAGTGCATGATCAACAAATGCCCTCCTCCAAACTAAGGCTTCAAAACATAACATCAAGTGTTGTGAAGAAACAAATTATGGTTGACCACTTCAGGCTGGGTGGCAGAGAAGTTTTCAATTAATCTTTTGCACTATTTCTCGGTGTGGATAAATATAGGCCGAAGGCTACTGTCATATGTTATGTGCTTACAATTAACTAACGTAAATGACACAAATAAGCTTTTCTGAAAATTATTTAAATTTTCCAAAATCTCATTCAAAAACATATTTATTTTATATGCCTGCACCAACTTTACGCTAAATCATGTATTAATGTATCAAATTTCACTTTGT
Organism: Aplochiton taeniatus; assembly: GCA_017639675.1. Taxonomy (NCBI): domain Eukaryota; kingdom Metazoa; phylum Chordata; class Actinopteri; order Galaxiiformes; family Galaxiidae; genus Aplochiton; species Aplochiton taeniatus. The sequence goes on from CM030191.1 coordinate 4,492,453, forward strand.
TTATATACACCCTATAGTGAACGTTAAGAACCTCGAGGGGTGAGCATACACAAACTATACAGAGTAGTTGTGGGGATGGGATGTGTTTGATGTGTTTTATCCAACTTATGAAGCCAAAGACAGACGGCCACATTTGTGGAGAATACAGGTGATTATATATTGATCATTACAAAACTGGTAAACGTGTGGGAAGTGGGGACTTAACTGATGAATGGTTTCCTAATCAAATTTCAGCAGCATTCCATTTACAAAATAGCAGATCAAAATGGACATAACGGTGATACAAATTTGAAACAAAATGATTCAAATATTATGAACGATATTTGCACTTGCAGATGTCTTAGCTCCTGTATAGAATTGCATGCAGCCAATAAAAGCTTGGAGCCTGAAGGTCAGCCAACAATTCAAATGGAAGACATTTGCAGTTCCATCAAAATAACACGCCCCTACACACGTGCACACACACACACACACACACACACACACACACACACACACACACACACACATCCAAAATCTGTGCCAGTCTGAGTCTCTGCTAGAAAATAAAATGTGTGAGCACATCTGGTGCACTTTGAGGAATGAATTTGTACAGAACCGAGATTGTTATTATTGAAACAGCGAGAGTGTGTGTCCATGGTCAACATGTACGAAAAACACGATCTTAGTTACGTGCAGGTACACTTTGTTTTCATAAATTCGACCATTACAGTTTAGCATGATTGAGTTGTTATTATTTATTACTATTTTAGATTATTGCATTATTTTTAACAAAATAAGTCTGATCTGCTCTCATCTCCAGCCCTCTCTTACCTCCCCTGGTGGGGGTCTAGATTCGGGAGATGACTCGATTAAAACATGCATCCCTAATCGAAGCAAAACGTGAGTATCAAAGTTTTTTTAAATGTTTTTGATCTCTTTGATTAAGATGCCGGGTACGTCACCACTCCAATTAGACAGGGATGTTAAAGACAAGAATCTGAATAATAATTATTCAATTTCCTGTCTGTAACAAGTTTTCAACAGATACCCAATTAGAGACACCATTTAGTTTGATCAGAAAGATATATAACAAACAATGCATATGTCCTGTTAATCTGGAAGTCCATGAGAATAAATGTGTTTTCTCTCTTTACTTTCACTGCCTCTATCGTTACTTCTTCATGGACTGGGGCATGGGTTGGGTGGAAGAACAGTTTATTTCCAAACAGAGTAATGCACCAACACTCTCTGCACCAAAGGAGTGTGTGAATAAGTGTGCTATCATCACCAATAGGTTAGTGAATAAGTGTGCTAACAGCACCAATAAGTGTGCTAATAGCAGCAATCGGTGTGAAAATGTCTCGCATCTTGGAAGGGCAGTCATTAAGCAGGAAGGCTGCAGGTGTCCTCACAAGAAGCAGTCGGGTAAACCAGCAACCTAATGAGTCCAACCTGTACACACACACACACACACACACACTTTCTGCTGAAGGGGAAATGAGGACACGTAAGTGGATGTCTAATGGAGTGAGTAAATGTGTGCTGGCATTTCTGTGTGTGTGTGTGTGTGTACACTCTAATAAGGACATGGAACTCAACCTGTCTCAAAAATGAACTTGTTACCCAACACTTTTCTATGCCTTTAACATCTGGTGAACTCTATGCAGGCTCTGAAAAAGAATTGTGTGTGTGTGTGTGTGTGTGTGTGTGTGTGTGTGTGTGTGTGTGTGTGTGTGTGTGTTGAGGTGATGTGTGAAGGAAGACGGACGAGGAGTTGATCATTGTCGTGGAAACCACTTAGGGAAAAGCCTGGCAACCCCTTCTGTCAGCTGTGTCCCATGTTCACATTTCCCCTCCACTGCCCCAAACTAACACACACACACACACACACACACACACACACACACACACACACACACACACACCCTCTTCCACCTTCTCACTGGGTCTCCCAGAGCCCTACATTAAGGTCTGGCTGAGCGTGAGCAGAACAATACCCCAGTGTGTGTGTACAGAGCTGTGCTTAATTGTGTTAATTTGCTGCTTAGGTTGAGATGGAGCAACGGAGGTGTGTGTGTGTGTGGTCATGAGAGAAAGCGAGAGAAAGAGAAATAAAGGTGATGTGCATGGATGAAGTGTGTGTGTGCGAGAGGAGTGTGTGATGCCAAGCGTCTAATTGTGTCTGTGATGTGAGCTATTCCTTTGTGAGGTGAGATGGGCTTAAAGCCTCAGGTTTTCTCTGGCTCACCTCACACTCACACACATTACACACTAAGATGCACTCACTTAGCTACTTAGAAAATCACTTGTAAACACATGCAGCCAGTCACTGTGCATTAGCGTGGTCACTCATGCTTGCATGTCACTTCAACCTCATAATTGCCTTAATGAATATTTGTGCAGATCTGTAACCGTGTTATAGCCGATTTTGGGGGGAACTGGATCAAGGGGATGAAGGATATTCTTTGCTCTTCTTCTGGCTGGCCTTGGTCAATTACTAATGTTCATTTGTACAAGTACATGGTTCAATAGTATAGCATTTACATCGGGTGCTTGTTTGTGATGTAGTTAAATAAGTCTTAGTAAAAAACTGAATAATACAAACATATCATTTTGTTTACTGCTCTAAGTGTTCTGTCAAGCCAGCGTCATGATCCAGCTAAAGGATGCTTTCCCGAGTATTTTATTCGTTAAAAACAACAATGGACAACGCCTAACCTCCTGGTCATGAAGATGGCAAAGATTCAAACCATCCTTTTGCAATAGAAAAGTTTACAGTGCAGAATATTTGAAACCTTTTGGAGGCTTTTTTGGGGGGGTCATATGCAATTCATTAACCCAATATGACCATAAGCAGAATCTATCATTCAGTAAGTCCTGTGCTCCATGCTGCAGTCAGGGTTTTGTAAAGTCAATACAATGTGAATTCCATAAAAATACTTATATACAATATTGACATTGAGAGATTGTCTGGCATGCTAATTCTTCCAATTCTGTCAACACGTCTTTATGGGGTGTTGGACCAATTAAACTGGTTTTCTATGAAGGCGTCATAACATTAACACTTCTTATGCCACTAGATTAAATCACTCAATCAATTTTTATTGATCAGGATCGCTGTTAAACGCATGAAGGTTATTTTCAAATGAATAAATGATACATTTATATAACGTTGTATGTATGTTAAAACTGCATCATAACATGTTCGAAATACGGCAATGTATAGGCTTGCCAAAAGAAAGCTTTAAAGTGGAAGTTTTGGGGTATCTAATATCTACTTCCCAAAAAAGACTGCTTACTTTGTCACACACAGGACAGAGAAACAAACCACCCTGCTCGCTCACACAGCGTTTTTCCTTGTGCTAACCTTCATGTGCGCAGTGTGTCTTCAAGTGTCTCTCTCTCTCTGCTGGCCTGGTGTGGAAGAAACAAACAAACAGTGAGAGCCACTTAAAGACAAAGCTCCTTCCTATGGAGAAACACTTCCCCAGGGCTACAACCAACTACAGAGAGCGAGAGAGAGAGAGAGAGCGAGAGAGGTACATGAAGGTGGCTCTTTCCACCACTCTGTGAAAGCCATCGGATTGGCCCTGTGAGGACCAGAACGTCCAGCTAGTTGACCAACTGAAACCTGCTGGTGTTTGAAAATAAAAAAGGCTTCTGTTATCTAAGACGCCCTCGTCACCCCCACAGCCATCTTCTTTTCACTTAACCAGCCATTCTGCTCTCTCCCCCGTTGAGACCCCAAAGGTCACCTCCTGCAAAGTCGGCCCTGTTTAAGCGCTCACTTCCACTCTCCCTCTCTCCTCTCTTGTCCTTTTCTTACCCTGCCACATGCACCTCGGGAGAGACCGGAGAGGGGAGCAGGGCGGAGGGGGAAGAGCATTCGAGCTGTGATATTCGAAGTCCGTGGAGCAGCGTGCTTCTGACAAGGGACTCCTGCTAGAACACCCGATGAGAATAGTAGGTGTCTTCTCTACTGCCGAGCAAGGGGCCATCTGAGTTTCACTCGCAGAGAGCTCACAAAACATTGTCCCTTCTATTATGCGCTTAGTGCCAGCAGCTAGCACTATCACAAATATTATAGCCCAGACTGGAAAGGGTTGATTTTTACATTCATCTAAACATACTTCAATTGCCTGGATAGCTATGGGACTGTTACAGATCTAAATCTCTTGTGTGTAATATTCGTTGGCAGTTGACAGCTGTTTAGCAGAATTCACACAGAAGACCCAATAAGTAGCTTGCTAGAAAGCTAGCCCAATAGACCAGTACCAAACCTCTGACCATTGTACAGGTTTATTTAGCTGACAAAATCTGCAAAGAAAGTCGAGTCCTACATCTGAAAAACAAACAAACAAACAAACAAAGTGACAAACAAGCTGCTGGTCAATTCATTGTTTGGGAAGATTAAAGGTTGACAGTTTTTTCACGTGCTTATACCATATGTAAGAGGGGTTTTTAGGGTTTTGATGTTCATACAGTTGTCTTTAATGCTAGTGAAAATCTGGTTGCTTATTGTCTCCAAATGCAATGCTACATCTGTTAATGTATCTTGTTGTTTTAGGCCAAGGGAAGGAAAAATTAGCTTCTATTTCATTTCATGGTGTTAAATTCTGCTTATGGAATGTTACTAATTATAATACCATATTTATTTAACATCATAATTTAGTGGAGCAAAATTTGTACAGAAACTTTTTGTGACTTTTTTTTTTTGTAGATGGATGTTAAAAGTGGTGCCATATACTTTTAATGTTCTCCATAACAGCCAACAGTGTTTGTTTGGGCTGAGTATTATCAATGGTGATCGTGAGCAGGTCTCCTGCTAGGCCTCCCTTCGCATCTCCCACCACCTCCCTGGTTCCGTACAGTGAGACTAGGGCAATCAGGCAAATCTACCACCGCACTCCACGAAAGCCTGCCTAAGGCTATTAGTATCTATTACCAGGAGTCCGGGACGCACCTTTCCCTACAGAGACGTGTGGCACACACACACACACACAGCGATACACACACGACATACAATCAGACCCCCAGTTGATCACGGCAGAGGACCATGCTTCAAACAGAGAGGGTGACCTTCTTTGGATCTGCAGGGGGTGGGGGCTTGTGCAGCAAGCAGCCGATCGAGAAGGCTTGTTCTTTGATATTTCGATATCAAAAACCCCTGGTGCCAATGAAGGCTCATTTCAACAAGATTCTTAAAGGATAGTTTTGTTGGCTTATACGGATTCGGTTCCACTTTTAGAACCAATAATCTAGAGCCTCGTGCACATTTTTCATTTTTTACTATAACTGGGACATTGCGAGGTTGTTGGGGGGGGGGGGGGTTGCTCGCCAGAGAAGTCAGGACTCGGTCAGCTTCAGAGTGAACATAGTCAAACCCACTTAATATGAACCAAACTTAAACAGTCTGTTTTGTCTGAAGCTAAATGTTGAGGCCTTTGCTGCCAGCCACTATTTGCGCTAACAGTTTGTGTGCTACGTCAGAAACGGTTGGGTATTTGGTAGCGTTAAGCTGGGAAATCCAAGCAAAATGGTTGAAGGAAGAAGGCGGGTGCAATGATGAGGTGAGGGATCTTGTAGAAAAATTGTCCGAATTTAAGTTTATTACCTCAACACTCAAAAATATTGACGTTTTGAAGCTCTTTAAGGAAAAAGCGAAAGAAACATGAATTGCCGATTAGTGGCATTTAAAAAGTGACAAATGGGGACATGTGAATTAAAGATGCCTTTAATTGGTCAAATTCTCTTTTCAATTCAGTTTGCCATCAAAATAAACAAGGTATTGGTAATAATTTCAACTACCGATTACATTTGGATCGGGGATTGCTTCTTCTCTTCTAAAATCTGAAAGCGTTGGTGTTACTTACATGGCGCTTTCAGGCGGAACACCAATCAACAAATGATCAGGTGCATCGTTCAATTCCTGGATAGCGCACTCAGGTATACAGCGCTTTATAACAGTGTCATCTGAACGATCCTCTTTGGTTGTGTCCAGACAGGAAGACTTGTGGGACAGCAGGATTCCCCCCCTCTGTTATTTGTATCCCTCCTCCCGATTTTCACCATGGAGGGGCCATTGGGGTTTTCAAGCTGGCACCTCCATCCTGGATGTTGTGAATTGAGCCAACAACATCTCCTGTAAGCTCAATAGTGAGCTCTGACATCGCAGGTGGCCAGCCCTGCGATCGAGAGAACCTGTGTGCTCCTTGCTGCTTCCCCCCCGACTGATTTCCAAGAAGGACTGGATCTTGACGGCGTGGGTTTGCTTGTCCCACGTCCAACACCTCCCGTTGTGTACAGTATTTGTCCTACTTTTCCATATGTTTAAGGGGGACTGTGATCTACACACCACACGGTTTACTATTGTCTCGTTTAAGGACTGCTTTTGTCTTTGCTGTATCCCATTATTCCCACGTTTACGGTCTGCTTTTATTCCTACAGCCCTTGTCTTACTTATTCCATGTTAAAGGGATGCCTTATGTTGAAGGGATGCTTTCATCTGTACTGTATTTCTCTTATCTCCCTCTGTTTAAGACCTGCATTTGCTTGCAGCACAGCTTCTTTTGGTCTCCACTTCCATTTCTAAGTGTGGGTGTTTTAGTTATGACTACACTATCTTGTGTATTTAAAATGGCAGTGGTGATATCCTTATTTTACTAAAGGGCAGTGGTGGCGTCATTATTTGAATAAATGGCAGGCGTATTCGGACAACAGTCGTGTGAACCGGAACGCCTTGTTAAAAGAGTGGCAGTGATTGGCTGACACAAGGTGTTGTCTTCTCCCACACATTCTACTGTGCATACGCCAAGCACCCAAGCACTGCGCAGAACGATGACTCAGCAGGGGCTCGGGAGAGACCTTTTCCTCATTGTGAGACAAAAACACTGCTATGCTAAACCATAGTGCACACATTTTACAAGGGTATGCACGGCGATGTTGAAACCATGGGAAAAGAGGAGTCTGCGTTAGAACTCTTGAAGATAACGTTCCCTTCAGCATATTTGCTCCAGAGCCTGTTTGGATGGAAGCCCCTTGGGGACCCCCAGGCAGCTGGGCTGGGCTCGGCTGCAGCTACGCAACCTCTCACTAGTACACTGAAATCCAAAAGGGGCAGGCGCTTCAAAACAAAGGGGAGTGTGTTACTTAAAAATGAATTAAACCATCTAATACGGAGTCAAAAGACAAGTGTGAGATTTGGGGGTGAAGGTGTATTGTATATGCAATTGTCAGGCCAGGAGGATAGATCACAGATCAAGGAGGAGGACTTCCTTACTAAAGAGTGCACTTTTTTAGGACCTGGTCTGCATGTCCGCTAGGCTAAGGGACAACCTCCTGCAAATACCGTGTACAACTTCCATTAGGATGTGCATGTATCTTTCTTGGTTCTACTTCTGTTATTGGCCAATAATTTGTAATATTTCTCTGTCCAGCATTGCTTTATTACTCAGAGGGGTTGTACCAACAACATGAAAAAGTGAATCTGTTCATAGTGTTCACAGATCAATCTTATTTTACAAGCCGCTCTGAATCTCAGCCTGTTGTGACGTAGACAACAGGAGTCAATGTAACTGACCAATCATGGACTCGTATCAGTAGGGTCCAACTACGCAGGCAGGAGCCATGACAACAGCTGAACGTTACTATATCCCTAGCCAATAACATAAGTCAGCGAATGAATGCCAATGAGCAATGGGCGTGAACTCATTACCAGTGGGCGTCCTGTGACTTGGAGGGGAAGAAAGAGGCACCCTAGCATAATGAACACTATCTTTTATTTTTTATTTTTGGGGTTCAAAGAATTGTAAATGTGCTTCATAGACACTAAGAAATCAAACTAAAATGTATGATTGCATACATTTTGGGCCCTTTAAATGTGGTCACTGTGTTTTAAAACAAATTTACATGGTCAAGTATAATCCACAAGTATCCGTCAAATAATTAATATTTCCTGTCCGTTATGTTCCCTGTCTCCTGTCATAAGCAGAAGAAGTTATTCTGCCTGGTCGACTCTCCATGTGTTTTCTCTCGCAGAAGCCACACCACACTACCAGCCAAAGCCCGAGGGCCTGCCATCTGCCATTCAGTTTGACAATGCCCACCTTCCGAACGTATGGAACCCTGCCCTGGGTAGGCGAGCACTGAAGGTGCCCGCACGGATGGGTAGAAGACCACACATGTAGCCCCGTAAGGAAAAGGGTCTGGAAGAGCCTCAAAGAGATATCCCAATACAAAAAAATACTACGGATCAGTGGCCAGAAACAGTAGCAATAATCAGAGCAGTAGAGTATATCACTCCCAAGCATCAACGCCAAATACATTCCATTGTACAGGTTTGGTGTGCCATGTTAAGCTGCTAGTCCTTTACCTGAACAGAACACAATTTCAGTTGAATAAAAATACATATTGTCGTTGGAGTGGCCAACAAAAAGGCAATGTAGTGTTGTAGCGATTATGCTTGATGTGACGTGACAGGCCTCAGACCTTTGTTAGCCTCGTCCTCTAAGCCTCCTTAGACTCCCATCTTCTCTGTCCCATCTGGCACGCTGCATCCGCAAGCTGGCTACCAAGGTCTGGCACAGAGTGTCTAATGTAGCCGGATGGAAGATTCGAGGGTTTGGAGGCATCACTTGCTCTCTTGCTCATGCTGTCTCTGGGAAATGCTCTGCCATAGGAGAGAAATGAGGCACATACGCAGGCACTATAATCCATACCTCAACTGCACCATCTTATTTATAAGCGAGGGTGATTGGTACCGCTGTCTTTTGCTACAGCACTTGTTCTTCAGTGAGAATGTTGAGGTTCAGTGCACGCATAAGGGCTTTACATGAAGTGTTTGGAAGAGCCGGACGGATTGGTCGAGCACACTGGGCAGAATTGACTGGTGTACTCTTAGACCTCCTAGGATTGGTCGAGCACACTGGGCAGAATTTCAAGCTGATTATCAGGGAATGGTGCACTCTTAGGATTGTTTTTAGAATGTCGTTCATGATTGATAAAATAATAGTTGTATGTAAGGACATAAGGACAAAACTATTTAAAAAAAATTGGCAGCCTGCAAGAATATCCTATTCCAGAGCATGATAATATTAAATGATATGTGTATGCATTAGGGATGTAACTGTTCCCAGATCAAAACCTGTCGGTACGGCCCCTTTGGTTTGATCGGCATGAGCACTGAATAAATATATAAAATTATTCAGATGAAAAGAAAAATTATAATTACTATGCATATAACAAAAAATTCAATTACCAGCACAAAGGAGATATAATGTTCAGTAGTTGCATCATAAAGAGTTTCATGTATTTCTGTGCAATCTGAATTTAAATCTTAACAAATCAAACAATCATCTGGAAAGCTGCATTGGTGCAGTACAGTGCGAGCAACACACAGGTTGGCAACCACACCAGACCAGGGACAGCGAGGGCAGCCTCCCACTTTGCTTCAAACTTCAGTTCGGGAACATTGTGACTTTCCAGCAGGTTTTACTAATGACGGGCAAAAAGTTGTGATAATACAATGGCAGTAGGCAAACATTGTTCAACGAAGATCCATTGGCAATATGTCATTTTCGACGACGTCATTCCAGCATTTTTCAGAAGCACTCTCAGAAACACCCAATCAACACTCCCAAAGTCACGGGATTACAACCAAGCTCTACCTGGACAACAAATGAAAATGAGCGCAAATGAAAAGCTAAAGGCTCCAAATGGATAGCCACATTTACAATGTTAACACCTGTGGGCTTAAACGTGGTTGAACAAAATGAAGCTTAAGCGAAACCTAGGACTTTTTACTGGACTAACTGATTTTAAAAGAAGACCTTTTAACCTTTCTCTTATATAACTTTAGTATTTTGTCTGCCCTTCCTTTTTATTTCTAAGCTTTTATTTAGAATTCATGCGATGAATTATATTTTGTTAGAGATAAATTATGGCACTTACGTTGAGAATGTCTTTTTTTTTTGTTTGATTTTAGGACGTTAATATTAGTTGAATTGTTTGATATTGCTAGGTTGCATTGTTTTACCCATGTCTTACAGGGTTTTGGCCATACTTGTTTCACATTCTTACAATGTTTGATCATCATTAGTATTATGAGGATTTTCTTATTTGTGTAGGCTAATATAAAAAAAAGATATATATATATCCTATACATTTTTTTCTTAAATCATGAACTACTTTATATATTTATTTTTTCTTTTTGAGACTCATGCATTTCAGCTCTTATTTCCAGCAATTATTTATTATTATTATTATTAATATATGACATCATTATTCTTTTTAAGACTTATTTTCCAATCGTGAACCCAATCCTAACCTTAACTCAGTGCCTGGTTGGCACAGGTATTTTTTTAAATGGTGTCACACCACCTAGGAATTTAGATTTTTATGAAATTAAGAACTATTCCCCTCACTACCGTAAAGCACGATCCAATAAAAAGGTACAACATTAGCACAAATGCATTTAAGTAATTTGTATAGGTAACTTCAATTTTACATTTTTTCATAACTTCTCACAGTAATAAGGATATACAGATAAGTTAGCTATCCAGGAGGTACAATACATAATTTTGCTTGGGTTTACAAGAAGAAACACTCTTGCTGTAAAGTGGAGAAGGGGGTCGTTTCAGTAAGACAAATGTAAGACCTTAAAAAAACAGTTAGTATCTATGTGGTGGATTGAAATAGCTGGTCTTAACTACAACAAAGAACTATAATCAGAATTTCCTTAATTCATATACTGCCACCAATTTTACACTCTAAATAAAAGCTGTCGTTGGGAAAGTTACAGGACTTAACAGAACCGAACCATATTCATTAGACATTTCCAACAAAGGGTTTAATATTTATCGACTGGTGTATCCAGCTAAAATTGCTCGAACAGATCTGAATATGGTGCAATGAGTCAGTTCGTGAGCACTCCAGCGCCACCAATGAGTCAATGTTGGATGTGTGTGTTTTTATGTTCGTAGCTTTTGATCCGTGTGCAAAAATTAGGCAGTTTCTGGCATATTGAATTTTTTCCAATCTTCATCAAAATTGACACAGATAATCTTCACACCAAGCTTCACAGAAGTTATAATATGGACTTTGAGTTTTGAAAACATTTATCCTTCGTAGCTAATCGAAATCGGCGGCAAACCCCTTCCCGAGGACATAAAAAAAACTTTGGTCATTTGACCTCTGGGGGTTGCCGCAAACAGTAGAAACTTGTTCTACCCAATAACAGTTGACATGTTTGCCTTTAAAAAAGTCATTCTTGCGTGTGGTTGTATCTTGGGAGACCCCAAGGCAGAGACAAAAGAGTCCAAATCAAAATCGGCAGCGAAGACACCAAACCGGAAGTGCGGCCATATCGTCAGCAATGTTTTGTCAGTTGTCATGAAACTTGCTGTGAGTGGCTAGTCACCCCCTTGACAGGATGAAATCAAGTTTCCATGGCAACAATGCCCTGCTGGACTGCTTGGCCCCCTCAGCCCTGCTTGCAGGTTTAATTTTATACGTAATTTTTGCAAATTAATTCACCCCACCCTGACCCTCATTTTTATCTTTTGACCCCAACACTTACTTACCACCATTACTGCCCTCTGATTCTCTGACGCTCAATGAGCCCATTTCCTGAACCCTAACCTACTGCAGATACTGTCTCCATATCAGGAAAGAACTTCAACACCCATTATCCAACATGGGACCCTGGCAGCTTGTTGGGGGGTCAAGGCTTAAAGGAAGTTTGGACTGTTGATCCCAATTCCTCAGTCACCATAGGCTGCCTGTCTTTGGCTTGCCTTTCAAGTTCCAAACCACAGTCTTGTTGGTAAACCCAAGTTTCCCCTTACACATTCTAATATTCAAGCCAACCATTTTGGTATTTGTTATCTGTACTCAAATATAATTAAACCACTACTACTAACAGGGCTTCAACCACAGAAGGAATTAATCATATTCAAATGTTCTTGGTCTTTGAATGTGCGTAGATGTGTGCATGCTCTTGAGTGGGTTTGTCTATGAAGCATCTCAGCATACTGATTAAATAAATCATCACAACCTTTCCCCTAACCTTTCCCCCCCCCCTCCCAAACCCCTCCCTGACCTTACAGGACTCACCCTCACATTAAAGACTTCTATCTCTCCCTTCATCCCCTTCTCCTTCCACTCCCTCCCCCATAGGGAAGAGGTTAAACCCATCCCTTCTTTTTAGTGTTAGGTGTGTGATCTTTAAGATCTGCGGGTTCAAACGGATGCTCTCACCATGTTTTGTCACTGAACTCCCCAAGAGGTCTCTAAGACACTCTTTAGTGTGTGTGTGTGTGTGTGTGTGTGAGAGAGAGAGAGAGAACACAGACCCACCCTGATTTCCAGTACAATCCTGAAAACCTTTCGACTTTCATAGATTTTCTTTTCTTTCCTGGTTATAGTTTTGGTCTTTCTTGGATGTTTCTTTTATAGAATGTTTTTGTTGTGCTTAAAGGTACCAATACAATGTATTATTCTGTGTAATACACACACACACACACTCAACCACGCAGACCTTGAATAGACATTTATTTAAAGATTACGTAACAAGAAATGTTTTTACATCATGCTACCACATCAGCAATACAAGTAGTTGTATGGCCAGAGTTCTGGTTGTGGCATAATCTTTACATTTGTGAATAATGGATTTTTATAGGATATCTTCAGAACCATGATACATACTTCTCCATGGACTTGTTTCAATCTCCACTTTCTTTTATTCTTGCCATGGCTTGGCCGGGAGACTAGCAACACTATATGTATGGTCATGACCGATCATTGTATGCTGCATCTCACGACCTTTGCAGGATTTCATAGGAGAGGGGCGTCAAGAAATTGTCTATCACGGCTATCAAGGAACACGTCGTTGGAGTTGACAAAATAGGCAGGAAAATACCCCAAAATTCGGACATGCTAGACTTTCTGTCGGGATGTCGTGGGGTGTCCCAGATGCCACATCCCAACCGGCTGATTATGTCCAACTACACGCCCGTTCGGCATTCCCGACGTTCAGATTCAGGTCCGACGCTGGACGTTTATTGGTGTAGACTAGACAAAGTTGTGTCAAAATCGGGCTGAATTTGTGTGTAGTCTGATCCCGGCATGAGTGATGCTGCTTGTTTAGATCTACTCTCAAACGAACTGTAGGACCTTCCAGAGACAGGTGTATTTAATCTGAGATTATGTGACACTTTAATTGTGGACTCCATTGAACTTATTATTTGACTTCTGAATGATATTGGTTGCACAAGGGCAAATTTGGGGATTTCAGAATGGGTGCTTGGACACTTTGAACTTTTAGATTTAGATTCATCTGTTTTTAATATCCCTCGTAAAGTGTCCTTGGGTTTTAGAAAGGCGCTCTTAAATTAAAGTTATTATTATTTGTCACTAGCATGTAGATACATTTTATTCCCCCACTTTGACATTATCGACTATTTTTGATCTGTGGCATAAAATCCCAATTTATGCAAGGCCCTCGGCTCCTATGCCTGAGTTCAGAAGCACCTGCTTAGCTGGATGTGATGTTGCACGTGAAACGCACAACCTATTCCTTAAAAGTATGACCTGGCGTAGAGGTTTGGTGTGGCGTTTCATGAGCCTCAGGAAATAACGCCATTACCTCGGCAGCCATCTTAAAAAGGTATTTGGAGAGAAAAGTCCTCAGATAGCGTGTAAACTTTTTTTAGGACGCAGGATTTTATTGCTTTTTATTTGAAATTACGGTTTAAATCTTGGTGAGAATCCAATGGCGTTACTATGCAGTGTGTAGCATTTGTTATCCAGTGTTTCAGACTAGGGATGTAAACATGGTTTAAGCTCAGGAGAAGCAGATAAAAAGACAACACACACACACATACACACTTGTAATAAGACCGAGAAATTGGTTTTGTTTTCTTGGAGCAAGAGAATGGGCTGGTTGGAGTGGCTGTCTGTTCTAAGCCAAAGAACACTTTACCCAAAAAGTATTCCCTGAGCAGTGACCACAAAGCTAAGCTCATCTGACTACTTGGAGAGCAGAATGCAACCGAGGAGAGCATGGAGGGAAAAGAAAGGGATGAACACATGGGAGAAAGGATGGACCTGAAAGAAAGGAAAGGAGAGCAGACAGACGAAGCAGACAGAGGAAGAGGATGGGACCCCTCCCAAAGAATAGAACTGAGAAATGAAGGGAAGCATACGAAAGGAGCAGGAATGCTGGACGGCTGGATGAGAGGTAGCTTGAGGCCACCTCTTCTTCTCTGTCTCTCCTCCTGTTCTCCTCCCCGGTGAGAAGGCGCGGTGCATTTCCTCCGCTTCAGATAAACTCTTCACACGCACACAAAGACAGGGGAGGGTTGTGAAGCGTGCATACCTGGCATGCTGAAACGAGGCCTCACTAAGGAGTTGGCTGAGAGATGGCGTGTGTGTGTGTGTGTGTGTGTCGCGCAAGCTCACCTGCTTGGCAGACTAGGCCCTTCTGGAGAGGGTGGCCTCCTGTTTGTTACGCAAAGGTGGCCTACTTAACACTGGCAGAGGGAGCGATGGAGTCTGTAGTGGCCACAGAGCGCATACACCCACTCTCACACACATTGTAGCTGGAAGCAGCAAGAGGGCGAGAGTCATCTAAACTTCCGTAGTAAAGAATGTGTTACGTCTGCGGAGTGACACTAACACACGAGAAGCAAGCAAGCAAACAAACAAACAAACAAACAAACAAACAATCCCGGCTCTGCACATCACGGCCCCGCTGGGCTGCAATTAGATTGTTTTTAAAAGAAACGTAATGACTGTAATTTAAACTAAACAACATCCGCCACATTCTGCCTCCAGAAGGACGCGGCCATTTAGACTAACGCTCGCACACACACCCTCCATCAAGTGTGCCTGAGAGCAGCAGTGAGGGTCAGCCCAGTGCCGCGGTTATTATGCCACTTTGTTCTGGCTGAATTGGAGGGCTGCACACACACACACACGCACGCACACACACACACACACACACGCACACACACACACACAGCTAGGTGCCTTCGCCAGCAGACAAAATGAACGCCACACACAAAGTGAGTGACAAAAAACCCGGGGGAGACGAAAGACTCAAAGGGAAAGTGAACTGACGAGTGTGAAACGAGTCTTAACGATAAGCTCTAGAATGGCAGTTGCTTTCTTTTTTTTCTTCCCGGCTGTAGACCATTCCTCTCTGCGTAAGTGAAGGTGTAAAATAAAGATGCTCCCCCTCCGTCCATGTTTTCCTCTCCATGCCTCTAATTACTTGCTCTGTCTGTTTGTACAACAATGGTGGGAAACAGCTGCAGTAACCAGGTAATTATGGCAGCGGGCATCAGTGCACCGACGTGCTTCAGCGCCTGCAATTAGACGGCATCTCTGCCACTCTCCGCAGCCTGTGCTCAGCGCTCCCCTGCCCATTTCATTATCGCGCAGAGAAAAGAGCAGAGGGGGAGAAATGTCATCCCCATTCATAAATCCCCTTTCAGCAATCTACGCGCTCGCTACAACTTTTGCCGGCAAAGAGCTGCTTGATAGCTCCCCCTTTGGCGTGGCCCTCCCCCTTAAACAACCCTTAGTCTTGATCGTTACATGTTTCTATGGCCTCTGATTTGAGGCTTTGTAGAATTGCTCTCCTGTCACCGTTGGGCGGCGGTCTACTGGATGTAGCGACGATCTCGTTGGCTCTGAAGTGGGCCTTATTGCTTTCAGACACTTTATATGCAGCAGTGTTAAAAATGTGACCGCCACACAAACAAATTATAGCAAATGACCAAAGGCCTGGGATTGACCAAGCGCACTGGCCGAGCTTCCATTGTTAAAGACATCAGACATAAAATGACGGTGTTCACCGTCATCCGATTTAAATGGATTCTAATTGATATGGCCTGTTTCTCCAAACCAGTGAAATGTGCGAAATTAATTCCCTTCAGCTGCTCAAAGAACGGACAATGGCGAAACATTCTCCGCTTCTATACATGTTCCATGAACAACCAACTCTCAAGGCAACAAGAGATAGTAGAGAATGGCCAAAAATCACAGGTAAAAATGGCGAAGTTACCTTACGCTGGGCATATTTCTAAAGTACTTAACAATATTGTAAAACCTTGTGTCTGATGGTGAAGATACTGTCAAATAACGAGTTGTAAAATAACACGTTAGAAGCTGAGGTGACAAAAAAAGTCAAACTGCAGTAAAGTACTTTAAGACCAGCTGGAGAGTTGGAATATCTCCAAAATGTTATGTGGAAACTTACTCACTTTCGTTTACTAATTTAAAGACAAGTTAAAGAGTTCCACGCATAATTCTGGGATTTAAGTTGTCTATTTTCTCTATATTCCTATATGAGTCTATTTTGAACATGGTAATATGAAACAGTTTTAACATATTTTACCTTTATTATTACACACGGTTTTTAAGTGTTGAAGCAGATTTCTAGATTGCTTTGCTAGGGTTGATCAATGGATAGCACAATTGGCTTGCTTGTCATATAAATCATTTACGTATTTTATCAGTCACATTTTTTGTGGCATTAAATATCACGTCAGTATTACTTCCCTGGCTGGTTGGATTATGTAGTTTATACACAGCATACAAAATATACCTGAAGGGTTCATTCAACAAAACCAAATAGGTTGACAAATATAGAAACTAGTTCCTTATAGGGCTAACTGACTTACCGAGCGAACATTAGGTATACTTCTCAGCAATATAAAAACAATATACCATATAGTACACACTGGAAATTGTGTGCGGTTACAACAAACATGTAGACTCATTGGAATTGGTGTGGTTCAACAGAGTAGGGGAACCTTGCCTACTAATCAATCAATCAACCTTATTTCTGATGATGACATCCTTCCGTATACCCAGCTAAACCACACAAACCCCCCTACTGGTTACCCAGGTCAAGGCTCTGGTTCTAGCAGGGGCAGGCTTCAAGCCCCCTGCCATGCAGGCTTGTAGAGAATTGGCGAGCCATACTCAACGCTGCATGGGCCCGTGCCAAAGACCGTACCAAGGACCGATGTCAATCTACATCCTCATTGATTACTATTACTCTGCATCATTCAGTCTTCAGCTGCGGGTAGTCGTGACATTGTTGATTGGCACTGAAAACTTGACTACTGCACATGTTTGTTCTGTAGATATGAGGATATTGTATAAAATCTATGTCTTAAGTCTTTTTCTTGTTAAAGCTAATTTTCTGAGGTATATCCTGTGGAACTGTCAAAGCCATCATGCATGGTACAGCTTACATATTTCAACTAGAATAGGTTGGAATTGGAATAAACAAAACAATCCAGCTGTAGTGGTAATCTCAATGTTCTCACTAGAAATGTAAAGTTCTTATCAAAACAAGTTCATTTAAAGTATGTGGCGATAAATGGACTAATGATGGTCTTGTTAAGATTCACTTCGGCCCTAGCAGGGCATTATGGTGCATGATTCAAAACTTCCATCACAGTAACTCTTTTAGAGGACATGCGTAACTTACCCCTCTCTTCAGGCTGGGAGACAAAGACGCTAACTTATTACTTATGGACGTATCGCCCCCTTCTGGACACTCAGTGTACCTGTCCCAACTGTTGTTCAAGCTTTGTCTTATACTGGTGTTAGAAAGGGATACGTGTGCGCACTCATAACAAACACAGATCGGGAACATGACAACATGCCTCTGGATTACTTAGCTACGGCTTTATTAAAAGCTGTCTACTATCTTAAAATTGAAGATGAGACGGTGATGCCACATCTACAACTAATCCTGTCTATTTAGAGCCGTGTTCAGCAACAGAAAAGCTACAAAATACAGGTGTCTTAGGCCCTGACAGAAGATAGTTTAGGAACAAAAAGTCTATCTGGCAAAGTTCGGAAAATCCCCAAATGTGTCTTTATGAAGGGCACTGAGTCAGTCTTGTGAGCAAAAAATACTGATTCCCCATATGTCCTGCGTTTCACCCGACCATGATAGCTAAACCGACTCCTGCTTTAGTCAGTCTACAAGAAGCATTTATCACAGGGATCCTTTCATCAGAGGAGTTTGTCGAAACATCTTCTTAGTCATAGTCCCCTAGCTGAAGATATCTTCAGAAGTCCTGGTTAAATATGAAGATCATAATTCTCCTTCATTTTCGACGAGCTTACACAGTGACAATTTCCCATGAATATACATACAACAGTAGTACCTTTGACACCCTGTCAGTATGTCACCTCCAATTCAAGCCCAAACTTTATGTCCATATATGTTTAATGGTTTTCCATTTAGCTATGTATTTGGGGTTAGATCAGACGGCTAACAGCATAAGCTGGGCTACTTAAAAACATTCTTTACGAGTTTCGTAAAGCCATCCCCCTTATCCTTTTGGAGCTCTGTACTAAATACTTGGTTTAACATTCCAAATAAAACTTCCTGTTCCACATTATAAAAAAGATTTGTGGTAATGCAGGTTAGTAAAAACCTTGGTAAAATATTCATTTTAATCTCCCCCTTGAGCTTTAATCCAATGGAAAGGCAGACCAACTGTCAATGTTTACTGTGTAAACTGTCAATGTGTAAATAGTTCTGTTACTATTTGACTAAATGAGGAAAGACATTTATAGGTTTACCGTCATCAATGCTCCACATTCATGCTAAAGTGGTTAAAGGCTTGACGTGCTAAATGAGTTCGCCACACTGGTGGGTATATTTATAGTATATTTTATTCTTCTAGATAAGATCTCACATTTACACTGATCTTCTGGTCAAGGTCAGTTGCTGTGGTTACCACCATTACATTCACAATAAAGTATATTAGTAATTAAAAAGACAGTAAGTGATTTACAATTTACAACAAAGCAGGATCAAAGCTTCCTATTCATATTTTCTGGATATTGAAAATTACGATCAAAAGAAGTACACTAAACAATATGTACCAACCAATCAAATTCATTGATTGAAATAACACCAAGTCAAACAAGCCCACCTAGTTTTAAAAGCCCAAAGTAAGAAAGAGCATCATACCCAGAGATAATATGGGTTTATGTGTCTTGAAATGCATATGTGGGGCGGAAAAAAGAACTGATAATAAATCTGACAAAGACGTTAAGATTAGCAACCTTGATAAGAGCAACATGTAACGTATGAAGCCACTTTAGACACTATATCATTCTAATCAAGGAACAATCAAAGTGTGTAACACCTTTTTTATATTAATAGTATCTTAAGGTATAGTAACCAGTGTGAAGACAACAGCTTCTTCCAAAGCATTTCATGACACAATCTGTCCATTTTAACCCTGTAACTTCTCAATTTGTAATGTGCTACAGAGGGTGATGTGTCCTCTCTGCATCAGAAATAGCTATGGTTACAAATATATCTAGAGAAGATAAAGTTGCATTGTCTCAGGCCATGTCCACACGTACCCGGGTATTTCTAAAAACTGAGGTTTTCCTCCTTTGTTAAAAAAAATAAATAAATAAAAAGAAATCGTGTCCACACAAGCACTCTTAAAAAGAAATCTACGTCCACGTGAAAACGCTGTCAAGAACATTCCAAAACAACATGGCCAATCAGAAGGCTGAAAAAAAGTCCCCCGAGGGCCTGGAGTTACCAAGGCAATCAGAAGTAGCCTTCAAAGTATCAACCTACGTTTACAAAAATACCCGGGTACGAGTGGACAGGGCCTCAGAAGTAACTTTTTCGAAGGAGCTTTGATGTAATGTGGCTGAGGTACTGATGTGTCTATGCATGTGGGATGTATACACATGGGAATGCCCTTAAGTACCTGCAAGCAATGCCTTATCTTAACACAAACCCCAAAAAATAAAATCATCTTTGTAAGTGCAAACTATGCAATCTTGGCACTTAATTGTCCCTGGAATCGGGCCCATACAAAGTGACTAAGTGACATGAGGTTGCCCAGAGGAGGGGAGTTGATGAACTCATGAGATGCTGGCTGTTCCTGGAACCTCCTGGCTGTCAGCTAGGTTGAGTTTCTGGCTGGAGGAGGAGGCCAGTCAAGGCGAACCAGCAAAGAACACATATTGCACCAAAACAGTGTAAAGGTACAGAGAAACCCCCAGCCCTGTCCTTCTATTCAGTTACTCTACCAACCTCCCCAAAGGATACATTGAAGAACTCAGCTCCTCAAGCTGTGAAGGATACAACAATTACTTTGACAAATAATTAGCAAAAAAGTTGCTGACATAATTTGTCTTTTAACAAAAGGTTATACACATCCAGTAGCATGATCATTATGATATAATATGTCAATCCTAATAATCCTACTTCCAAAATTGTACTTATGGCTGTACTGATTATATTTTAGTAGATCATATTTTAACATAACATATGTTTTGCGTTGTAGGAGCCTGATAAAGTTTGGAGCAGTAATACTGTACTACATGCAATACTATAAAAAAACACCTGCATACCGAGACGCACATTTAAATGCAGTATGCTAGGTGTAAGGGTCATATCTAAATGGGAGATTATTAACAAAACTTAAGATATATATATATAAAAATTACTAGAGTAAGTACGCAAGAGAAGGTAAATGTGGAGCTTTCAACTGGCCTATTTGTAAGCCAGGAACAGCTTCTGCTGCTTCAAACAATTCAAAATAATTTCTGTAGCGGTCACTCAATCTGGAAATGACCGACAATCTCAAAACCTGTCCATGACAAAACCTACTTGAGCTCTGCCAACAATTAGGTGTTTCAAAGAAGGCCATTGATGACAATAAGCAATATACTCTAGAAACTATAAAACGTGCACTTCTTAATTTGTTCATTACTTCATTTCTTGGCTTTTCTTGTACTATGTAGTGGTGTGGTGGCAGGTTGTCTTACATTGAGCAGTAGCTTGTCCATATTTGTATCGCAGGCCGTCTTCTTCTGATCCACAGGCATCTCGTCCAGTTCTCCATTGAGATCAAAGTGCAGCCGTGCTAGCTTCTCCTGCATCTCTCTGACGTGCTCCATCTGGTCTATAGAGCACTCATTACCTAGAGCGGGAAAAGGAAAGAAAGGCTTTTCAGTGTCTATCAGGGAGGAAAAGGAAGAAACTAGTGACGAGCAATACCATGAAGACAAAGGAGCTATCAGGACATCTATGAGGCGCACCAATCAGAGTTGGATTGTAAAAATATATGTCCATCATAATCAGGATTCCCACTCTTTTGAAGAGATCATTTTCCAGGACTTTTCCGTGATGATTTAGCTGGCATGACAGACAGGGATGGCACCATATACTAAGATGTTATTCTTTACAGAAGTCTTTTAAGACATGGTGTAGTCTATATATATATATATATATATATATATATATATATATATATATATATATATATATATATATATATATATATATATATATATATATATATATATATATATATATATATATATATATATACACATATACACACACACACACACACACACACACACACACACACGAAATCATCTCTGACAACCTTAAGAGATTATGACACATTGATCATAGAATAATGCAACACACCTGTAGATGTACAGCACGTCACTTAATTTGAATAGGCTAACCACATTACAATGATGGTTTGGGAAACTTTGACCTAAGCTTTCTCTTTTCTCTCTAACTTTCTATTAGTAAAAAAAATAAAGAGCACGCAAAAGTATCTGGCACTTGCCTTACCCCATAAAATAAATAAATAAATAAATAATAATAAAAACCTCAAAGATCAATGCATAGCCTTACATGAATTGGCCTAAATAGAACTGAATAACATCCAATTTCCGAGGCTACAAAAGTTCATGTCTAAGTAACTTTACTCTAGTCTGCCACTGCAAATATCGCTATTGCACTTTCAGCTTCTGTTACCATGGTCACAGGGTCAGAGGAGCTCATGTGACGCACTGCCAGGTAAATTACTTCTCTCCATGATTTTCTTGCAGGTCACAGTAAAGAAAGGAGACACATTCTTTCTTGAACTGTATATTGAATGGATTTTCCTGGGAGCTTTTCAGATGCCTTCTCCAAAACTTGCTTTGTGGCAAATCCCATGCCGTTTGAGTGGTACATAGGTAGCCTTACTCTTGTGGGTCCAGTTTCAGCAGCTGGACAGGTGTCTTTATCTTCTCCAGTTCTTCCCTTTTGATAAAGCGAGACAGCAAGCCTCTCAGGGTGGACTGGAGCTCCTTTACTAAAAAATGCACCATCTGTCTGGAATGTCTCCAAACAGGCTTCAGCTGTCTAGCAACAAATATAAAAAAAGCTTCGCCTGAAAAAGAGGGACACCAGTGGCCTCTTTTACTGCACAGTAGGTTGGCACTTTAATTTTGGGAGGTTTCTTCTGGCTGCTGATGTCCTCTCGTACTGCTGGCCACATTCTATTGCCTGCTTGGCAACTGCCAAGTCTTACACCCATGAATGGACACAGAACGTCAGAGGAAATGTCGTTGTTTTGGTCACCTCAAGGAAGTCCTCTTGCCTTGCTGGCGAGTCATGGAACAACTGCCAAAGAGCTGAGTAAATGCACGACGGGCTTGGCATTTCTGGCTCTACCGCCCGACTGCGAACGTGATACTGCCCGAGGGAGCAGCCCACAGAAGTACCAGCATTAGCTAGCAAGCTAACGTTCAACCTAATCTAATGCAACCAAACTTCCTAGCTAGTTGAACTAACTTGTTCAAACTTAGCTGGTGCATGGCCTTTTTATCTTCCGGTCCAGAAAAAGTCCGGGGACATGTTTATATTGCGACTGGCCTCTGGTAGATCAGTACATTGTGTGCATTTAATTGAACCTCCCTATGACACAGAGTTCTGATTGGATCTCTTAGCATATCATCCCTCCCTTACATTATCGTCTCGTCTTTATTGGTTGACAAAAATGTCAATAGATTGTCATCGTTTTTGTCATCCTAAATTAGTATTATTAGCTGACGAAATGAACACTGCCGGACACTCCACAGAGCAGCGCTAGGGGAAGCATGGTTGCTGTAGCATCATGTTGTGGGGGATGCTTTATCTGCTAGTCTGGGTAACTAGTCTGGACTGAGGGCAAGATAGATTGAACAGAAAACAGAACACTTCTAATTCTTATGTATGGTATGGTGAAATTAAGTAAGCATGAGGCCCTGGTTCTCTAATGGGCAAGTACAAAATAGTCCCTTACCGAATGCCTGTAGTTTCCCTGAGTGGAAGTCATTCAGCAGACTGAGGAGTCCATTCTCCATTTCCTGAACGTCGGACACGTCAGTGAGGAAGGAGTGTTCAATGATGGGTGCTGCTGTCTGGCTCGTCTTCCCTGCGGGGCCCTGCTGGGCCCTGGGTTTCTCACGCACGCCCCTGGTACAGCAGAACAGCACGTCCACATAAGCTGGCACCAGAAGCACTTGTCAACACATACAGTGGCAAGCACAGATGTAGCTACCGTAGACGGCGCGACTCCCCGCAACGTTAACAACACAAATCGGGTTGTTGCTATGGCGTGTTTAGGGAGGGCGGGGGGGTGGGGATTCAGTGTCTATTAAATTTACTTCATCAACACCTCGGGTTAAAACAACTGTAGCTTACTGAAGCCTGCACTCTGTGAAGGTTCATTTGCTGAGGAAGACTACCGATGACAATTTGTGCAGTAGATGTACTTTTACTGAACCAATTTAATGTCTCAAGTTCAACTTTACCCACCTTCTGCCCCTCAAGAGGAAAGTGATTGGGCCATGCAGATTTTCAATGTAAGAAATTGGTTCGTATGGGACTGATAAGGCAGCACAAACTTAAATGCCAAAGACTAAACTGTTAGATGCTAGGACAGGTAGGGCATTTAAACCAGGCCACAGACTAGCAAGGGTCCTTGCCCTGCAATTAATACAAATCTCCTTGTCCACATTCTTCTGCTCCAGTTTTTGTTCAGAACTGTTACCTTTGAAAGCCCATAGTTCAGTCAGTAATAACCTAGCCAGGACAAATGCTGAGCATGCTCGCACCTCATTAAGGTCTTAAGATTTTGTATTTCGATACCCATAACATTTCTAAGGCTTCTTGGATTATTTAACATGTATACGCTGTGGGATACTTTCTAAATCAAAACAGTTTTTTCGACAGAAGACGGCTTCAATTAGCCAACTAATCCCTTTTGAAATGGTTGCTTAATACAATTGTATATCAACTTTACTGGGGCTTTAAAAATAACATTAATTCTTGTGGTTTGTCATGTTTTCCCTCTGTGTCACAGAAATACTTCAGAGCCTGTTGTATAAATATACATTTTCGTACACTAGTCTATAACATGCAAAATCTAATAAATATGGAAACAATGCGTTCTGAAAAAGTGCTCATAAATATAAGATATTGATGCTCGTTGTCAATAAAAATTGTGTAATTGGAATTTTGAATGATTACTTTTGATTATTATTTTGTCTTGCTCAAATGATGGATTGGACGTCCTTAAGTTTGAGAATAACTTCCATTAGAAGCCTTTGCCTTTGTAACAGGACATTTTTAAAAGCTTGCATAACCATATATTTTTTGGGAGCTAACAGCTTAAATAACAATAATAAATATACATATATATTATAACTAGTCACGGAGGGGGGTGTAACTTTTTGAAACTACTGTACCTTCTATTTTTTGATTTCTGGTTGGAGTGAGATCCTGTTTGGCTGAAACCAGGGCGACGAATGGAGGCTGTATTGTTCTTACGGGCAGTGGAACCGGCAGAAGGGCCTGACTGATTGTTGGAAGGCCTGGGACTCTTTCTCTTCAGCTTTCGTTCTTCCATATTCTCATCTTATGGACCAAGCTGACTTGGAATGACAACAGGCAATTAGCTTGAAAGGATACCTACCGATTCAGAAAATACAGAAACAGTCACTCGCAAACAATCTCTACAGAGAGTTTACAATCTTACAAATACTTAATCTGTTTGCTCCAGTTGCATGAAAATAAAATGCCAGTCATTGGATTGCATTTGCAACTGAGTTTCTGAACGCACTGGTCGGACAATTGTTCATTTGCTAAATCTAACTTCTCAATTGAAACGTCTGTGTACAGTATTAAAAAAAAAAAATAATAATAAAGTGTAGTGTTGCCAAAAAGGCTTTACAGTTGGATTATGGTCTGTAAATGTAGTCTTAAATGTGCTGTAATGCAAATTCCCAGATTTCTTTCTGAACACATTATACATGTTTGAAAATAATAGCTGAAAACATGTGAAAAGACTGTTAAACAGTTCTTCACCGTGTATGTGTTCAGGATTTTTTGGGCGGACGTTAATGAGGGTCTGATGATGCACTGTGGCCCCTACTTAGCATGACCCCTACCCTAACACTATATAAAGACAAGAGCATGTTAGTGTCCCGCTCGTAAGTACTACAATACTGTGTACTAGCTAGCAATGCCTTCACCCCCACCAAGGCATTTTCTCTGGATGCCAAAATTACAGAAGAACTCCGTCTCATTAATTACATTTTCAAAATGGCTCAAACATGTACAGTTGTGCAGCCACAACAAAGCTGCTAGACTGAGCTTGCATTTTTCATGTCGTAGTGGCTTCTGACACTTGTGACAAGCCATCTTTTGATTGGGCGTGGTTGCAGCGCCTACAGCGGACACCCAGCGTTTCAGAACAGAGACTACTGCTTTTTTTACACGATTTTGAAACCAAATTGTTATATACTTGGCGATTTTCTGAATCGTTCAAACTAGGCTGTGTGGTTAATTATACATTTCCCTGTGGTGTGCCAAACTCAGAACACGTGAATATCACTTTACAGCACCTTTAACAGTTTGTTATGAAGCATTGCAAAGCAGCCAGCTAAGCAGCGATAAACTAGTAAAAAAAAATACAATTGTCGGATTGATGCCTTGGATTGAGGACATAAAAAATACTTTAAGACAACCAATTCAACATCCGGTGGAGGGTGCTGAAATACAGTACTCACAATTTAAAATGAGAAATGTATTTAGATGAAGAAAATAAACACTAGTGTATCTCAACTGAAAAACCTCTACAGTACCAGTCAAAAGTTTGGAAACAATGAATGAAGCTTTAAGAATATTATTAGCAATATTGTTAAATGGCTATGAACCTATTGACATTAAAGTACCTATAATGTCCTATAAATATTGCACAGCCTTCATTTTTGTTATATAATATTTATCTAGATTACGATTATTAGACCATTATCTTCAACTATATCCCTTATACGTATGCATCCAGTTCATGACAAACTGACACTGAAGTTGATTCCAAACAAAAACATGAGAAATGCCTTGTACGTTTAAGTTTGTTCACGTATCAACAGAAAACAGGTTACTGGCAATGCAAAATAATAAGTACGCACAACCATAGACCTTATATTACTGTGGGGAGTTTTAAGTATTGAGACCGGCTACCAAGGTCCAGATGTTATGTTCATTGATAGGCAATATATTTTACAATTCGCGTGAAGTGTGTTGCAATTCGCGTGAAAAACAGCAACCTAATATTAAAGACCAGCAGTCTTGTAAGCATGAAAAGACAAATTCATATAATCAAAACATACCTTATGGTGGAAAACTAAATATACAATTAGTGAGTTTACTTTGGGAAAGCGATAGATGCTGGGGGGAAGTCAATGTTCCATGGTAACATAAGACTGTCCTAGCGTTAAGTTGGCTGTTGTAACTAAAACATGTGAGAACTGGCACACTGGGACTACGGTTACATTTCTTGCTAACGTTAGGCATCTAACGCTTGAGCCCGAGGGCCCGAGACAAGTCTAACGACTCTAAACAAATTCTGTACAAATTGTGCACGTTATGTTTAAGCTAACTTGCGAATCTGTGTCAAAGTCAAAAGCGTAAGTTCCTACTTCGACATTGCAGTTAGCGAACTAGTTAGCGGTGGACAGCAAATCGAATCAACAACCTGCGCTCACCTCAATACGGCACACAGATGACGTCGTCGTCTTCTTCTAGGACTTTTAATGGCGGTTCGCGGCCCATTTTATGTGGTGCACTACCGCCACCCACTAACACTGTAAACACACATCTAACGTTTTTTGTTTTGAGTTGAGTGAGGTCCTACTGCAGGCGAAAAACATGTCACCACCGGACGTAGAGGTCCGCCTCCACTCCTCGTCACTTCCTCTCTGGTGGTGATTCTGGCAAAGTTGTTATGCTATAATTTTTTTAATTTGTACTTCGAATGGCTATTGCCATACTTTAACTATTAGTCATCCAGAGCATTGCTTCTTAAACATAACTTGAGCTATAGAGATGTAGGTTTGAGCTGCCTAGCTAGCTTACATTAGACTACACTAGCTAGTTGCTGTATGGAATGAGATTTGTGCCAAATATCTACAAAAGCAAAACAAATGGTGCAAACTCTTGACCACATGGTCTGAATTCCTACCAACCACAAACATTGAAACTATACCCACAAGGCATTTTTTTCTAGTGACCAGGCCTCACCAGCATCAAACTTTGGATTATAACGACCTCTGCAGCCTCTGTCCTAGTAACGCAACTCTTTCTCATGCATTAGCATTTGGTGCAGAATAACTTTATCAAAGGCTGTTTTGTTATTAAATGTAGGTTGTTAAGCTTTTAATAAACTACTTGTGCCACGTGCATGATGGTGTGTGGATAAAAGATTCATACCCCAGTTTACTCCACAATAGCCAATTATCATTCATCAATCAGTTAATCATTGTATATTTCTGTAAATATCTTGCTTAGACTAGTTATAAAGATTATTGTTTTGCATTAAGCTTTGTTTCCTGTCTGCATGCAGCCATTCACAATTTTAGGATGCATTACACTTCAGATAAGAGATTGATACGTTTGACTTTGGTATTCTTTTAAGACAATGATAAAGTTAAACACCTGGTTTCCCACTAATCCTTGTTAAACAAATAGTGGGTGGTGCCTCGTAACAGATTTATTTGGACTGTTAATCAAATTGATCAGTCAGAATATTAATTTAAGAATTAATAGATACAAATATTTATATTGTCTATTAAATACCATACACATTTCATAGTAGCGTGTTCCCCCACAGAACTAACACACAAAACTGGTAATTAGATGATTCGAAACCCTACCAATTAATTTGCCAACAGAGTAAGCACGAACAACATTGAGAATCCTAGAAGCACCAGTAAAAGGTGAATGAACAAATATTTTATATTTTATATGTAGAAGCCGAACAGGTGGCTAAAAGCACCGATAAGATAGTGAATGAAGAAACGTTTGGTTGACCTGACATGTAGTAGCAGAACAGGTGGCTAACGTGTCAATTAAAAATGATTAGCCACCAATACAGTAGGACAACTGAGATAAACATGTTATGTAAGGCAAAAAGGTACACTATATGGCCAAAAGCATGTGGACATCTGACCATCACATCAACATGAGCTTGTTGGACATCCCATTCCAAAACCATGACCATTAATATGGAGTTTACCGCCCCTTTGTGGCTATAACAGCCTCCACTCTTCTGGGAAGGCTTTCCACAAGATTTTGGAGTGTGTCTGTGGGAATCTGTGCCCATTCAGCCAAAAGAGGATTTGTGAGGTCGGGCACTGATGTAGGACGAGAAGGCCTGGCTCGCAATAGGCGTTCCAATTCATCCCTAAGGTCAGGTCAGGGCTCTATGCAGGCCACTTGAGTTCCTCCACACCACTTGTCAAACCATGTCTTTATGGACCTGTCTTTGTGCACAGGAGCACAGTCATGTTAGAACAGGAAAGGGCCTTCCCCAAACTGTTGCCACAACGTTGGAAGCATACAATTGTCTAAAATGTCTTTGCATGCAGTAGCGTTAAGATTACCCTTCACGGGAACTAAGGGGCCTAGCCCAAACCCTGAAAAACAGCCCCAGACCATTATCCCTCCTCCACCAAACTTTACAGTTTGGAACTCTGTAGTGACTGATGCAACAGATAGATTTTTACGTGCAACACGCTTCAGCACTCGGCAGCCCCGCTCTGAGTGTGTGCATGTGCTACTGCTTCGTGGCTGAGCTGTTGTTGCTCCTAGACGCTCCACTTCACAATAGCACTTACAAGTTGACCGGAGCAGATCTAGCAGGGCAGACATTTCACAAACTGACTTGTCTTTGGAGACTGCATGGCTATGTGCTTGATTTTATTTGCACCTGTTATCAATGGGTGTGGGTGAAACACCTGAACTCAATGATTTGGAGGGGTGTCCACATACTTTTGGCCATATAGTGTATATAAACTGTGTCCCGGGGCTGGTTGGGCAGACCCTTCGCGAACGGCCTCACGATTTGTTGATAGTAAAACTAACAAAAGAAGAACCTCTTTAAATCCAGTCTCGTCGATAGAATTTTGGCTCCAAGTTTTTGTCTTCAATAAAATCACGTGACCTCAGCAGCGGAAGTTGCTTGTCTTTTAAAAAAAAAAAATGTAAGTAGACAGAGGGTTTAGACTAAAGCATCTTTGAAGTAAGCACACGGATTAAGAAAAACATACAATAGTTTAAAATACAACACATTGCAAACTTCTGATAAAAAAAGTTGGCTAATATAAAGTTGCCAATTCTTTGAAATGTTGTGTAACGTTCAAATCAAATTTATTTATAAACAATTTCCAACAATGTGAATGGGTTTAGCACGTCTATTGCTTTCTGTTGTCAATCAAAATGTATTACGTTAAAACACTTTTTTTCTGATTGACCCCAGCAATTTAAACTTGCCCCCCCCCAAAAAACGACAAATTTAAAGTGTTAAGTTTACACATCAGAGCATCAGCAAGCACAACACATCGTTTTTTTAACTCATATTTTATTTATTGGTCGTTATTTCTACATTGTCTTGCTCAAGCTTCCTCTTCTTCAGCCTGAAGACAGGACAATGTTTCCCTTCAAGAAGCACCTGGTCCAATGGGCAAAGACTATCCCATAACTATAAAATAGAAATATATACTGGAAAAATGTTTAAATGTCATGATGGTGGATCAATTATGCAGTCTTTGAGACATCCTCTTCTGAATTGAATGTATTTTTACCTGTTCAAGGTATAATTCTGAGCAACAGGCACCACCACCTCCTCAAAACAGGCCTGTCACACTGTCAAACAGTTGTTCAGTTTAGAAGACAATGATTTAGAACATTACAGAAGATGTAAGTTCAGTGTAGAAATCTACGTACTACTGAGTAATCAAACTGGGCATCCATGGCAAGTGGTATAAACACGTGATCAGTTGATACATTCAGGCTCCACCTTCACCGTCAGTGGCGTCTACATTCAAAGGGACCCTTGGCAATACAAAAAAACATACACTGCTCATGTCACTGAAAGTGTCATGGTATGGCTTCGTACGTCAATCGGAGGCGGACCATAAACCGCTTTTAGCCACAACAAAGAAGATCCTCAGCGATGCCACGCAATGGCTCCAGAGACTACTCTTACGACTTCACAAGTATGACCTAACTCAAGTTCACACCGGGCAAACACCTGATCGTAGCCGATGCACTGCCATGGGCAAGTCTGGATGACACAGGAACGAGTTCCAATGAACATGATGTGTAGTGACATGTGAATGCAATGAGGGCTGTGTTGCCTGTTTCAGAGGAAAGATGGGCACAAATGACTCGCGAAACAGATGGATGACATACTCAGGGAAAGGCAAACATACAGATGCCAAGACAGGTGAGGTTGAACAAACCATTTGAGTACCTAGTGGAAAAACTGTGTTGTGGATGGTGTTCTGCTAAAGGGAACTAAAGTAATCATCCCATCCTCTATGAGAAGAGAGATGGTCAAGCTGGTACATGAAGGGCACTTGGGCATAGGGAAATGTAAGAGGCGTGCCAGGGACGTAATGAATTGGCAGTACATGAATAGAAACATTGAGAATGTAGTGAATAGATGTGAAACCTATCAGCATCACAGATAACAGAGGAAAGAACCACTCATACCACACAGCAGGCCAGAAGGCCCATGAGGTAAGGTGGGAACAGACATTCCACCTAAGTGGTAAATCTAGGTGGACTATCTAGTTGTCTCAAACTACCCAGAGTTTGCTCTTCTTTCAGACCTTGCAGCAAAGCAGGTGGTCATGCATACAAAATCAATCTTCTCCAGATATGGGATTCCCAAGACAGTGGTATCTGATAATGGCAAACAATTTGACAGTGAAGAATACCGTTTGTTTTTAAGGAAATATGGATTTACACGTGACGTCAAGCCTCCCCCTACCCACAGTCAAACGGTGGAGCGGAAAAATGAGTGCAAATAGTGAAAATACTGCGGAAAAAGACCACAGAAATGCAAGAAGAATCCTTACTTGGCCGTTCTGAACTACAGCGCGGCACTGTTAGAGTGTGGGAGGTCCGCAGCAGAACTACTGATGAACAGGAAACTGCGCAAATTCTGCATGTTCTGAAAGCTTACGAAAATATTGGATTTCTCGCCCCCCCAAAAAGTACCTGCACTTCGCCATCTAGCATGTGTGTGCAGCAGCAGGTCTGTGTGTTTTGTGCATGGACGTAGTTTATGGTACGGACGGTAGGGACATGTCTCTACCTCTTTTCTTATGACTTAAAATTGTCCACCACCACTTTTTAAATTTGCATTGCATATAGGTTTAAAAAAAAACAATTTCCATTGGCTCAACAAAGGGTTAAATCCCTCATGTTTCAACTGGATGAGAAATAGAGTTTCTGGTGTTTGTTCGCTTTGTTCCTGCCTCAACATCCAGCAATGTAATTGCTGGAGTTCATTTTGGATGCAAACGCAGTGCTTAGACAGAGGAGGGTTAGCTGGAGCAGGCTGTCTGTCGCAGCTTGTGATGGGAATTACGGCTCTGATGGGAGCTGGATCTTATTGCTCCGTTCCAAAAGCCGGTTCACCGTTCCTTTTTCTATTATTTTTTCTTTTTAGTGTAATGTAGTTTTTCACCCCTCACATATGGTATGGTAAATTATGATAATTATTAGTTTTTCCTTCAAAAAGAAACACACACCCACCCACACACACACACCTTGGGCACTGATGGTGTAGGTGCGTCCCCCTCCTGGATCCTCCTCACCAAGGCTACAGCGGCTGGTGTTCTTGCCAGGTGCTGCCTTCTCTCAATGTTGGGTGTCAAGTGCTCTACCAAGCTCCTCAAGAAAGAGGCGTCTCTTGTACAGCTTGGAAGCTTTCCAATCTGGGAAGATCTCATTCCAGATGACAAACGCAGGCCGACACATCCACAATGTTATAGAAGATGATCAAATACCAGCGCGCTGTCATGCTGCAGCTGTAGGACCCAGTCCTCTTGTCAAGATTGTCCACCCCTCCCTTGGTGGCATTGTAGTCCAAGATCATCTCAGGTGTCTCTTTGCTCACTGACTCGCTCCCATTGGAAATTAATGTGGGCGAACATTCGCCTGCCGATTTTGTCTGTAGTGGACGTTCAAGGTCAGTGTTCGCAATACAGAACACCATTAAGAAACTTCTCCCACTTGTAATAAGAGGAGAATAATTAATTTGTTGTTTTAGGGTGAAGTTCCCCTTTAAAGGATCTGCTTGAGCTAGCAGATTTGGCTGGAACCACACTGGGGGTTGGAAGGACGTCCTCTGGGTCTTAACATTTGGCATTGCTTTTGAGTCGCTCCGATAGCTTCGTCATGGTGGAGCCTCCATTCCAATACAGGAGAGCACCTAAGCAGTAACACACCTCTGTCTTTGTAGCACCGCCCATTTCAATAGTTCATTGGTTCATTTTGAATAGTAACAAGTTTCTAGCCTCCAACTAACGTCTACCCTACCTAAATAATAATAAAGTAGGCCTCTTTCGAATCATAGCCTATCATTTTGTGACATCGGTTACGTCTACCGCTGGGATAAAATGTGCACAATTAGTTGATAGTTGATAGCAGATCATGTTTGCCAAGATGGCCTTTAAATGTTTTCATAGAATTGTTGAAAAAAGGGTCAGATCTTTATTATTACAAAATCAGTCAGGACATTTTATTCCATTATTGGTCAAGTTATTACATAGTACTTTTACATTTTCTGGAAATTATTACATTATTGGGTGCGACATGCCTTGAAGGCAATTCTGCACTCAATAGGTAATGAAGAGTGGCCAACACTGGTGTAATGTTTGTGTGTTCCTCCAGTAATACCATGTAAGTGATGATACACTGAATAGTGTGTGTGTGTGTGTGTGTGTGTGTGTGTGTGTGTGTGTGTGTGTGTGTGTTCCTTGAGGAATACCATGTAAATGGTGATACACTGAAAGAGGTGATACACTGTAAATGGTGATACACTAAGGTGCTTGTGTGTGTTCCTCCAGAGCTCTCCCCTACTTCCGACACAGGGACACGGAGGAGCCTGTGTTCCAAACCTTAAACCCAGGTTAGAGGGGTTCAGTGAATGTGGAGTGGAAGGTGTGTAAGAGGGTTAGTGTGTCAGAGGACACTCTGTAGAAGGACAGAGTGCCACCAGGACAGTCCAGATACACTCTGTGAGGGTTCCGCGGTCATCCGTCCGGTAGAGGGCGCTGAAGGGCTGTGGTGGTGATGAAGCACTCCTCTGACAGGTCACCGGATTGCAACAGGTGAGTTCAATCTGGTGATCAGTTGGGGGAGTGCTATATAAGGGTGTCTGTTTGTTTCAGTAGGGGAGCTGACACACGCCGGAAGGCTGAGCAAATGCAGAGTCGCATTCCAAACTCCCCTAAGAGCGAGGCACCAGCACCAGCACCAGCAGCGTGGGCGTACGGGTGGGGGTGTTTGGGTGGGACAATAAAAGGGTTTCCCCAGTTGGACTCCTTGGTCTGCCGTCTCCTCTGTGCTCAGAACTCCTCACATTGGCGCCCAACGTGGGGCGCAGAGAGCGACAGTGATGTCACTGGAGTCACCAATGGCCCAGCTGCTCACGCGGGTGATGGACATTCAGGCGGAGCAGCTGGAGTCCACACGCCAGCTGCAGCAGGCCCAGGCGGAGCATCGGCAGGCGCTGATCCGTCTGCTCGAAAGGGAGGAGGCAGGAAGCTCTCCACGTCGCCCGCACATCCAGCTTCAGCGGATGGGGGAGGCCGACGACCCAGAGGCCTTCCTCGCGACGTTCGAGCGAACGGCCCGGATGTGCGGGTGACCGGAGGGGGACTGGGCCTGTCACCTGCTTCCCCTGCTGACGGGAGAGGCGCAGCTGGCCGCCCACAGTCTGCCAGCGGAGGAGGCGGCCCACTACGGGGCGGTGGCGAGGGCGATCCGGGACCGCCTGGGCCTGACCCCCGAGGAGCACCGGCGGGCATTTCGGTCCCTGGCCTTCCACGCTGGTGCCAGACCCTACGCCTTTGCACAGCAGCTGCTGGACCGCGCCCGGAGGTGGCTGCGGCCCGAGGGGCCCGGGGCAGGGCGGGTGCTGGAGCAGGTGGTGATGGAGGCGTTCGTCGAGAGACTGCCGCCCGGAACATCCACCTGGGTCCGGCGCCATCGGCCTGACACCCTCGACGCGGCGGTAGCCCTGGCGGACGACCACCTGGCAGTCCCCACCCAGCCACCGCCTGTTCCAGCGCCCCGCCGACTCCGGGTCGACCACCAGGCAGAGCGGCCGGTGCCAGCAGCGAGGAGCCGGCGCCTCGACCAAGCCCGGGGGCAGGGAGGGGAGCAGGCACCCTCACCATCTTTCCCCACCCCACAGATAGGTCCTCCAACGCCAGGCGAGGGATGCTGGCGGTGCGGCCGGCCTGGCCACTTCCGGAGGGAGTGCCCGATGATGGAGGTGGGCCAGGTCGTCCGTGTTGTTGGCGGTCCGACCCCTTCCCCCGGTCCGGGGGCGACGTACCGCATTCCGGTAAGGTTGCAAGGGGGAACACACCAGGCTCTACTGGATTCTGGATGTATGCAGTCCATGATCCAAGAGCGCCTGGTTCGACCCGCGGCACTGTTGGATGCGGCACGGGTGTGTATTAGGTGTATACATGGGGATGTGCACGAATATCCGGTGCTCGCAATTGAAATTCGTTATGGGGGGAAAAAAGAAAAAAAGAAAAAGTGAAGGCCGCGGTTAGCTCCCGCCTCTCGCACCCCCTGATCATAGGCACCGATTGGTCAGGGTTTGATAGAGCAGTGGGGGGACATGTGGGGGTGCGCTCACGACAGGCAGGGAAGTGTGAGACGTGCGCTGTGTTCTGTGCTGATGCGGGGGCTCCCGATTTGGCCAAGTCCGGGGGGGAGGGGGGTTCCTCGTCAGAGGCTCTTTCGCCCATGTTCGCTCCCATGGAGGATTTTCCTCTCGAGCAGTCTCGCGATGCCACCCTACGCTTCGCCCTTAGACAAGTGATAAAGATTGATCGCACGTTGGTACGGCCAGGGGCAGCGCCGGCTTACCCATATTTTTCATTGGTTAGGGATAGATTATACCGAGTGAGTCGTGACACTCAAAGGCAGGAGGAATTGCTACAGTTGGTAGTACCCGTAAGCCGTCGGAAAGAGATATTTCAGGCGGCTCATTATAACCCGATGGCAGGCCACCTAGGATTTTCTAAGACACTAGATCGGATAATGGCCCGGTTCTATTGGCCGGGTATACGGGCTGAGGTACGTCGGTGGTGTGCGTCCTGCCCAGAATGTCAGCTTGTGAACACCCCGGCCATTCCAAATGCACCATTGTTCCCTCTTCCGCTGATGGAAGTGCCATTCGAGCGGATAGGCATGGATATCATCGGGCCATTAGATCGTAGCACGCAGGGTTAACGATTTGTGCTGGTCATTATTGATTACGCAACCCGCTACCCTGAAGCGGTGCCGTTGCGCAGCATATCTGCAAAGAGTGTTGCGCAGGCGCTGTTTACGGTCATCTCCCGAGTAGGAATCCCGAAAACGATTCTTACTGACCAGGGCACAAACTTCATGTCACGTACACTGAAGGAGCTTTACGGGGTTGGGGATTCAGGCCATTCGGACTAGCGTCTATCACCCCGCCACCGACGGTCTGTGCGAGCGCTTTAACAGAACTCTGAAAACCATGATCCGTAAATTTATACACGAGGATAGTCGTAATTGGAATAAATGGCTAGATTCCCTGTTGTTCGGTGCGAGAGAAGTACCCCAGGCTTCCACGGGGTTTTCCCCCTTTGAGTTACTATACGGGCGACAACCCCGAGGTGTCGTAGACCTGGTTAAAGAAAGCTGGGAGGGCGGGTCTAGTGACAGTAAGAACGAAATTCAGTACGTTATGGACTTGCGTGCAAAGCTTCACTCACTGCATAGGCTGTCACGAGAACATTTGCAGCAAGCCCAAGAACAGCAGAAGCGCCGTTATGACCAGGGAACTAGACTCAGACAGTTTGCACCGGGAGAGAAGGTCCTTGTATTGCTGCCGACGTCTAGCTCTAAATTACTCGCCAAGTGGCAAGGGCCGTTTGTGGTCACACGGCGAGTGGGGGACGTGGACTATGAGGTGGTTCGCTCAGACCGGGGGAATAGCACACAGATATACCACATTAATCTCCTTAAAAAATGGAACGATGAGGTCCCTGTCTCGCTGGCTACGGTAGCATCTGAGGGAGATGAGTTCGGACCGGAGGTCCCAAATTCTACAGCTAGCACTCCGGTTGCTGTGGGTGACGGTCTCTCGCCAAGTCAGCAAGCGGACGCCACCAGGTTACAAAAACAGTTCGCTGATGTGTTCTCTCCCCTGCCTGGCCGGACCAAGCTCATAGAACACCACATAGATACGACGGCAGGTTTAACGGTGCGTATGCGTCCCTACAGGTTGCCTGCTCACAAGAGAGAAATTGGCAGGAGCTTCAAGCTATGCTAGACATGGGGGTCATAGAAGAGTCATGCAGTGCGTGGAGCAGCCCCATCGTGCTTGTGGTGAAGCGAGATGGGTCTGTTCGGTTCTGTGTTGATTACCGCAGGGTGAATGAGGGTTCTAAGTTTGATGCTTACCCAATGCCGCGGGTCGACGAACTCCTGGACCGGCTTGGCACTGCTAAATTCTATACCACACTGGATTGTACCAAAGGCTACTGGCAGATTCCCTTGTCGCCAGAAGCCCGCGAGAAAACGGCCTTCTCTACTCCCTACGGTTTGTATCAATTCACGGTGCTGCCTTTCGGGTTGTTTGGGGCCCCCGCTACCTTCCAGCGCCTGATGGATCGGGTGCTGTGCCCTCACGCTGCCTATGCTGCCGCCTACCTGGATGACATCGTCATCTACAGCGGCACCTGGGCGGAGCATGTGCGGAGGGTTGCGGCCGTCCTGGGGGCGCTGCGGGGGGCGGGGCTCACGGCCAACCCGAAGAAGTGCGTGATTGGTGGGAGGGAGATACGGTATCTGGGGTACCACTTGGGGAACGGGGAAGTGCGGCCACAAATAGAGAAAACTGCAGCCATTGCGGCTTCCCCACGACCCAAGACTAAAAAAGAGGTGAGGGGGTTCCTGGGGCTGGCTGGCTACTACCGGCAATTCGTGCCGGAGTTTTCAGGGCTTGTCCTTCCCCTGACCGACCTCACCCGCAAAGGTGCCCCAGATCCGGTCCAGTGGACGGAGCAGTGTCAGGTGGCGTTTGAGAAGTTAAAAGCTGCCCTCTGTGGAGACACAGTTCTTTATGCGCCTAACTTTGATGTCCCTTTCTCCCTACAGACGGATGCCTCGGACCGAGGGCTGGGGGCGGTGCTGTCCCAGCGGCGGGGGGATGTCGACCGTCCGGTGCTGTACCTGAGCCGCAAGTTGTCGGACCGGGAGGCTGGGTACAGCACAGTGGAGAAGGAGTGTCTGGCCATCAAGTGGGCGGTCGGCACCCTCCGCTACTATTTGCTGGGCCGCGCCTTCACCCTCTACTCCGATCACGCGCCCCTCCAGTGGCTCCACCGAATGAAGGAGACCAATGCCAGGATCACCCGTTGGTACTTGGCTTTGCAGCCCTTCAACTTTAAGGTGATCCACAGGCCGGGGTCACAGGTGGTGGTGGCAGATTTCCTCTCCCGCTCCGGTGGGGGAGGGGGGGGGGGGGGGGGGGGGGGGGGGGGGGGGGGGGGGGGGGGGGAGTAGGTCGCTGGCCAGTGTTGTCCCCGGCCTGCGGCAAGAGGGGGAGGCACTGTGAGGGTTCCGCGGACATCTGTCCGGTAGAGGGCGCTGAAGGGCTGTGGTGGTGATGAAGCACTCCTCTGACAGGTCACCGGATTGCAACAGGTGAGTTCAATCTGGTGATCAGTTGGGGGAGTGCTATATAAGGGTGTCTGTTTGTTTCAGTAGGGAGGCTGACACACGCCGGAAGGCTGAGCGGATGCAGAGTCGCAGTCTCAAACTCCCCGAACAGCGAAGCACCAGCACCGGCACCGGCAGCGTGGGCGTACGGGTGGGGGTGTGTGGGTGTGGACAATAAAAGGGTTTCTCCAGTTACACTCCTTGGTCTTCCGTCTCCTCTGTGCTCAGAACTCCTCACACACTCCTACTCTGGTGGAGCCGGAGGGGGTCACAGGTAGGACAGTCCTCTTCTTATTGTGACGGGCAGAGTAATTGTTATCATCACAGAACAGAACCCAGGACTTGTTATTGTTTCCAAGTCGACAGTCACCCCCACCCCCTCCTCTCCTGTCAATTCCTCGATATGTCAGTCCTATAAAAACCATTCCTTTCCTCTCTACCTCCCAGTACCAGTGTGACCCAGTCAGACCCTCTCTACACAGAACCTGTGAACTGTAGTCAAATCTCTCTGGGTGATCAGGATATGGCTGCTCCTCTCTCCTCAGTGTCGCCTCCCTGTTCTCCTCAGACAGAGTCTTCTGTGTGCTGTGTTTGGGTCCAGAGTGAGATCGCAGGCATCTGATGGGGAGACCAAGACAATATATCAGTGGTGGCTCGTCAGAGGAGGCAAGGAAGGCTATGCCTCCTCGAAATTTGAAGGGTAAAGAAGTAACAAATGCTGTAAAAAAACGTCAAAACAAAAAATGGTACAGTGGTGAGACTGTGTTTACGCTCTCCTGTGTGCTCAATGCACAGCCACAAGCTGTAACGATTCGGCACCATGCCAAGGGAGGCAAGAAATGTTAGCTGGTGACCTGCCTCACACTTTGCATGAAAATTACCCAATCAGCGTTGAATTGGCGGAATTGAGTTCTGTTTTCTCGCAAAGGGAAAACAAGCTGAACGGAGGTATGTCTCCCTTTGTTTCCCTGCCAATCACAATCGAGCTGAACTTGACTTGTCATTTCTCTCATGCTTCACGCAGACACTACTGTGAAACAACTGAGCCGTTCGTTAGCAAGCAGCCCGTATCTTGTATTTGTTCGTATTGTAAATGTTTGATTGTATTTCAGATTGATGCACAACAGATGTGAGCTTCTGCGTAGCATGCGTTCCTGACACCGTAATAGGTTGTTGTTGTTAGAAGTTAAACTATCAGCAGAAATCCCCAGTATGAACTATTTCATGCTTTTAGCTCTGAAGTAGGCCTACTCAGTCAAACACATCTAGATCTTTATCAGGTGTGTTTTTAATATATCCACCTCAGTGAAACATCATGTGATGTTAGAAGTGCCAATTCAATAGTGGGGATGGGGCAATTGGGTGAAAGACATACATTTTTTGCTGAACTAATAAAATGGACAAATATGATTGAATTCTTTAAAATGGCACCCACCACAACCATATTTACAAAACAATGCAATACTTCTGAGACAATTTCATGATCAACATATAAATATTGCGTTTCCCAGGCATGGTGGTGAGAAATATGATAGAAATGTAATTCAAAGTAAGCCCATCCTTTAAGACTAGTTACAGGCTGATTGTTCAAAGCAGTCAATACTCACATTTTCTAAGTCCAGGTTTCATCCTGAACTCTCCCCCTTGATCCACCCTGCAGGGACAAGCAGAACCAGACAGTGATGTGAAACCATTTCACCACAGGCTGACAGTAGTAACAAGTAACGACAAATAACAATCACCTAACTATCAGGAGGTTTTATTTAGAGAAAAGTATTAACATTGCCTCAAAAACAAGGACAATAAATTTGACTGTCAGAAAAAAAACTGTTTTCTAAGTTTATTTATTTTAGCTATGGAACACCAATTTGCGATAGGCAAGTCTTTCTATTTGTCAACTATTAGAAGATTTAAAAGGAGGAGCTACGGTGGTCCTAAGGTGCAACACACCAAGCAAACAAAAGCTTCAAACAACATTAACCCAAAACACAACAGCAATATAAGTTTGTTTCATATTCTGTTATTGTCTTGGTTTACACTAAGTGCAAACACACACACATATATACACACACAAATATACATACATACATACACACACATACATATATATTATATATATATATATATATATATATATATATATATATATATATATATATATATATATATATATATATATATATATATATATATATATATATATGAAAATGTACATAGAAAAATAACTTTTGCCAATCATACTGAATTGCCTGAATTGTATCTTTGTTAAATTCCATCAATATATAGGCCTAATGGTTTGATTCTAGAATATTATATTATATGTACATACATACGTATATATATGTACATATACATACATATACATATATATATACATATATATACACACACACATATACACACACACACACACACACACACACACACACACACACACACACACACACACACACACACACACACACACACACACACACACACACACACACACACAGAGTGAAGGAAATAATGATTTGATCCCTTGCAGATTTTGTAAGTTTGTCCACTGACAAAGAAATGAAAGGTCTATCATTTTAATGGTAGGTTTATTTTAACATTCAGAGATAGAATAAAAGAAATCCAGAAAATAACATTATATAAAATATATACATTGATTTGCATTTCATTGAGTGAAATAAGTATTTGATCCCCTACCAACTAGCAAGAATTCTGGCTCCCACAGGCCGGGTATATTAGTCTCCCTCACTCTAAGAAAGTGCTCCTAATTTCAACTCGTTACCAGTATAAGAGACACCTGCCTCAACTCTTTACCTGTATAAAAGACACCTGTCCACAGAATCAATCAATCAGATTGCAACCTCTCCACCATGGGCAAGACCAAAGAGCTGTCTAAGGACGTCAGGGACAAGATTGTAGACCTGCACAAGGCTGGAATGGGCTACAAGACCATCGGCAAGCAGCTCGGTGAGAAGGAGACAACTGTTGGTGCAATTCTTCAAAAGTGGAAGAAACACAAAATGACCATCAATCGCCCTCGGTCTGGGGCTCCATGCAAGATCTCTCCTCGTGGGGTATCGAGGATCATGAAAAAGGTAAGGGATCAGCCCAGAACTACACGGGAGGAGCTTGTTAATGATCTCAAGGCAGCTGGGCCCACAGTCACCAAGAAAACCATTGGTAATACACTACGCAGGAATGGATTCAAATCCTGCAGCACCCGAAAGGTCCCCCCTGCTCTAGAAGGTACATGTACAGGCCCATCTGAAGCTTGCCAATGAACACCTGAATGATTCAGAGGAGGCTTGGGAGAAGGTGCTGTGGTCAGATGAGACCAAAATCGAGCTCTTTGGCATCAACTCGACTCGCCGTGTTTGGAGGAGGAGAAATTCTGACTATGACCCCAAGAACACCATCCCCACCGTCAAGCATGGGGAGGTGGAAACATTATGTTTTGGGGGTGTTTCTCTGCTAAGGGGACAGGACAACTTCACCGCATCGAGGGGAGGATGGACGGGGCGACGTACCGTGAAATCTTGGGCGACAACCTCCTTCCCTCAGCCAGGACACTGAAAATGGGTAGTGGGCGGGTCTTCCAGCATGACAATGACCCAAAACACACTGCCATGGCAACAAAGGAGTGGCTCAGGAAGAAGCACATTAAGGTCATGGAGTGGCCTAGCCAGTCTCCAGACCTTAGTCCTACAGAAAATCTATGGAGGGAGCTGAAGCTTCGAGTTGCCAAACGACAGCCTCGAAACCGTAAGGATTTGGAGAGGATATGCAAAGCGGAGTGGACCAAAATCCCCCGAGATGTGCGCAAACCTGGTAATCAACTACAAGAGACGTCTGACCTCCGTGCTTGCCAACAAGGGTTTCTCCACCAAGTACTAAGTCATGTTGTGCTAGGGGATCAAATACTTATTTCACTCAATCAAATGCAAATCAATGTATATATTTTATATAATGTGAATTTCTGGATTTCTTTTTTTTTATTCTATCTCTGAATGTTAAAATAAACCTACCATTGAAATTATAGACCTTTCATTTCTTTGTCAGTGGACAAACTTACAAAATCTGCAAGGGATCAAATAATTATTATCTTCACTGTATATACACATATATACACACATATATATATACACACACACACATATATATATATACACACACACATATATACACACACACATACACATATATATACACACACACACAATATATATATATATTATTTACCTAGGCTAGTTAGCTAATTTTACGATTTACTGCCCCTAGTTGTTGCGAGCACTTCCGTTCCGACCTGAAATGCTGCATTTTGAGTGGGTCATGGTGGGGTCTCGGGTTGCCAATTAAAATATTGGCGCTAGTCCACAATTTCGACTAGGCTAGGCTATAATGTTTGTAGGCTACTTTATCTTGAATATTATGAGAAGATGCAAAACGGAATATAATAAAATATTTGAGAATAACAAAAACAACATCAAGAGTATATGGAGTGTTTTAAATAGTATTATTAGAAATGGATCAACAAACTAAAGTGACCCTCAATATTTCTTTAACAACAACAACACTATAAACAATATGGATGATGTAGTTAATGGGTTAAACATTTATTTTGTGTGGGACCAAAATTGGCATCAGAAATCTATGATCCAAAGCCAAACCAGGCTGTGTATGATTATGGGGATCGAAATCAAAGCTCCACTGACACATCTGCAAGTTGTCCCTGAAAACAGGCAAATTTCCATGTAAAATCTAAATTTTGAAAGGAATCCCATTATATATAGCTGAGGATAAACATCACTATACTAACTACAAGCCTGTATCTTTACTTTCCCAGGTCTCAGATACTGGAAAACCTAGGGAAAGTTTGAAGTTCATGGATCTGGTGGACTTTGCACGAATAATGTTTAAGGCGAGAAATTATTTACTTCCTGTAACATACAAAAGGATTTACTCGGACAGAGTATAGTTTCAAGGGAATTTTTTTTATGTTCACGCAAATCTTAAGAGTATGTGTATTTTAATGTATGGGGTGACTTTGTGGAATGGTCTTAGTGAAGAACTCAAGCAGTGTGTTTAAGAAGATGTATACAAAAAATGATTGTTGAAAGGTGAAGAAGGGCCTTGATTGATCCAAGACTGAAGCCCGATGAGGATTACATTGTAGTTATTTTGTAAATATTTATTTTTTGTACCTGCTCTGCGAGTTTCGGGACATGCCAAGTAATATTTGTAGGGTAATTATGTACGTACAGAGAGGATGTACAGTGTGCATAAAGAGCTGATTGTTTTGGGCTGTGCATAATGGCCACTGGGGTGGAAAGCTTGACTATTATAAATAATAAGGATGTCGGTATGGAAAATGGGCGCGCCAAGATAAGATACATTACCCCTTCCTGCTCCATTTCGGACATGTGATAAATATTTGTGTTGTTTTTTGTTTTTGTGAATATATTGTATATGATGTAAATTTGATCATTTAGATTTACTTAATTTTTTACATATACATTTAGATTTTTGACGTGTTCAAAATTAAAATACAATCTCCCAACATCTACAAATGTGAGGTTCAAATTAGAAATGTATACGGACTATTTAATTATTAAGAAACATTGTTCCAAAAGGCAGTCAGAATATGCTGATATGTATTCTGATAGAAAAGTACTTCTGAGATTATTTCTCCACCAAAGAGAAAAGAATGGCAGCTGTCGTGTGGTCTAAGAAGGTCACAGATTACAATGAATCTATTTAAAATTCCAAATATGGCCACCAGGCAGTGCCAAAGCCTCATGAAAAATGCCAAAAAATGGGGAAATTAACGTAGTTTCTGATTTAGCGAGAATGTATCTGCCAAAACACAATGGGTGTAATAGACCTACCACCACTCATATGCTCTCCATAGTTACCTTGGTATGGAAAAATGTTTTCCCTTTCCATATAAAAAAAATGTAAACTGAAAGTACATTATTTTGCACAAAGGGCATCGAATAATAAATCTATTTGGTTTAGGGAAGACAATGCCTTTATGAAAAACGGTTAGTAAATATAATGAAATAACTTACTTGAGAGTCTCTAGGCTGCATTGTGGATGCTCTAGTAAAGCAGACAGCAGCTTCATTCCTGAGTCTCCTGGGTGACTGTAGCTCAGGTCCAGCTTTCTCAGGTGGGAGGGGTTGGAGCTCAGAGCTGAGGCCAGGAAAGCACAGCCTGCCTCTGTGACCAGACAGCCTGAGAGTCTGCAGAGATATTTAATAGTTGTTCACATAATGCTACTAACCTAAAAGAATGTTCCTTTGAGATTCCAGTAGTTGAAAAAACAAATACTCGCCTCAGTGTCTTCAGTTTACAGTTTGTCCTACTGAGTTCATCAGACAGCAGTTTGACACTCGAATCCTGCAGGTCATTGTTGCTCAGGTCCAGCTCTCTCAGGTGGGAGAAGTTTACTTTGACAGCTGAGACCACAGAGGCACAACGTTCCCATGTGACAAGACAATCAGACAGCCTGCAGAGAGTTCAGTGTACATAATCACACTACAGTACTGATACATAGGCTGTCATCTGATAGTGTTGAAATATTCTATTACCCACCTCAGGGTCTCCAGACTGCATTGTGGATCATCCAGTAAAGCAGAGAGCAGTTTCACTCCTGAGTCTCCGATCTGATTGTAGCTCAGGTCCAGCTCTTTCAGGTGGGAGGGGTTGGACTTCAAAGCAGAGGCCAGAGAAGCAAAGCCTTCTTCTGTGACTGTACCACCGGACAACCTATGTGAAAAAAATGTCCTAGATTTACTTTTCCGAAAATGGTACAAACTGTTTTGAA
Organism: Aplochiton taeniatus; assembly: GCA_017639675.1. Classification (NCBI taxonomy): domain Eukaryota; kingdom Metazoa; phylum Chordata; class Actinopteri; order Galaxiiformes; family Galaxiidae; genus Aplochiton; species Aplochiton taeniatus. The sequence continues at coordinate 4,537,386 of CM030191.1, forward strand.
AGATTCCACAGTTTTAGGCTCTGTCAAGATATGGTTACATGCTACATTCACTGACAACTTAAACACCCCTATTTCATTTATTTACCAAATATTTTTCCTTAGATTATTATTCCATTTGAATGTCATTCTAATTTTAGTTGAATACAGTTGTTAAAAGTGAGGCCAGGAGGGGGCGCTCCAGTGGCTCACCTGACTAAGGCACAACACAAAGGCTAGTCCTTGACGCAGCGGCCCGGGTTCGATTCCAGCCCGGGCCCTTAGCAGCGTATCCTCCCCTCTCTCTCCCAACCTTCCTGTCTGCCTACTGTCCTGTCCAATAAAGCATTTAAATGCTTCCCAATAATATCTTTTAAAAAGGAGGCCAGGACGAGGTTATGGAACTTATGGAATGTTTCTGTCACCAGATTTATTTCAGAAACTAGGGAACAATAAAAAGCCTTTTATCAAGTGTGGCCCCAGCTACCATTTCTCCTGAAAATATAATGAAAATAGAGAATATCTCTGTAGAACAATTAATGAAACAGCATTCAGTGTTCGATAATGTACGGTTGATCATGTTTATCATATAATTTTGAATCAAAATTAGTATTGTGGGATAAAACTACTTGGGCTAAAATAGAAAGTGTTTTAACCTAAAACACAATTGAATGTAACAAAACAATTGCAACTGGTTTCTGTTGCTATATGTTTAATAAAACCATAATTGTAGCAATGTGAAGTAAAACTCACAGTAGTCTACTGGGGGCTTTGGCCTCCAACACTGGCAGCAGCTTCAGAAGACCGGCCTCTGATCTGGAGTATTTCTTCAGGTCAAAGACGTCCAGCTCTTCTTCTGAAGTCACCAATACAAAGACCAGAGCTGAGCTCTGTGAAGCTGAGAGATCTTCTAGTTGGAAACCTCTGGTTAGAACGCTTTGGACCTCCTTTACTAGAGAAGTGTCACCCAGCTCATTCAGACAATGGATAAGGTTGATGCTCCACTCTGGTGAAAAGTGCTTGTCATCCAAAAGCTTCTTAATGTACCTGACTGTTGTGATGGGAAAAATGTAATAAAAAATCTGCGACACTGTTTCCTCATTGGTTTGTGAGCTGCTTCCTGTCAGCAGACCTCGTTGGAGCCTCTGATTGGTCTCCAGTGAGAGACCCAGGAGGAAGTGGAGGAACAGGTCCCAGTGTCCATTCTTACTCTGTAAGGCCTTGTCCACTGCTACCCTATGGATGCTGTGTAGAGATGGGTTGGAGGGTGATGGTGGTTCATCCATGACGTTCTGCTTGTCCTTGAAGAATGAGAGAATCACATACACAGCAGCCAGAAACTCCTGAATGCTCAGATGGACAAAGCATAACACCTTGGTCTGGGTCTGGTACAGCCCACGCTCCTCTCTGAAGATCTGTGTGAATACTCCTGAGCAAACTGAGGCTGCTCTGACATCAATTCCACACTGTGTCAGGTCTGACTCATAGAAGATCAGGTTGCCTTTCTCCAGCTGCTGAAAAGCTAGTTTCCTCAGAGACAGAATGGTCTTCCTGCTCTCTGTATTCCAGTGTGAATCTGCCTCAGCTCTCTCATGATACTTGACATTTCCTTGTATGGACTGAAACACCAGGAAGTGGATGTACATCTCAGTCAGGGTCTTGGGCAGCTCTCCTCGCTGGTCTGTGGTCAACATGTGCTCCAAAACTGTAGCAGTGATGCAACAGAAGACTGGGATGTGGCACATGATGTGGAGGCTCCTTGATGTCTTGACGTGGGAGATGACTCTGCTGGCCGTGTTCTCTTTACCACTGAATCTCTTTGTGAAGTACTTGTCCTTCTGTGGGTCAGTGAACCCTCGTACCTCTGTCACCAAGCAGACACACTCAGGAGGGATCTGATTGGCTGCTTCAGGTCGGGTGGTTATCCAGAGTTGAGCAGAGGGAAGCAGATTCCCCTTGATGAGGTTTGTCAGCAACACGTCCACTGAGGTTGGCTCTGTGACATCAGTCCAGATCTCATTGTTCTGGAAGTCTAGAGGCAGTCTACACTCATCCAGTCCATCAAGGACAACCACTACTCTGTATTTGTACAAGTTGACTGCTCCCAATTCTTTCATTTCCACAAAGAATCTATAAAGAAGTTCCATGAACCTGCATTTCATTTCTTCCAGCAAATTCAGCTCTCTAAAAGAGAGAGGCAGTGTGAATTGTATATTCTTGTTGGCTTTTCCATCAGCCCAGTCCAGAGTGAACTTCTGTGTACAGACTGTTTTACCGATGCAAGCCACTCCCTTTGTCAGCACTGTTTTGATTGGTTTAACTCATCCAGGTGTAGCTTTAAACATGTCATTGACTCTGATTAGTGTTTCTGATCTCACTGCTTTCCTGGATGCTGTTTCAATCTGTCTGACCTCATGTTGAGTGTTGACCTCTCCACTCCCTCCCTCTGTCATGTAGACATCGGTGTAGATCTGATTCAGAAGTGTTGAGTTTCCGTCTTTGGTGATTCCCTCAAACACACACTCAAACTTCTTCTTCAGATTAGATTTTAACACCACAACAGGGGTATCTAAGAAAACTTAAACAGAAAACAAATATTATTTTAGAAAGATATATAATCATTATGACCAATCAGCAACACAAGTGGAAGAATGTCTTCTAGAATATTTTTTTTGTCTAATATAAAAAGAAAAGTAAAATAAACAAAGGGAAAAAATAAATACCGTAAGGTATGACAGACTGATACAGACAGCTCTAACTCTCCTCATGTACAGTACAGTATGACAGACTGATACAGACAGCTCTAACTCTCCTCATGTACAGTACAGTATGACAGACTGATACAGACAGCTCTAACTCTCATGTACAATACAGTACAGTATGACAAACTGATACAGACAGCTCTAACTCTCCTCATGTACAATACAGTACAGTATGGCAGACTGAAGGCAGAGCCTCTTACTGTTCTCCAGAGTGTCAGCTAGCTCCTGCTGCTTCATGTTCCTCAGGAGGTGCAGTGTGATTTTCAGAGCTCCCTCTCTGGCGCTGCTCCTCCTCCCTCTGACTCTAAGCACTCTGGGTAATCTGAACTTAGAATGGTCTGGAATCTCTTCAGCTAATTTTTCACAAAAATCATCATATTCTTCTCAAGCAACTGAAACAAACAACAATACACCTTTATTCAACATTTTTACTGGATGGAACATTGCACTATTAGATAATGTAAGGTTGATTAAATTGTCATTGGTCCTAGTCATAACATTTCTAATTAGGGGGTCTCATTCAGAACCATTGCATACGCACAAAACGGGGCATGAAAGACGGCAAATTATCGACGCTGAGGCGATGAATTGGCACCAGATAATAGAATGATGCTTCCGACATCATTTCACTTAATAGCAAACGTACATTTTAGATCCACGTCATAAACATTTAAACCAGCAGTGTTGCTTGTACTTGCGCTAACATAACAAAACCCACCCCAAAAGTATGGTCTACTCGTCAAACAGTTCAAATTAAGTCCCACATCTGACAGGCCAGATAGCCAATCATAGTTTAGGATAATAGGTTGGCACCTGGGCTGGCCACTTAGCTTCCAGGGGTGGCCCGTGCCACCCCCTGGGCACGCCCTATGTGTGATAGATAATGGGTAATTGACTTAACCAACATTTTAGACTAAATTATATTTTATGCATGGTTTTAGACTAGACCATGTATAAATGTGAATAATCATCTCATGCTGTTTAAACAGTGGTGATGTACAGAACATGAGTCCCACCGTGAATATGGAAGCCAGGTCTGTTTGATGACCCTGGACAAACTGACCACTGGGAACCTCTGGTCTCTCCTGGTGCTCTCTGTGGACAAAAAAAACACAGGTTACTGTCCACGCATACCCATATACAGACACACCTGCTGTATGCAAATACAACACACTCAGCATCTACAGCCATGTAAGTTAAATCCTACTGGGACTTGGAATGTCAAATTGACTTCATGAAATACACAGTCTATTCTTTTTAAATGTTCATGTAAACTGACAGTCAAAGTGTGTATTTGTTTGATACAGCTTTAAAATATGATTTAAACAGGAACTGTGTTTCCCATACAGTTCAGTCAGTCTTAAATCAGGGGCCCTAATTTTTGAATGTGCCAAAGAACATTACCATCAATCATATATCCTTTAAACACTGACCCCTGATCAATAGAGTGCTGTCCATCTCCAAACGTCATAGACCAGTCCCTCTTCATGGAGACACAGCTGGGTACAGGGGAGTCTGGTCTCTCCTGCTGGACCCTGGTAGAGACACAGGAGGACCACTACTACTGAGCATACTGTATTATCTATTCTATGCTGTATATTTATTCATGTGGAACGTAGGATGACTGTGTAAAGTAACTAGCCGTAATGTTGAGGTTTGTACCCTGGCTCAGTGGTCAATACTCCTTTACTGAAGGTATCAGGAAGCCCCATAGACCGGCCACTCATGGAGACACAGCTGGGTACAGGGAAGTCTGGTCTCCTGCTGGACCCTGGTAAAACACAGGAGGACCACTACTGTTCATAATACTGTATTCTCTATTATTTTCTACATGTTAATTACATTTATTTTTATCCTATTGTAGAAAGTCTTTACTCTGGTGTAAAGAAACTAGCAGTAATGTTGAGGTTTGTACCCTGGCTCAGTGGGTAAAGGGGAGTCTGGTCTCATGCTGGAGGGGACTTTGACACAGTATTTACTTTTTGCTAGGTTCATTTATTGAAAATGCATGTTATAGACTGTCCAGTATATAAACTGTTCCATATAAACAGCTCCTGCATTCAACTCTGACATGTCATAACTTTCTGGCTACTTGTCGTTGTGTTACAACAACTGCATAATGAACTCGATCTTGTTTCCCCAAACACACTGTCTGACTGGATGTTTATCTGTCCAGTGGGAGATAGAAGATACAGGGTGCCAACGTGACCTATGTCTGTGGCACCGTGTCAATATGTAATTTAGACTAGCTCTATATCAATTAGACTATAGCTCCATGTCAATAGATCAATTAAACTATAGCTCCATGTCAATAGATCAATTAGACTATAGCTCCATGTCAATATATCTATTAGACTATAGCTCCATGTCAATAGATCTATTAGACTATAGCTCCATGTCAATAGGTTATTTAGACAAGTTCCATGTGTCCCAGCCAGAACCGTTTTTGCCAGTTTGAGTTTATTGAATTCCCATGTCTGGACTCCAGAACATTATCAGTAAATTGATCAAATCGTTAATGGTAATTTTTTGCACGTGTTTCTTGTTTAGGTTTCACTTCCATTGGTTCTTGTTCTGTTCCCTTTTTGTATTTAAGCCCTGCTGTAGTTTGGGTTGGTACCTACCATTATTGTCATGGTTTTGTTACATGGAAAGGAAAGTTTGGTTTTGGACAATAACCGCTGTGTCCGCATTACTGCAACCTTTCGCAACCTCACCTGCACTTGGGTTTAACCCCACACAGAATGCAGGTAGAATGGAAGGCCCAAATCAAGCCCAGCGGGTGAGGAACGTGTGGCAAGCTGTGACGGACACAAGGGTCAGGTTCAGAACTTCCGCGCGTTATGCTTTCCGGAATTTAGGCGGTACCCAGACTTTTTACTTTTTGAAAGTGGACTTTAGAAGGTCTTGGCTCACTGGTGAGACACGGCAGTGGGTTAACGAGCTATGGAGGAGTGGCTCACCCTTATGCACCAGTGGTGGTGCTATTTATGTCGGAGCAGATTTTTTTGTTCTGATGAGGGTCCCTTTCCCTTGCCAAGTTCGGCTCCGGCTCGCAACTCCCCGTTCCACCCAAGGGTCAACCCGTGCCCCAGTTTTGGTGTCCAGTCCAGCCCCCATCCTGGAAGAACAGGACTGGTATGATGGGGACCCGGAGGGTGGGCAGTTCATCCTCCAATGCCTCCAGGAGTTCAACCATCGTCCTGGCTAGCTTCATTTGGGGTTAACCCCATACGGAATCCTGAAAGCATGTCAAAAGGTAAATTCGAACAGCTCGATAAGACTAGTTCCACGTTAAAAGGTCAATAACACTTGCTTTATGACAATAGGTCAAATTCCATGTCAGTAGTTCAGGTAGAGTAGCTAGTGAATGTAAATAGATCAGGTAAAGTAGCTAGTCAATGCTAAGAGTTCAGGTAGAGTAGCTAGTCAATTTTGAAGGTCTACATGATTGCTCATATTTTCACTTTCTATGCCCACCGGTAGCAAGCAAGATCAGAAGTGGAGCGTAAGCAAGTAGTACATTTTTCTTTATTAACTTTCATGTAGACCTTTAAAAAGTTCAGGTAGAGTCAACTCCACATATGTCTCATCATCATGTGTTGCTTTTCCACAGGTCAACGTTATTTCTGTCTATGTATGTTTCCCAACGTTTAAAGTTATTCGACTTTACAAAGTTCCCTCAAATGAGCGATTGAGAAAACGTTATTCAGCAAACTTGGCACAGTACATTTTGCTGAAACAAATACATCAACCTGCAGTCACAAAAGCAGAGGAAGGGAGGGGAGCAGTAGAGAGTATTAATGAGCTGACTGGAGAACAGTGAAGATGGGGCAATACCTGACCAAAGAAGTAGGCTAGATGAAGTGGTGATGGATCTCCCTCGGTGCACCATTAATGGTGGTCAACAGTCTTTTCAAGACCTGCAGATGTCTCCGACTTTGTGGCAGATTGCATTTTATTCATCCTTCATTTTTAGCAGGGAAAGTCTCATTGAGATTAACATCTCTTTTTAAATTGAGCCCTGGTCAAGGAAGTCAGCACACTATAAAAGTTAGACTGCTTTTTTTCTGTGAGGCAGATTCTGACTGGGTTTCTCCGTCTACAGTGATTCTTTCCACACTAAATGGCATTAAATCATTTTTACTAATGCCAGCAATAAGGCATGTCACAAAATACCAAATCCTCCACGAAATCAATCACTCTTTTTCACCTTGTTTGTCAATTACATCCGAAATATTGGGCTTTCCAAAGAAATATCGCACACTCAACTGTCGTGACATTTTGCAACGTAGTATATAGGACATGTACGTTCATTACAGTAGCAATATTGCCTACCAATGCAATGGCTAGAGACAGCTAAACAGCGAGATCATGCATGTGAGATCAATGATGAGACTGGACAATAGCTAATTAACATGCACACTCGCCACCAACAGGACAGGGGTGTGAATTACTTATTAGGTAAATCACCCTCAGTGTTCTAATCTATGAAAATGGACAGCCTTCAGGTTTTTCCGTCATTGTTTAAAAAAAAATTAAATTGTCCGATGACGGAAAATATTTGGTTAACGGGAGCTCTGCCCCAGTATGACAGGTTATGCCTCTAACTCCTCTTTAACCTTCTTTGCTAGACCACACATCTTTGAGGTCTTCGATGAGCTATATAGCTTGTTCTACTGTCGGCACAGACTTGAGGCAATCATCAACGTAGAAGTTGCGCCGGCTGGTCCCTGTTACCTCCTCATCATATCTTTCAGTGTCGTCATCTGCAGTTTGTCGTCGAGCAAAGCCCACAATACTGGGAGATGATACTGCACTGAACAGATGATGTAAGGTGTGTGTGCGTGTTCCTCCAGGAATACCATGTAAAGAGTGACATACTGTAAGGTGTGTTCATCCAGAACTCTTTTATACCTCTGACACAGGGACACTGAGGAGCCCCCACCCCAACCCCAAACCCAGGGTAGAGGGGTTCAGTGAATGTGGAGTGGAAGGTGTGTATGAGGGTCAGTGTGTCAGAGGAGACTCTGTAGAAGGACAGAGTGCCACCAGGACAGTCCAGATACACTCCTACTCTGGTGGAGCTGGAGGGTGTCACAGGTAGGACACTCCTCTTATTGTAACGAGCAGTGTAACTAATCATCACAGTCCAGAACCCAGGACTCAAAATTGTATCCAAGGAGACACCCAACACCACCTCCTCCTCCTCTCCTGTTGATTCCTCTGTATCTCCCTCCCTCTCTCCCTCCGCCCCCTGTTTTCACTACCATTCTCCTCTATCCCATATCTTCTCTCTGCTGCGCCCCCCCCCCCCCGTCTATCCCATGTCTTCTCCACGATCCCCTCGCCTCTATCCCATTAGGATGTCTTGATTAGGAAAAAATATTAGTAGCTCTGACTCGATATAAAACGGATGACTGAAAAGGCTACAGCAATAAATATTAACATTATCGTTCAATAATAAAAGCATTTTTCGTAATGGAGACTGCAACTTAACTTAATGTGACTGCATAAAGCTTGATAAGAAAAACTTTGTCCATGAAATAGCTGAATCTTGAATATAAAGATCTTCATGTTTATTAAGTAGAAAGTTTGAACTTAGAAGAGACAACATATCAATAACATTGACTTAGATCAATCTATAGCTCTTCTCTTTATGCAGACATAGAAAGTGCTGTTAAGTTAGGTATATTTAGGTAGCATGTGTGCTGGACATGGAAACACACTCTGATCACTCGGAAGAATGGGACTAAATTCTGCTAGAAAAAGCTATTAAGTTGGGGTATTGATCTTCATTCAACCTCCCCATGAAAAACAATAGTTGTCACGTGCACATATTGTTGCATCAGTAGCTGTGCGTGTCACTCACATTGTGTTAGCTCCAGAATTCTGTGCTATGGATTTAAACTTCCAATTTGATTGTCACTACTGTTACCTTAACTCTAGCACTGACCTGTCTCTATAACTTGGGTAAGTGCTACTTGTTGGGGTAGTCTCACCTGACAAATGCAACTTCTGGCAAGATATGTTCCCTTTGCTGCTGAAGGAAAAACTAGGATGGGCTTCAAACGGATGCACGGATCCATTTTCCATAAGTGCTTCTCTTTGGGGTAGTCTTGGATGTGTATAGCAGATGGTGTTGAAGAAAACTATATGGTTTACAATCATATTCAGTGAGAGCTACACTTCAACTTTAGCAACTCTCTTCTTGCAGCAATAGAAAGTGCTATTAAGTTGGGGTGTTGCTCTTCATTCAACATCTCAATGAAAAAAAATAGTTGTCACGTGCACATATTGTTGCATTAGTAACTGTGCGTGTCACTCACATTGTCACATTGTCATCGCTCCAGAATTCTGTGCTATGGATTTAACCTTCCAATTTGATTGTCACTACTGTTACCTTAACTCTAGCACTGACCTGTCCCTATAACTTGGGTAAGTGCTACTTGTTGGGGTAGTCTCACCTGACAAATGCAACTTCTGGCAAGATATGTTCCCTTTGCTGCTCAAGGAAACACACTAGGATCGCTTCAAACGGATGCACGGATCCATGTTCCATAAGTGCTTCTCTTTGGGGTAGTCTCAGCTGTGTAAGGGAAACGAGAGCAAATCAGATTCATCTTTACAATAGAGTTCAATAAGAAATGCACTTTAGCTCTTCACTTTCTGCAGACATAGAAAGTGCTCTATTTCTGCATGGATGGGCCACCGAAACTCCAGCTTTGTAACAGAAACTGTTGTCTTCTCATTATGATACACTTATTTAACAAACAACAGCCATGTCAGCCTCCAAGTTGCAATGCTTAGCACCTACAGGACAACTGGAAGGACTGCTGGAAGACCCATCAAGTGGTCAGGTAGCAGAGTCGTTTGCGGCCCATTCATCATCAACAGGGGCGGAAATGGCGTAGCCAGGAGAAATCACTACTTAAGTTCTACCCATCTTGGAATGAGACTCACTTCTTCTGGACCCTCTTGCAAGAGGACATTCAACTTGTGGAGTTAGCTCTGTGGAAGACACTGCTTTCCACATTGGAGGAGAATGGTATATATATCAAAACAAATGTCAATATTATTACCGCAACATTAGCATTGTCTGGGCAGCTGTATACAGTAAGTGCTACTTGTTGGGGGAGACGTACTTGACCAGTGCACCTCTCAATGTCACAATGCTTGTAGCATGCCTGCAGGACATGGAAGCACAGTCGGATAACTTCAAAAAGAGGCATTATTTGATTTCACTATTCATAAGTGCTGCTCTTTGTGGTAGTCTTGGATGTGCATAGCAGATGGTGTTGAAGAAAACAATTTGGTTTACAATCATATTCAGTGAGAGCTACACTTCAACTTTAGCAACTCTCTTCTTGCAGCAATAGAAAGTGCTATTAAGTTGGGGTATTGCTCTTCATTCAACATCTCCATGAAAAACAATAGTTGTCACGTGCACATATTGTTGCATCAGTAACTGTGCGTGTCACTCACATTGTGACATTGTCATCGCTCCAGAATTCTGTGCTATGGATTTAACCTTCCAATTTGATTGTCACTACTGTTACCTTAACTCTAGCACTGACCTGTCCCTATAACTTGGGTAAGTGCTACTTGTTGGGGTAGTCTCACCTGACAAATGCAACTTCTGGCAAGATATGTTCCCTTTGCTGCTCAAGGAAACACACTAGGATCGCTTCAAACGCAAGCACGGATCCATTTTCCATAAGTGCTTCTCTTTGGGGTAGTCTCAGCTGTGTAAGGGAAACGAGAGCAAATCAGATTCATCTTTACAATAGAGTTCAATAAGAAATGCACTTTAGCTCTTCACTTTCTGCAGACATAGAAAGTGCTATATTTCTGCATGGATGGGCCACCGAAACTCCAGCTTTGTAACAGAAACTGTTGTCTTCTCATTATGATACACTTATTTCACAAACAACAGCCATGTCAGCCTCCAAGTTGCAATGATTAGCACCTACAGGACAACTGGAAGGACTGCTGGAAGACCCATCAAGTGGTCAGGTAGCAGAGTCGTTTGCGGCCCATTCATCATCAACAGGGGCGGAAATGGCGTAGCCAGGAGAAATCACTACTTAAGTTCTACCCATCTTGGAATGAGACTCACTTCTTCTGGACCCTCTTGCAAGAGGACATTCAACTTGTGGAGTTAGCTCTGTGGAAGACACTGCTTTCCACATTGGAGGAGAATGGTATATATATCAAAACAAATGTCAATATTATTACCGCAACATTAGCATTGTCTGGGCAGCTGTATACAGTAAGTGCTACTTGTTGGGGGAGACGTACTTGACCAGTGCACCTCTCAATGTCACAAGGCTTGTAGCATGCCTGCAGGACATGGAAACACACTCGGATCACTTCAAAAAGAGGCATTGTTTGATTTCACTATTCATAAGTGCTTCTCTTTGGGGTAGTCTTGGATGTGTATAGCAGATGGTGTTGAAGAAAACAATTTGGTTTACAATCATATTCAGTGAGAGCTACACTTCAACTTTAGCAACTCTCTTCTTGCAGCAATAGAAAGTGCTATTAAGTTGGGGTATTGCTCTTCATTCAACATCTCCATGAAAAACAATAGTTGTCACGTGCACATATTGTTGCATCAGTAACTGTGCGTGTCACTCACATTGTGACATTGTCATCGCTCCAGAATTCTGTGCTATGGATTTAACCTTCCAATTTGATTGTCACTACTGTTACCTTAACTCTAGCACTGACCTGTCCCTATAACTTGGGTAAGTGCTACTTGTTGGGGTAGTCTCACCTGACAAATGCAACTTCTGGCAAGATATGTTCCCTTTGCTGCTCAAGGAAACACTAGGATGGGCTTCAAACGGATGCACGGATCCATTTTCCATAAGTGCTTCTCTTTGGGGTAGTCTCAGCTGGGTAAGGGAAACGAGAGCAAATCAGATTCATCTTTACAATAGAGTTCAATAAGAAATGCACTTTAGCTATTCACTTTCTGCAGACATAGAGAGTGCTCTATTTCTGCATGGATGGGCCACCTAAACTCCAGCTTTGTAACAGAAACTGTTGTCTTCTCATTATGATACACTTATTTCACAAACAACAGCCATGTAAGCCTCCAAGTTGCAATGATTAGCACCTACAGGACAACTGGAAGCACTGCTGGAAGACCCTGCAAGTGGTCAGGTAGCAGAGTCGTTTGCGTCCCATTCATCATCAACAGGGGCAGAAACGGCGTAGCCAGGAGAAATCACTACTTAAGTTCTACCCATCTTGGAATGAGACTCACTTCTTCTGGACCCTCTTGCAAGAGAACATTCAACTTGTGGAGTTAGCTCTGTGGAAGACACTGCTTTCCACATTGGAGGAGAATGGTATATATATCAAAAGAAATGTCAATATTATTACCGCAAACATTAGCATTGTCTGGGCAGCTGTATACAGTAAGTGCTACTTGTTGGGGGAGACGTACTTAACCAGTGCACCTCTCAATGTCACAAGGCTTGTAGCATGCCAGCAGGACATGGAAACACACTCGGATCACTTCAAAAAGAGGCATTGTTTGATTTCACTATTCATAAGTGCTTCTCTTTGGGGTAGTCTTGGATGTGTATAGCAGATGGTGTTGAAGAAAACAATTTGGTTTACAATCATATTCAGTGAGAGCTACACTTCAACTTTAGCAACTCTCTTCTTGCAGCAATAGAAAGTGCTATTAAGTGGAGGTATTGCTCTTCATTCAACATCTCCAATAAAAACAATAGTTGTCACGTGCACATATTGTTGCATCAGTAACTGTGCGTGTCACTCACATTGTGACATTGTCATCGCTCCAGAATTCTGTGCTATGGATTTAACCTTCCAATTTGATTGTCACTACTGTTACCTTAACTCTAGCACTGACCTGTCCCTATAACTTGGGTAAGTGCTACTTGTTGGGGTAGTCTCACCTGACAAATGCAACTTCTGGCAAGATATGTTCCCTTTGCTGCTCAAGGAAACACACTAGGATCGCTTCAAACGGATCCATGTTCCATAAGTGCTTCTCTTTGGGGTAGTCTCAGCTGTGTAAGGGAAACGAGAGCAAATCAGATTCATCTTTACAATAGAGTTCAATAAGAAATGCACTTTAGCTCTTCACTTTCTGCAGACATAGAGAGTGCTCTATTTCTGCATGGATGGGCCACCTAAACTCCAGCTTTGTAACAGAAACTGTTGTCTTCTCATTATGATACACTATATTTAAAAACAACAGCCATGTAAGCCTCCAAGTTGCAATGCTTATCACCTACAGGACAACTGGAAGGACTGCTGGAAGACCCATCAAGTGGTCAGGTAGCAGAGTCGTTTGCGGCCCATTCATCATCAACAGGGGCGGAAATGGCGTAGCCAGGAGAAATCACTACTTAAGTTCTACCCATCTTGGAATGAGACTCACTTCTTCTGGACCCTCTTGCAAGAGGACATTCAACTTGTGGAGTTAGCTCTGTGGAAGACACTGCTTTCCACATTGGAGGAGAATATCAAAACAAATGTCAATATTATAACCGCAAACATTAGCATTGTCTGGGCAGCTGTATACAGTAAGTGCTACTTGTTGGGGGAGACGTACTTGACCAGTGCACCTCTCAATGTTACAAGGCTTGGAGCATGCCTGCAGGACATGGAAGCACACTCGGATCACTTCAAAAAGAGGCATTGTTTGATTTCACTATTCATAAGTGCTTCTCTTTGGGGTAGTCTTGGATGTGTATAGCAGATGGTGTTGAAGAAAACAATTTGGTTTACAATCATATTCAGTGAGAGCTACACTTCAACTTTAGCAACTCTCTTCTTGCAGAAATAGAAAGTGCTATTAAGTTGGGGTATTGCTCTTCATTCAACATCTCCATGAAAAACAATAGTTGTCACGTGCACATATTGTTGCATCAGTAACTGTGCGTGTCACTCACATTGTGCATACGCTCCAGAATTCTGTGCTATGGATTTAACCTTCCAATTTGATTGTCACTACTGTTACCTTAACTCTAGCACTGACCTGTCCCTATAACTTGGGTAAGTGCTACTTGTTGGGGTAGTCTCACCTGACAAATGCAACTTCTGGCAAAATATGTTCCCTTTGTTGCTCAATGAACCACACTAGGATCGCTTCAAACGCAAGCACGGATCCATTTTCCATAAGTGCGTCTCTTTGGGGTAGTCTCAGCTGTGTAAGGGAGACGAGAGCAAATCAGATTCATCTTTACAATAGAGTTCAATAAGAAATGCACTTTAGCTCTTCACTTTCTGCAGACATAGAAAGTGCTATATTTCTGCATGGATGGGCCACCGAAACTCCAGTTTGTAACAGAAACTGTTGTCTTCTCATTAGGATACACTTATTTCACAAAACAGCCATGTCACCCTCCAAGTTGCAATTATTAGCACCTACAGGACAACTGGAAGGACTGCTGGAAGACCCATCAAGTGGTCAGGTAGCAGAGTCGTTTGCGGCCCATTCATCATCAACAGGGGCGGAAATGGCGTAGCCAGGAGAAATCACTACTTAAGTTCTACCCATCTTGGAATGAGACTCACTTCTTCTGGACCCTCTTGCAAGAGGACATTCAGCTTTTTTAGTTGGCTCTGTGGAAGACACTGCTTTCCACATTGGAGGAGAATGGTAAATATATCAAAACAAATGTCAATATTATTACCGCAACATTAGCATTGTCTGGGCAGCTGTATACAGTAAGTGCTACTTGTTGGGGGAGACGTACTTGACCAGTGCACCTCTCAATGTCACAAGGCTTGTAGCATGCCTGCAGGACATGGAAACACACTCGGATCACTTCAAAAAGAGGCATTGTTTGATTTCACTATTCATAAGTGCTTCTCTTTGGGGTAGTCTTGGATGTGTATAGCAGATGGTGTTGAAGAAAACAATTTGGTTTACAATCATATTCAGTGAGAGCTACACTTCAACTTTAGCAACTCTCTTCTTGCAGCAATAGAAAGTGCTATTAAGTTGGGGTATTGCTCTTCATTCAACATCTCCATGAAAAACAATAGTTGTCACGTGCACATATTGTTGCATCAGTAACTGTGCGTGTCACTCACATTGTGACATTGTCATCGCTCCAGAATTCTGTGCTATGGATTTAACCTTCCAATTTGATTGTCACTACTGTTACCTTAACTCTAGCACTGACCTGTCCCTATAACTTGGGTAAGTGCTACTTGTTGGGGTAGTCTCACCTGACAAATGCAACTTCTGGCAAGATATGTTCCCTTTGCTGCTGAAGGAAACACACTAGGATCACTTCAAACGGATGCACGGATCCATTTTCCATAAGTGCTTCTCTTTGGGGTAGTCTCAGCTGTGTAAGGGAAACGAGAGCAAATCAGATTCATCTTTACAATAGAGTTCAATAAGAAATGCACTTTAGCTCTTCACTTTCTGCAGACATAGAAAGTGCTCTATTTCTGCATGGATGGGCCACCGAAACTCCAGCTTTGTAACAGAAACTGTTGTCTTCTCATTATGATACACTTATTTCACAAACAACAGCCATGTCAGCCTCCAAGTTGCAATGATTAGCACCTACAGGACAACTGGAAGGACTGCTGGAAGACCCATCAAGTGGTCAGGTAGCAGAGTCGTTTGCGGCCCATTCATCATCAACAGGGGCGGAAATGGCGTAGCCAGGAGAAATCACTACTTAAGTTCTACCCATCTTGGAATGAGACTCACTTCTTCTGGACCCTCTTGCAAGAGGACATTCAACTTGTGGAGTTAGCTCTGTGGAAGACACTGCTTTCCACATTGGAGGAGAATGGTATATATATCAAAACAAATGTCAATATTATTACCGCAACATTAGCATTGTCTGGGCAGCTGTATACAGTAAGTGCTACTTGTTGGGGGAGACGTACTTAACCAGTGCACCTCTCAATGTCACAAGGCTTGTAGCATGCCTGCAGGACATGGAAACACACTCGGATCACTTCAAAAAGAGGCATTGTTTGATTTCACTATTCATAAGTGCTTCTCTTTGGGGTAGTCTTGGATGTGTATAGCAGATGGTGTTGAAGAAAACAATTTGGTTTACAATCATATTCAGTGAGAGCTACACTTCAACTTTAGCAACTCTCTTCTTGCAGCAATAGAAAGTGCTATTAAGTGGAGGTATTGCTCTTCATTCAACATCTCCATGAAAAACAATAGTTGTCACGTGCACATATTGTTGCATCAGTAACTGTGCGTGTCACTCACATTGTGACATTGTCATCGCTCCAGAATTCTGTGCTATGGATTTAACCTTCCAATTTGATTGTCACTACTGTTACCTTAACTCTAGCACTGACCTGTCCCTATAACTTGGGTAAGTGCTACTTGTTGGGGTAGTCTCACCTGACAAATGCAACTTCTGGCAAGATATGTTCCCTTTGCTGCTCAAGGAAACACACTAGGATCGCTTCAAACGGATGCACGGATCCATGTTCCATAAGTGCTTCTCTTTGGGGTAGTCTCAGCTGTGTAAGGGAAACGAGAGCAAATCAGATTCATCTTTACAATAGAGTTCAATAAGAAATGCACTTTAGCTCTTCACTTTCTGCAGACATAGAGAGTGCTCTATTTCTGCATGGATGGGCCACCTAAACTCCAGCTTTGTAACAGAAACTGTTGTCTTCTCATTATGATACACTATATTTAAAAACAACAGCCATGTCAGCCTCCAAGTTGCAATGCTTATCACCTACAGGACAACTGGAAGGACTGCTGGAAGACCCATCAAGTGGTCAGGTAGCAGAGTCGTTTGCGGCCCATTCATCATCAACAGGGGCGTAAATGGCGTAGCCAGGAGAAATCACTACTTAAGTTCTACCCATCTTGGAATGAGACTCACTTCTTCTGGACCCTCTTGCAAGAGGACATTCAACTTGTGGAGTTAGCTCTGTGGAAGACACTGCTTTCCACATTGGAGGAGAATGGTAAATATATCAAAACAAATGTCAATCTTATTACCGCAACATGAGCATTGTCTGGCCAGCTGTATACAGTAAGTGCTACTTGTTGGGGGAGACGTACTTGACCAGTGCACCTCTCAATGTTACAAGGCTTGGAGCATGCCTGCAGGACATGGAAGCACACTCGGATCACTTCAAAAAGAGGCATTGTTTGATTTCACTATTCATAAGTGCTTCTCTTTGGGGTAGTCTTGGATGTGTATAGCAGATGGTGTTGAAGAAAACAATTTGGTTTACAATCATATTCAGTGAGAGCTACACTTCAACTTTAGCAACTCTCTTCTTGCAGAAATAGAAAGTGCTATTAAGTTGGGGTGTTGCTCTTCATTCAACATCTCCATGAAAAACAATAGTTGTCACGTGCACATATTGTTGCATCAGTAACTGTGCGTGTCACTCACATTGTGACATTGTCATCGCTCCAGAATTCTGTGCTATGGATTTAACCTTCCAATTTGATTGTCACTACTGTTACCTTAACTCTAGCACTGACCTGTCCCTATAACTTGGGTAAGTGCTACTTGTTGGGGTAGTCTCACCTGACAAATGCAACTTCTGGCAAGATATGTTCCCTTTGCTGCTCAAAGAAAAACACTAGGATCGCTTCAAACGCAAGCACGGATCCATTTTCCATAAGTGCTTCTCTTTGGGGTAGTCTCAGCTGTGTAAGGGAGACGAGAGCAAATCAGATTCATCTTTACAATAGAGTTCAATAAGAAATGCACTTTAGCTCTTCACTTTCTGCAGACATAGAAAGTGCTATATTTCTGCATGGATGGGCCACCGAAACTCCAGCTTTGTAACAGAAACTGTTGTCTTCTCATTATGATACACTTATTTCACAAACAGCCATGTCAGCCTCCAAGTTGCAATCATTAGCACCTACAGGACAACTGGAAGGACTGCTGGAAGACCCATCAAGTGGTCAGGTAGCAGAGTCGTTTGCGGCCCATTCATCATCAACAGGCGCGGAAATGGCGTACCCAGGAGAAATCACTACTTAAGTTCTACCCATCTTGGAATGAGACTCACTTCTTCTGGACCCTCTTGCCAGAGGACATTCAACTTGTGGAGTTAGCTCTGTGGAAGACACTGCTTTCCACATTGGAGGAGAAAGTATATATATCAAAACAAATGTCAATATTATTACCGCAACACTAGCATTGTCTGGGCAGCTGTATACAGTAAGTGCTACTTGTTGGGGGAGACGTACTTGACCAGTGCACCTCTCAATGTTACAAGGCTTGGAGCATGCCTGCAGGACATGGAAGCACACTCGGATCAATTCAAAAAGAGGCATTGTTTGATTTCACTATTCATAAGTGCTTCTCTTTGGGGTAGTCTTGGATGTGTATAGCAGATGGTGTTGAAGAAAACAATTTGGTTTACAATCATATTCAGTGAGAGCCACACTTCAACTTTAGCAACTCTCTTCTTGCAGCAATAGAAAGTGCTATTAAGTTGGGGTATTGCTCTTCATTCAACATCTCCATGAAAAACAATAGTTTTCACGTGCACATATTGTTGCATCAGTAACTGTGCGTGTCACTCACATTGTCATCGCTCCAGAATTCTGTGCTATGGATTTAACCTTCCAATTTGATTGTCACTACTGTTACCTTAACTCTAGCACTGACCTGTCCCTATAACTTGGGTAAGTGCTACTTGTTGGGGTAGTCTCACCTGACAAATGCAACTTCTGGCAAGATATGTTCCCTTTGCTGCTGAAGGAAACACTAGGATGGGCTTCAAACGGATGCACGGATCCATTTTCCATAAGTGCTTCTCTTTGGGGTAGTCAAATCAGATTCATCTTTACAATAGAGTTCAATAAGAAATGCACTTTAGCTATTCACTTTCTGCAGACATAGAGAGTGCTCTATTTCTGCATGGATGGGCCACCTAAACTCCAGCTTTGTAACAGAAACTGTTGTCTTCTCATTATGATACACTTATTTCACAAACAACAGCCATGTCAGCCTCCAAGTTGCAATGATTAGCACCTACAGGACAACTGGAAGCACTGCTGGAAGACCCTGCAAGTGGTCAGGTAGCAGAGTCGTTTGCGTCCCATTCATCATCAACAGGGGCAGAAACTGCGTAGCCAGGAGAAATCACTACTTAAGTTCTACCCATCTTGGAATGAGACTCACTTCTTCTGGACCCTCTTGCAAGAGGACATTCAACTTGTGGAGTTAGCTCTGTGGAAGACACTGCTTTCCACATTGGAGGAGAATGGTATATATATCAAAACAAATGTCAATATTATTACCGCAAACATTAGCATTGTCTGGGCAGCTGTATACAGTAAGTGCTACTTGTTGGGGGAGACGTACTTAACCAGTGCACCTCTCAATGTCACAAGGCTTGTAGCATGCCAGCAGGACATGGAAACACACTCGGATCACTTCAAAAAGAGGCATTGTTTGATTTCACTATTCATAAGTGCTTCTCTTTGGGGTAGTCTTGGATGTGTATAGCAGATGGTGTTGAAGAAAACAATTTGGTTTACAATCATATTCAGTGAGAGCTACACTTCAACTTTAGCAACTCTCTTCTTGCAGCAATAGAAAGTGCTATTAAGTGGAGGTATTGCTCTTCATTCAACATCTCCATGAAAAACAATAGTTGTCACGTGCACATATTGTTGCATCAGTAACTGTGCGTGTCACTCACATTGTGACATTGTCATCGCTCCAGAATTCTGTGCTATGGATTTAACCTTCCAATTTGATTGTCACTACTGTTACCTTAACTCTAGCACTGACCTGTCCCTATAACTTGGGTAAGTGCTACTTGTTGGGTTTGTCTCACCTGACAAATGCAATTTCTGGAAAGATATGTTACCTTTGCTGCTGAAGGAAACACTAGGATCGCTTCAAACGGATGCACGGATCCATTTTCCATAAGTAATTCTCTTTGGGGTAGTCTCAGCTGTATAAGGGAGACGAGAGCAAATCAGATTCATCTTTACAATAGAGTTCAATAAGAAATGCACTTTAGCTCTTCACTTTCTGCAGACATAGAAAGTGCTATATTTCTGCATGGATGGGCCACCTAAACTCCAGCTTTGTAACAGAAACTGTTGTCTTCTCATTATGATACACTTATTTCACAAACAACAGCCATGTCAGCCTCCAAGTTGCAATGATTATCACCTACAGGACAACTGGAAGGACTGCTGGAAGACCCATCAAGTGGTCAGGTAGCAGAGTCGTTTGCGGCCCATTCATCATCAACAGGGGCGGAAATGGCGTAGCCAGGAGAAATCACTACTTAAGTTCTACCCATCTTGGAATGAGACTCACTTCTTCTGGACCCTCTTGCAAGAGGACATTCAACTTGTGGAGTTAGCTCTGTGGAAGACACTGCTTTCCACATTGGAGGAGAATGGTATATATATCAAAACAAATGTCAATCTTATTACCGCAACATTAGCATTGTCTGGGCAGCTGTATACAGTAAGTGCTACTTGTTGAGGGAGACGTGCTTGACCAGTGCACCTCTCAATGTCACAAGGCTTGTAGCATGCCTGCAGGACATGGAAACACGGTCGGATCACTTCAAAAAGAGGCATTGTTTGATTTCACTATTCATAAGTGCTTCTCTTTGGGGTAGTCTTGGATGTGTATAGCAGATGGTGTTGAAGAAAACAATTTGGTTTACAATCATATTCAGTGAGAGCTACACTTCAACTTTAGCAACTCTCTTCTTGCAGCAATAGAAAGTGCTATTAAATTGGGGTGTTGCTCTTCATTCAACATCTCCAATCAAAACAATAGTTGTCACGTGCACATATTGTTGCATCAGTAACTGTGCGTGTCACTCACATTGTGAAAAACAATAGTTGTCACGTGCACATATTGTTGCATCAGTAACTGTGCGTGTCACTCACATTGTGATCGCTCCAGAATTCTGTGCTATGGATTTAACCTTCCAATTTGATTGTCACTACTGTTACCCTAACTCTAGCACTGACCTGTCCCTATAACTTGGGTAAGTGCTACTTGTTGGGGTAGTCTCACCTGACAAATGCAACTTCTGGCAAGATATGTTCCCTTTGCTGCTCAAGGAAAGACACTAGGATCACTTCAAACGCAAGCACGGATCCATTTTCCATAAGTGCTTCTCTTTGGGGTAGTCTCAGCTGTGTAAGGGAGACGAGAGCAAATCAGATTCATCTTTACAATAGAGTCCAATAAGAAATGCACTTTAGCTCTTCACTTTCTGCAGACATAGAGAGTGCTCTATTTCTGCATGGATGGGCCACCGAAACTCCAGCTTTGTAACAGAAACTGTTGTCTTCTCATTATGATACACTTATTTCACAAACAGCCATGTCAGCCTCCAAGTTGCAATCATTAGCACCTACAGGACAACTGGAAGGACTGCTGGAAGACCCATCAAGTGGTCAGGTAGCAGAGTCGTTTGCGGCCCATTCATCATCAACAGGCGCGGAAATGGCGTAGCCAGGAGAAATCACTACTTAAGTTCTACCCATCTTGGAATGAGACTCACTTCTTCTGGACCCTCTTGCAAGAGGACATTCAACTTGTGGAGTTAGCTCTGTGGAAGACACTGCTTTCCACATTGGAGGAGAATGGTATATATATCAAAACAAATGTCAATATTATTACCGCAACATTAGCATTGTCTGGGCAGCTGTATACAGTAAGTGCTACTTGTTGGGGGAGACGTACTTGACCAGTGCACCTCTCAATGTTACAAGGCTTGGAGCATGCCTGCAGGACATGGAAGCACACTCGGATCACTTCAAAAAGAGGCATTGTTTGATTTCACTATTCATAAGTGCTTCTCTTTGGGGTAGTCTTGGATGTGTATAGCAGATGGTGTTGAAGAAAACAATTTGGTTTACAATCATATTCAGTGAGAGCCACACTTCAACTTTAGCAACTCTCTTCTTGCAGCAATAGAAAGTGCTATTAAGTTGGGGTATTGCTCTTCATTCAACATCTCCATGAAAAACAATAGTTGTCACGTGCACATATTGTTGCATCAGTAACTGTGCGTGTCACTCACATTGTCATCGCTCCAGAATTCTGTGCTATGGATTTAACCTTCCAATTTGATTGTCACTACTGTTACCTTAACTCTAGCACTGACCTGTCCCTATAACTTGGGTAAGTGCTACTTGTTGGGGTAGTCTCACCTGACAAATGCAACTTCTGGCAAGATATGTTCCCTTTGCTGCTGAAGGAAACACTAGGATGGGCTTCAAACGGATGCACGGATCCATGTTCCATAAGTGCTTCTCTTTGGGGTAGTCTCAGCTGTGTAAGGGAAACGAGAGCAAATCAGATTCATCTTTACAATAGAGTTCAATAAGAAATGCACTTTAGCTCTTCACTTTCTGCAGACATAGAAAGTGCTATATTTCTGCATGGATGGGCCACCTAAACTCCAGCTTTGTAACAGAAACTGTTGTCTTCTCATTATGATACACTTATTTCACAAACAACAGCCATGTCAGCCTCCAAGTTGCAATCATTAGCACCTACAGGACAACTGGAAGGACTGCTGGAAGACCCATCAAGTGGTCAGGTAGCAGAGTCGTTTGCGGCCCATTCATCATCAACAGGGGCGGAAATGGCGTAGCCAGGAGAAATCACTACTTAAGTTCTACCCATCTTGGAATGAGACTCACTTCTTCTGGACCCTCTTGCAAGAGGACATTCAACTTGTGGAGTTAGCTCTGTGGAAGACACTGCTTTCCACATTGGAGGAGAATGGTATATATATCAAAACAAATGTCAATATTATTACCGCAACATTAGCATTGTCTGGGCAGCTGTATACAGTAAGTGCTACTTGTTGAGGGAGACGTACTTGACCAGTGCACCTCTCAATGTCACAATGCTTGTAGCATGCCTGCAGGACATGGAAGCACAGTCGGATAACTTCAAAAAGAGGCATTATTTGATTTCACTATTCATAAGTGCTGCTCTTTGTGGTAGTCTTGGATGTGCATAGCAGATGGTGTTGAAGAAAACAATTTGGTTTACAATCATATTCAGTGAGAGCTACACTTCAACTTTAGCAACTCTCTTCTTGCAGCAATAGAAAGTGCTATTAAGTTGAGGTATTGCTCTTCATTCAACATCTCCATGAAAAACAATAGTTGTCACGTGCACATATTGTTGCATCAGTAACTGTGCGTGTCACTCACATTGTGACATTGTCATCGCTCCAGAATTCTGTGCTATGGATTTAACCTTCCAATTTGATTGTCACTACTGTTACCTTAACTCTAGCACTGACCTGTCCCTATAACTTGGGTAAGTGCTACTTGTTGGGGTAGTCTCACCTGACAAATGCAACTTCTGGCAAGATATGTTCCCTTTGCTGCTGAAGGAAACACTAGGATGGGCTTCAAACGGATGCACGGATCCATTTTCCATAAGTGCTTCTCTTTGGGGTAGTCTCAGCTGTGTAAGGGAGAAGAGAGCAAATCAGATTCATCTTTACAATAGAGTTCAATAAGAAATGCACTTTAGCTCTTCACTTTCTGCAGACAGAGAGTGCTCTATTTCTGCATGGATGGGCCACCGAAACTCCAGCTTTGTAACAGAAACTGTTGTCTTCTCATTATGATACACTTATTTCACAAACAACAGCCATGTCAGCCTCCAAGTTGCAATGCTTATCACCTACAGGACAACTGGAAGGACTGCTGGAAGACCCATCAAGTGGTCAGGTAGCAGAGTCGTTTGCGGCCCATTCATCATCAACAGGGGCGGAAATGGCGTAGCCAGGAGAAATCACTACTTAAGTTCTACCCATCTTGGAATGAGACTCACTTCTTCTGGACCCTCTTGCAAGAGGACATTCAACTTGTGGAGTTAGCTCTGTGGAAGACACTGCTTTCCACATTGGAGGAGAATGGTATATATATCAAAACAAATGTCAATCTTATTACCGCAACATGAGCATTGTCTGGCCAGCTGTATACAGTAAGTGCTACTTGTTGGGGGAGACGTACTTAACCAGTCTACCAATGTCACAAGAGTTGTAGCATGTCTGCTGGACACGGAAACACACTCGGATCACTTCAAAAAGAGGCATTGTTTGATTTCACTATTCATAAGTGCTTCTCTTTGGGGTAGTCTTGGATGTGTATAGCAGATGGTGTTGAAGAAAACAATTTGGTTTACAATCATATTCAGTGAGAGCTACACTTCAACTTTAGCAACTCTCTTCTTGCAGCAATAGAAAGTGCTATTAAGTTGGGGTGTTGCTCTTCATTCAACATCTCCATGAAAAACAATAGTTGTCACGTGCACATATTGTTGCATCAGTAACTGTGCGTGTCACTCACATTGTGACATTGTCATCGCTCCAGAATTCTGTGCTATGGATTTAACCTTCCAATTTGATTGTCACTACTGTTACCTTAACTCTAGCACTGACCTGTCCCTATAACTTGGGTAAGTGCTACTTGTTGGGGTAGTCTCACCTGACAAATGCAACTTCTGGCAAGATATGTTCCCTTTGCTGCTCAAGGAAACACACTAGGATCGCTTCAAACGCAAGCACGGATCCATTTTCCATAAGTGCTTCTCTTTGGGGTAGTCTCAGCTGTGTAAGGGAGACGAGAGCAAATCAGATTCATCTTTACAATAGAGTTCAATAAGAAATGCACTTTAGCTCTTCACTTTCTGCAGACATAGAAAGTGCTATATTTCTGCATGGATGGGCCACCGAAACTCCAGCTTTGTAACAGAAACTGTTGTCTTCTCATTATGATACACTTATTTCACAAACAACAGCCATGTCAGCCTCCAAGTTGCAATGCTTATCACCTACAGGACAACTGGAAGGACTGCTGGAAGACCCATCAAGTGGTCAGGTAGCAGAGTCGTTTGCGGCCCATTCATCATCAACAGGGGCGGAAATGGCGTAGCCAGGAGAAATCACTACTTAAGTTCTACCCATCTTGGAATGAGACTCACTTCTTCTGGACCCTCTTGCAAGAGGACATTCAACTTGTGGAGTTGGCTCTGTGGAAGACACTGCTTTCCACATTGGAGGAGAATATCAAAACAAATGTCAATATTATAACCGCAAACATCAGCATTGTCTGGGCAGCTGTATACAGTAAGTGCTACTTGTTGGGGAGACGTACTTGACCAGTGCACCTCTCAATGTTACAAGGCTTGGAGCATGCCTGCAGGACATGGAAGCACACTCGGATAACTACAAAAAGAGGCATTGTTTGATTTCACTATTCATAAGTGCTTCTCTTTGGGGTAGTCTTGGATGTGTATAGCAGATTGTGTTGAAGAAAACAATTTGGTTTACAATCATATTCAGTGAGAGCCACACTTCAACTTTAGCAACTCTCTTCTTGCAGCAATAGAAAGTGCTATTAAGTTGGGGTATTGCTCTTCATTCAACATCTCCATGAAAAACAATAGTTGTCACGTGCACATATTGTTGCATCAGTAACTGTGCGTGTCACTCACATTGTCATCGCTCCAGAATTCTGTGCTATGGATTTAACCTTCCAATTTGATTGTCACTACTGTTACCTTAACTCTAGCACTGACCTGTCCCTATAACTTGGGTAAGTGCTAATTATTGGGGTAGTCTCACCTGACAAATGCAACTTCTGGCAAGATATGTTCCCTTTGCTGCTGAAGGAAACACTAGGATGGGCTTCAAACGGATGCACGGATCCATTTTCCATAAGTGCTTCTCTTTGGGGTAGTCTCAGCTGTGTAAGGGAGACGAGAGCAAATCAGATTCATCTTTACAATAGAGTTCAATAAGAAATGCACTTTAGCTCTTCACTTTCTGCAGACATAGAAAGTGCTATATTTCTGCATGGATGGGCCACCGAAACTCCAGCTTTGTAACAGAAACTGTTGTCTTCTCATTATGATACACTTATTTCACAAAACAGCCATGTCAGCCTCCATGTTGCAATCATTAGCACCTACAGGACAACTGGAAGGACTGCTGGAAGACCCATCAAGTGGTCAGGTAGCAGAGTCGTTTGCGGCCCATTCATCATCAACAGGGGCGGAAATGGCGTAGCCAGGAGAAATCACTACTTAAGTTCTACCCATCTTGGAATGAGACTCACTTCTTCTGGACCCTCTTGCAAGAGGACATTCAACTTGTGGAGTTAGCTCTGTGGAAGACACTGCTTTCCACATTGGAGGAGAATGGTATATATATCAAAACAAATGTCAATATTATTACCGCAAACATTAGCATTGTCTGGGCAGCTGTATACAGTAAGTGCTACTTGTTGGGGTAGACGTACTTAACCAGTCTACCCATCAATGTCACAAGAGTTGTAGCATGTCTGCTGGACAAGGAAACACACTCGGATCACTTCAAAAAGAGGCATTGTTTGATTTCACTATTCATAAGTGCTTCTCTTTGGGGTAGTCTTGGATGTGTATAGCAGATGGTGTTGAAGAAAACAATTTGGTTTACAATCATATTCAGTGAGAGCTACACTTCAACTTTAGCAACTCTCTTCTTGCAGAAATAGAAAGTGCTATTAAGTGGAGGTATTGCTCTTCATTCAACATCTCCAATAAAAAACAATAGTTGTCACGTGCACATATTGTTGCATCAGTAACTGTGCGTGTCACTCACATTGTCATCGCTCCAGAATTCTGTGCTATGGATTTAACCTTCCAATTTGATTGTCACTACTGTTACCTTAACTCTAGCACTGACCTGTCCCTATAACTTGGGTAAGTGCTACTTGTTGGGGTAGTCTCACCTGACAAATGCAACTTCTGGCAAGATATGTTCCCTTTGCTGCTCAATGAAACACACTAGGATCGCTTCAAACGGATGCACGGAACCATTTTCCATAAGTGCTTCTCTTTGGGGTAGTCTCAGCTGTGTAAGGGAGACGAGAGCAAATCAGATTCATCTTTACAATAGAGTTCAATAAGAAATGCACTTTAGCTCTTCACTTTCTGCAGACATAGAAAGTGCTATATTTCTGCATGGATGGGCCACCTAAACTCCAGCTTTGTAACAGAAACTGTTGTCTTCTCATTATGATACACTATATTTTAAAAACAACAGCCATGTCAGCCTCCAAGTTGCAATGCTTATCACCTACAGGACAACTGGAAGGACTGCTGGAAGACCCATCAAGTGGTCAGGTAGCAGAGTCGTTTGCGGCCCATTCATCATCAACAGGGGCGGAAATGGCGTAGCCAGGAGAAATCACTACTTAAGTTCTACCCATCTTGGAATGAGACTCACTTCTTCTGGACCCTCTTGCAAGAGGACATTCAACTTGTGGAGTTGGCTCTGTGGAAGACACTGCTTTCCACATTGGAGGAGAATGGTATATATATCAAAACAAATGTCAATATTATTACCGCAACATTAGCATTGTCTGGGCAGCTGTATACAGTAAGTGCTACTTGTTGGGGTAGACGTACTTAACCAGTGCTACCTCTCAATGTCACAAGAGTTGTAGCATTTCTGCTGGACAAGGAAACACACTCGGATCACTTCAAATAGAGGCATTGTTTGATTTCACTATTCATAAGTGCTTCTCTTTGGGGTAGTCTTGGATGTGTATAGCAGATGGTGTTGAAGAAAACAATTTGGTTTACAATCATATTCAGTGAGAGCTACACTTCAACTTTAGCAACTCTCTTCTTGCAGCAATAGAAAGTGCTATTAAGTTGGGGTATTGCTCTTCATTCAACATCTCCATGAAAAACAATAGTTGTCACGTGCACATATTGTTGCATCAGTAACTGTGCGTGTCACTCACATTGTGACATTGTCATCGCTCCAGAATTCTGTGCTATGGATTTAACCTTCCAATTTGATTGTCACTACTGTTACCTCAACTCTTGCACTGACCTGTCCCTATAACTTGGGTAAGTGCTATTTGTTGGGGTAGTCTCACCTGACAAATGCAACTTCTGGCAAGATATGATCACTTCGCTGCTGAAGGATACACACTAGGATCGCTTCAAACATAAGCACTGATCCATTTTCCAGAAGTGCTTCTCTTTGGGGTAGTCTCAGCTGTGTAAGGGAGACGAGAGCAAATCAGATTCATCTTTACAATAGAGTTTAATAAGAAATGCACATTAGCTCTTACCCTTCTGCAGACATAGAAAGTGCTATATTTCTGCATGGATGGGCCACCTAATCTCCAGCGTTGTAACAGACACTGTTGTCTTCTCATTATGATACACTATTATTTCACAAACAGCCATGTCAGCCTAGAAAATTCAATGATTAGCACCTACAGGACAACTGGAAGGACTGCTGGAATACCCATCAAGTGGTCAGGTAGCAGAGTCGTTTGTGGTCCATTCATCATCAACAGGGGCGGAGGAAATGGCGTAGCCAGGAGAAATCACTACTTAAGTTCTACCCATCTTGGAATGAGACTCACTTCTTCTGGACCCTCTTGCAAGAGGACATTCAACTTGTGGAGTTAGCTCTGTGGAAGACACTGCTTTCCACATTGGAGGAGAATGGTATATATATCAAAACAAATGTCAATATTATTACCGCAAACATTAGCATTGTCTGGGCAGCTGTATACAGTAAGTGCTACTTGTTGAGGGAGACGTGCTTGACCAGTGCACCTCTCAATGTCACAAGGCTTGTAGCATGCCTGCAGGACATGGAAACACACTCGGATCACTTCAAAAAGAGGCATTGTTTGATTTCACTATTCATAAGTGCTTCTCTTTGGGGTAGTCTTGGATGTGTATAGCAGATGGTGTTGAAGAAAACAATTTGGTTTACAATCATATTCAGTGAGAGCTACACTTCAACTTTAGCAACTCTCTTCTTGCAGCAATAGAAAGTGCTATTAAGTTGGGGTGTTGCTCTTCATTCAACATCTCCAATCAAAACAATAGTTGTCACGTGCACATATTGTTGCATCAGTAACTGTGCGTGTCACTCACATTGTGATCGTTCCAGAATTCTGTGCTATGGATTTAACCTTCCAATTTGATTGTCACTACTGTTACCTTAACTCTAGCACTGACCTGTCCCTATAACTTGGGTAAGTGCTACTTGTTGGGGTAGTCTCACCTGACAAATGCAACTTCTGGCAAGATATGTTCCCTTTGCTGCTGAAGGAAACACACTAGGATGGCTTCAAACGCAAGCACGGATCCATTTTCCATAAGTGCTTCTCTTTGGGGTAGTCTCAGCTGTGTAAGGGAGACGAGAGCAAATCAGATTCATCTTTACAATAGAGTTCAATAAGAAATGCACTTTAGCTCTTCACTTTCTGCAGACATAGAAAGTGCTATATTTCTGCATGGATGGGCCACCGAAACTCCAGCTTTGTAACAGAAACTGTTGTCTTCTCATTATAATTTACTTATTTCACAAACAACAGCAACGTGAGCCTCCAAGTGACAATAATTAGCACCTACAGGACAACTGGAAGGACTGCTGGAAGACCCATCAAGTGGTCAGGTAGCAGAGTCGTTTGCGGCCCATTCATCATCAACAGGCGCGGAAATGGCGTAGCCAGGAGAAATCACTACTTAAGTTCTACCCATCTTGGAATGAGACTCACTTCTTCTGGACCCTCTTGCAAGAGGACATTCAACTTGTGGAGTTAGCTCTGTGGAAGACACTGCTTTCCACATTGGAGGAGAATGGTATATATATCAAAACAAATGTCAATCTTATTACCGCAACATGAGCATTGTCTGGCCAGCTGTATACAGTAAGTGCTACTTGTTGGGGGAGACGTACTTGACCAGTGCACCTCTCAATGTTACAAGGCTTGGAGCATGCCTGCAGGACATGGAAGCACACTCGGATCACTTCAAAAAGAGGCATTGTTTGATTTCACTATTCATAAGTGCTTCTCTTTGGGGTAGTCTTGGCTGTGTATAGCAGATGGTGTTGAAGAAAACAATTTGGTTTACAATCATATTCAGTGAGAGCCACACTTCAACTTTAGCAACTCTCTTCTTGCAGCAATAGAAAGTGCTATTAAGTTGGGGTATTGCTCTTCATTCAACATCTCCATGAAAAACAATAGTTGTCACATGCACATATTGTTGCATCAGTAACTGTGCGTGTCACTCACATTGTCATCGCTCCAGAATTCTGTGCTATGGATTTAACCTTCCAATTTGATTGTCACTACTGTTACCTCAATCCTAGCACTGACCTGTCCTTTAACTTGGGTAAGTGCTACTTGTTGGGGTAGTCTCATCTGACAAATGCAACTTCTGGCAAAATATTTTCCCTTTGCTGCTGAAGGAAACACTAGGATGGGCTTCAAACGGATGCACGGAACCATTTTCCGTAAGTGCTTCTCTTTGGGGTAGTCTCAGCTGTGTAAGGGAGACGAGAGCAAATCAGACTCATCTTTACAATAGAGTCCATTATGAAATGCACTTTAGCTCTTCACTTTCTGCAGACATAGAGAGTGCTCTATTTCTGCATGGATGGGCCACCGAAACTCCAGCTTTGTAACAGAAACTGTTGTCTTCTCATTATGATACACTTATTTAAAAAAAACAGCCATGTCAGCCTCCAAGTTGCAATGCTTATCACCTACAGGACAACTGGAAGGACTGCTGGAAGACCCATCAAGTGGTCAGGTAGCAGAGTCGTTTGCGGCCCATTCATCATCAACAGGGGCGGAAATGGCGTAGCCAGGAGAAAATCACTACTTAAGTTCTACCCATCTTGGAATGAGACTCACTTCTTCTGGACCCTCTTGCAAGAGAACATTCAACTTGTGGAGTTAGCTCTGTGGAAGACACTGCTATCCACATTGGAGGAGAATGGTATATATATCAAAACAAATGTCAATATTATTACCGCAACATTAGCATTGTCTGGGCAGCTGTATACAGTAAGTGCTACTTGTTGGGGGACACCTACTTAACCAGAGCACCTCTCAATGTCACAAGGCTTGTAGAATGCCAGCAGGACATGGAAACACACTCGGATCACTTCAAAAAGAGGCATTGTTTGATTTCACTATTCATAAGTGCTTCTCTTTGGGGTAGTCTTGGATGTGTATAGCAGATGGTGTTGAAGAAAACAATTTGGTTTACAATCATATTCAGTGAGAGCTACACTTCAACTTTAGCAACTCTCTTCTTGCAGCAATAGAAAGTGCTATTAAGTTGGGGTATTGCTCTTCATTCAACATCTCCATGAAAAACATTAGTTTTCACGTGCACATATTGTTGCATCAGTAACTGTGCATGTCACTCTGTGACATTGTTATCGCTCCAGAATTCTGTCGGATCAATTCAAAAAGAGGCATTGTTTGATTTCACTATTCATAAGTGCTTCTCTTTGGGGTAGTCTTGGATGTGTATAGCAGATGGTGTTGAAGAAAACAATTTGGTTTACAATCATATTCAGTGAGAGCTACACTTCAACTTTAGCAACTCTCTTCTTGCAGCAATAGAAAGTGCTATTAAGTTGGGGTGTTGCTCTTCATTCAACATCTCCATGAAAAACAATAGTTGTCACGTGCACATATTGTTGCATCAGTAACCGTCCGTGTCACTCACATTGTGACATTGTCATCGCTCCAGAATTCTGTGCTATGGATTTAACCTTCCAATTTGATTGTCACTACTGTTACCTTAACTCTAGCACTGACCTGTCCCTATAACTTGGGTAAGTGCTACTTGTTGGGGTAGTCTCACCTGACAAATGCAACTTCTGGCAAGATATTTTCCCTTTGCAGCTGAAGGAAACACACTAGGATCACTTCAAACGCAAGCACGGATCCATTTTCCATAAGTGCTTCTCTTTGGGGTAGTCTCAGCTGTGTAAAGGAGACGAGAGCAAATCAGATTCATCTTTACAATAGAGTCCAATAAGAAATGCACTTTAGCTCTTCACTTTCTGCAGACAGAGAGTGCTCTATTTCTGCATGGATGGGCCACCGAAACTCCAGCTTTGTAACAGAAACTGTTGTCTTCTCATTATGATACACTTATTTCACAAACAGCCATGTCAGGCTCCAAGTTGCAATGCTTATCACCTACAGGACAACTGGAAGGACTGCTGGAAGACCCATCAAGTGGTCAGGTAGCAGAGTCGTTTGCGGCCCATTCATCATCAACAGGGGCGGAAATGGCGTAGCCAGGAGAAATCACTACTTAAGTTCTACCCATCTTGGAATGAGACTCACTTCTTCTGGACCCTCTTGCAAGAGAACATTCAACTTGTGGAGTTAGCTCTGTGGAAGACACTGCTATCCACATTGGAGGAGAATGGTATATATATCAAAACAAATGTCAATCTTATTACCGCAACATTAGCATTGTCTGGGCAGCTGTATACAGTAAGTGCTACTTGTTGGGGGAGACGTACTTGACCAGTGCACCTCTCAATGTCACATGGCTTGTAGCATGCCTGCAGGACATGGAAACACACTCGGATCACTTCAAAA
This sequence comes from Aplochiton taeniatus, assembly GCA_017639675.1. Lineage (NCBI taxonomy): Eukaryota > Metazoa > Chordata > Actinopteri > Galaxiiformes > Galaxiidae > Aplochiton > Aplochiton taeniatus. The sequence continues at coordinate 4,569,546 of CM030191.1, forward strand.
AGAGGCATTGTTTGATTTCACTATTCATAAGTGCTTCTCTTTGGGGTAGTCTTGGATGTGTATAGCAGATGGTGTTGAAGAAAACAATTTGGTTTACAATCATATTCCGTGAGAGCGAAACTTCAACTTTAGCAACTCTCTTCTTGCAGAAATAGAAAGTGCTATTAAGTTGAGGTATTGCTCTTCATTCAACATCTCCATGAAAAACAATAGTTGTCACGTGCACATATTGTTGCATCAGTAACTGTGCGTGTCACTCACATTGTGACATTGTCATCGCTCCAGAATTCTGTGCTATGGATTTAACCTTCCAATTTGATTGTCACTACTGTTATCTTAACTCTAGCACTGACCTTGTCCCTATAACTTGGGTAAGTGCTACTTGTTGGGGTAGTCTCACCTGACAAATGCAACTTCTGGCAAGATATTTTCCCTTTGCTGCTGAAGGAAACACACTAGGATCGCTTCAAACGCAAGCACGGATCCATTTTCCATAAGTGCTTCTCTTTGGAGTAGTCTCAGCTGTGTAAGGGAGACGAGAGCAAATTAGATTCATCTTTACAATAGAGTTCAATAAGAAATGCACTTTAGCTCTTCACTTTCTGCAGACATAGAAAGTGCTATATTTCTGCATGGATGGGCCACCGAAACTCCAGCTTTGTAACAGAAACTGTTGTCTTCTCATTATGATACACTTATTTCACAAACAACAGCCATGTCAGCCTCCAAGTTGCAATGCTTATCACCTACAGGACAACTGGAAGGACTGCTGGAAGACCCATCAAGTGGTCAGGTAGCAGAGTCGTTTGCGGCCCCTTCATCATCAACAGGGGCGGAAATGGCGTAGCCAGGAGAAATCACTACTTAAGTTCTACCCATCTTGGAATGAGACTCACTTCTTCTGGACCCTCTTGCAAGAGGACATTCAACTTGTGGAGTTAGCTCTGTGGAAGACACTGCTATCCACATTGGAGGAGAATGGTATATATATCAAAACAAATGTCAATATTATTACCGCAACATTAGCATTGTCTGGGCAGCTGTATACAGTAAGTGCTACTTGTTGGGGTAGACGTACTTAACCAGTCTACCCATCAATGTCACAAGAGTTGTAGCATGTCTGCTGGACAAGGAAACACACTCGGATCACTTCAGAAAGAGGCATTGTTTGATTTCCACTATTCATAAGTGCTTCTCTTTGGGGTAGTCTTGGATGTGTATAGCAGATGGTGTTGAAGAAATTTTGGTTTACAATCATATTCCTTGAGAGCTACACTTCAACTTTAGCAACTCTCTTCTTGCAGAAATAGAAAGTGCTATTAAGTTGAGGTATTGCTCTTCATTCAACATCTCCATGAAAAACAATAGTTGTCACGTGCACATATTGTTGCATCAGTAACTGTGCGTGTCACTCACATTGTGACATTGTCATCGCTCCAGAATTCTGTGCTATGGATTTAAGCTTCCAATTTGATTGTCACTACTGTTACCTTAACTCTAGCAGTGACCTTTCCCTATAACTTGGGTAAGTGCTACTTGTTGGGGTAGTCTCACCTGACAAATGCAACTTCTGGCAAGATATGTTCCCTTTACTGCTCAAGGAAACACACTAGGATCGCTTCAAACGCAAGCACGGATCCATGTTCCATAAGTGCTTCTCTTTGGGGTAGTCTCAGCTGTGTAAGGGAAACGAGAGCAAATCAGATTCATCTTTACAATAGAGTTCAATAAGAAATGCACTTTAGCTCTTCACTTTCTGCAGACAGAGAGTGCTCTATTTCTGCATGGATGGGCCACCTAAACTCCAGATTTGTAACAGAAACTGTTGTCTTCTCATTATGATACACTTATTTCACAAACAACAGCCATGTCAGCCTCCAAGTTGCAATGCTTATCACCTACAGGACAACTGGAAGGACTGCTGGAAGACCCATCAAGTGGTCAGGTAGCAGAGTCGTTTGCGGCCCATTCATCATCAACAGGGGCGGATACGGCGTAACCAGGAGAAATCACTACTTAAGTTCTACCCATCTTGGAATGAGACTCACTTCTTCTGGACCCTCTTGCAAGAGGACATTCAACTTGTGGAGTTGGCTCTGTGGAAGACACTGCTTTCCACATTGGAGGAGAATGGTATATATATCAAAACAAATGTCAATATTATTACCGCAACATTAGTGTTGTCTGGGCAGCTGTATACAGTAAGTGCTACTTGTTGGGGTAGACGTACTTAACCAGTCTACCAATGTCACAAGAGTTGTAGCATTTCTGCTGGACAAGGAAACACACTCGGATCACTTCAAATAGAGGCATTGTTTGATTTCAATATTCATAAGTGCTTCTCTTTGGGGTAGTCTTGGATGTGTATAGCAGATGGTGTTGACGGAAAACCATTTGGTTTACAATCATTCAGTGAGAGCTACACTTCAACTTTAGCAACTCTTCTTGCAGCAATAGAAAGTGCTATTAAGTTGGGGTGTTGCTCGTCATTCAACATCTCCATGAAAAACAATAGTTGTCACGTGCACATATTGTTGCATCAGTAACTGTGCGTGTCACTCACATTGTGACATTGTCATCGCTCCAGAATTCTGTGCTATGGATTTAACCTTCGTATTTGATTGTCACTACTGTTACCTTAACTCTAGCACTGACCTGTCCCTATAACTTGGGTAAGTGCTACTTGTTGGGGTAGTCTCACCTGACAAATGCAACTTCTGGCAAAATATGTTCCCTTTACTGCTCAAGGAAACACACTAGGATCGCTTCAAACGCAAGCACGGATCCATTTTCCATAAGTGCTTCTCTTTGGGGTAGTCTCAGCTGTGTAAGGGAGACGAGAGCAAATCAGATTCATCTTTACAATAGAGTTCAATAAGAAATGCACTTTAGCGCTTCACTTTCTGCAGACATAGAAAGTGCTATATTTCTGCATGGATGTGCCACCGAAACTCCAGCTTTGTAACAGAAACTGTTGTCTTCTCATTATGATACACTTATTTCACAAACAACAGTCATGTCAGCCTCCAAGCTGCAATGCTTATCACTTACAGGACAACTGGAAGGACTGCTGGAAGACCCATCAAGTGGTCAGATAGCAGAGTCGTTTGCGGCCCATTCATCATCAACAGGGGCGGAAATGGCGTAGCCAGGAGAAATCACTTCTTAAGTTCTACCCATCTTGGAATGAGACTCACTTCTTCTGGACCCTCTTGCAAGAGGAAATTAAACTTGTGGAGTTAGCTCTGTGGAAGACACTGCTTTCCACATTGGAGGAGAATGGTATATATACCAAAACAAAGGTCAATATTATTACCGCAAACATTAGCATTGTCTGGGCAACTGTATACAGTAAGTGCTACTTGTTGGGGGAGACCTACTTAACCAGAGCACCTCTCAATGTCACAAGGCTTGTAGAATGCCAGCAGGACATGGAAGCACACTCGGATCACTTCAAAAAGAGGCATTGTTTGATTTCACTATTCATAAGTGCTTCTCTTTGGGGTAGTCTTGGATGTGTATAGCAGATGGTGTTGAAGAAAACAATTTGGTTTACAATCATATTCAGTGAGAGCCACACTTCAACTTTAGCAACTCTCTTCTTGCAGCAATAGAAAGTGCTATTAAGTTGGGGTATTGCTCTTCATTCAACATCTCCATGAAAAACAATAGTTTTCACGTGCACATATTGTTGCATCAGTAACTGTGCGTGTCACTCATTGTGACATTGTCATCGCTCCAGAATTCTGTCGGATCAATTCAAAGAGGCATTGTTTGATTTCACTATTAATAAGTGCTTCTCTTTGGGGTAGTCTTGGATGTGTATAGCAGATGGTGTTGAAGAAAACAATTTGGTTTACAATCATATTCCTTGAGAGCTACACTCCAACTTTAGCAACTCTCTTCTTGCAGCAATAGAAAGTGCTATTAAGTTGGGGTATTGCTCTTCATTCAACATCTCCATGAAAAACAATAGTTGTCACGTGCACATATTGTTGCATCAGTAACTGTGCGTGTCACTCACATTGTGACATTGTCATCGCTCCAGAATTCTGTGCTATGGATTTAACCTTCCAATTTGATTGTCACTACTGTTACCTTAACTCTAGCACTGACCTGTCCCTATAACTTGGGTAAGTGCTACTTGTTGGGGTAGTCGCACCTGACAAATGCAACTTCTGGAAAGATATGTTACCTTTGCTGCTTAAGGAAACACACTAGGATCGCTTCAAACGGATGCACTGATCCATTTTCCATAAGTGCTTCTCTTTGGAGTAGTCTCAGCTGTGTAAGGGAAACGAGAGCAAATCAGATTCATCTTTACAATAGTGTTCAATAAGAAATGCACTTTAGCTCTTCACTTTCTGCAGACATAGAAAGTGCTATATTTCTGCATGGATGGGCCACCGAAACTCCAGCTTTGTAACAGAAACTGTTGTCTTCTCATTATGATACACTTATTTACCAAACAGCCATGTCAGCCTCCAAGTTGCAATGCTTATCACCTACAGGACCAACTGGAAGGACTGCTGGAAGACCCATCAAGTGGTCAGGTAGCAGAGTCGTTTGCGGCCCATTCATCATCAACAGGGGCGGAAATGGCGTAGCCAGGAGAAATCACTACTTAAGCTCTACCCATCTTGGAATGAGACTCACTTCTTCTGAACCCTCTTGCAAGAGGACATTCAACTTGTGGAGTTAGCTCTGTGGAAGACATTGCTTTCCACATTGGAGGAGAATGGTATATATATCAAAACAAATGTCAATATTATTACCGCAACATTAGCATTGTCTGGGCAGCTGTATACAGTCAGTGCTACTTGTTGGGGTAGACGTACTTGACCAGTGCACCTCTCAATGTTACAAGGCTTGGAGCATGCCTGCAGGACATGGAAGCACACTCGGATCACTTCAAAAAGAGGCATTGTTTGATTTCACTATTCATAAGTGCTTCTCTTTGGGGTAGTCTTGGATGTGTATAGCAGATGGTGTTGAAGAAAACAATTTGGTTTACAATCATATTCAGTGAGAGCTACACTTCAACTTTAGCAACTCTCTTCTTGCAGCAAAAGAAAGTGCTATTAAGTTGGGGTATTGCTCTTCATTCAACATCTCCATGAAAAACAATAGTTGTCACGTGCACATATTGTTGCATCAGTAACTGTGCGTGTCACTCACATTGTGATAGCTCCATAATTCTGTGCTATGGATTTAAGCTTCCAATTTTATTGTCACTACTGTTACCTCAATTCTAGCACTGACCTGTCCTATAACTTGGGTAAGTGCTACTTGTTGGGGTAGTCTCACCTGACAAATGCAACTTCTGGCAAGATACTTTCCCTTTGCTGCTGAAGGAAACACACTGGGATCACTTCAAACGGGGGCACGGATCCATTTTCCATAAGTGCTTCTCTTTGGGGTAGTCTCAGCTGTGTAAGGGAGACTAGAGCAAATTAGATTCATCGTTACAATAGAGTTCAATAAGAAATACACTATACCTCTAGCTTTTGTCTTTATGCGATGTAATGTCATGTGATGTCTCTAGGAGAGGACAGTGCAGACAAACTGGAAATTACAGGCAAAATTTCAGGCTCAAACAAAAAGAAGTTGATGGTTTTATTGCCCAACTGCAGCTCTTTATCAATAAACCTTTGCATCCTTTTGAATTAACACAACCCAAACAAAAGTGCTGCTCAAAACAACAGAATTCCAAAAAACAACTTAAAGTCTTAGGCATCATCTGCATAACTGTTAACACAAACGGTTTCCTTTCATTCACGAATACTGTCCCTCAGAGAGGCTCTTCTCTGCCTTCTCAGTCTTTTTGTCCTGCCTCAATTAGTTGGCTTAAGCATTCACACCTGTGTGAATCGTGTGGCCTCCTGGGAGGTGTAGTTTTGGCAGCAGCGGCTGTTTTAGGATGAGGCAGCTGGTCCTGTATGGGAATGTAGCACCCCTCCACTACATGACCCCTTGTGATACCACAGCAGACATAGAAAGTGCTATTAAGTTGGGGTAAGCCTTGTATATATTTCCTACTATTTTTTCATATAAAAAAAAGGTAATTGTCAAGTTATTAATAGTTATTTTTTTATTTTAATAATAATAATGTAAGACATGAATTACGGATATCTGCAATATATATCCAATCTAGCGATTAAATGTTAAAACGGCTTGCCACAATGGTTTTTTATTTTGGATATCTGAAATTAAAATGATGACTAGTGTGACACTAGTTATAATTGGATTGTAGACATCTGAAATGAGAGTTTTTCCTGGTAAGAATTATATTGCAGATATCCAGAATGTTCTTTCTAGATATAAAAAATTACGTTGTGTATATCTGAAATTTAAAGTGAAGAAGACAACAACTTGGTGTGAAAGTTCAATGGACGACATTGGAGTCAAAGAGGTTCTTCTTTAGTAAATATTTATTATCAACAACGCAATGTGCCGTTCGCGAAGGGTCTGCCCATGCAGCCCCGGGACCCAGTTTATATACCTTTTTTCCCTTACACAACATGTTTTTCTCGGTTGCCCTACTGTATTGGTCGCAATTCATTTTTAGTTGACACTTTAGCCACTTGTTCTGCTTTCTCATGTCAACACATTTCTTCATTCACGGTGCTTGTAGGATTCTCAATGTTGTTCGTACTTACTCTGTTGGCTAATTTGTAGTTTATAATAAGGACAAACTGATAACACTGTTCAAAAATGGAGGTCATGAAAAAGACACAACTGATAATACTGTTCAAAAATAGAGTTCATGACAAGGCTGATAACACTGTTCAAAATATACTATAACAACCCAATACACATGAATTGCAAAAGTGACGTAATTTGTCCTAGGAAGAATGACGTTGTGGATATCTGAAATGATAATTGTGGATAGGAAGAATGTCATTGTGGATATCGGAAATGTTCATTTTGACTAGGAATAATTGAATTACGGATATCTGCAATACCTATCCAGTCTAGCGATTAAATGTTAAAACGGCCACTCATACTTTTTAAGGATTTATAGATATCTTAAATTTTGTTTTGACTAGTACGATCAAAGTTGGAGATATCTTGAAATACAATTTCTACTAATAAGGATGTTATTGTGGATATCTTTAATTACCATTCTGACTAGTGAGAATACAATTTTGACGGTTGACTTTGGCTGTTATGGATATCTAAAATGTAATTACAGATAGGAGTGTGGTTCGATTAAATGTTAAAACGGCTTGCCATAATGTGTTTGGGATGCCCCACGATATGTGTAGCATGTCCCAATTTTTTGTTTTTACCTGCGTAGTTTGACAACTCCTACGACGTGTTCCTTGATTGCCATGATTGACCATTTAATGTATGGCAAAATCTGACGTGGTACCAATTGCGAAAGACCACTTCCTATTTTCCGTTCTAGCATGAGGTGGAGGTCTGTAAAGCTTTATTGGTCTACTGTATGATGGTGTACTGTATTGGTGTACAGTATGATGTAGGCCTACAGTAACATCAACAGGGTTAACATTTGTGAAGTGTGTCCTTGAAAGTTAGCACTCTATGCGATTGCACCAACAGCCGTTCACATTTTTTGATAATCTGAGTAAAGGTAGTAGAAACTGCCGGTTGAGTGGGCAATTAGAATCGGAAGCCTGGCTGAAAACCAGGCTAGAATTCTCAACTTTATTTGACAAGAGGTCCATGAATTACACAAACTATGTCATACAATGTTACTGCAAGTAGAGAGCATAAAAGTGTGTTCTGTAAACTATGGTTTATTATGATTCTATACAAAGAAATGATGAAGATATCACATGGATGAGAGAGGAGAGGAAGCAAGAGAGAGGAGAAATGGGAGAAAAGATGAGACAAAGGAAGAGTAGATAAATTGGAAGACTGTGTGTGTGTGTGTGTGTGTGTGTGTGTGTGTGTGTGTGTGTGTGTGTGTGTGTGTGTGTGTGTGAGTGTGTGTGCCAGTCCAGTGAGTGTCCTTACACTAGCTCTAACGCAGAAACACTTCGGTATCGTCCCATAGCCAGAAGCCAGCATAAAGGAGGTCATTGAACGTGGAATGGAAGGTGTGAAGGAGGGTCCGTGTGTCAGACGAGACTTTGTAGAAGGAGAGAAGGCCACTGGGCTGGTCCAGATACACTCCTACTCTGGTGGAGCCGGCGGGGGTCACAGCTATGTCAGTCTCGTTCCCATTGTGACGGGCAATGTATCCTTTGTCATGGCAGTACAGACTCCATGACTTGTCATTGCTTCCAAGGAGACAGTCACCACCCCTTCCTCTCCTGTTGATCGCTCTATAGGTCACTCCAACATAGACCTTCCATCCTTTAATCTCTACTTCCCAGTAACATCGTGACCCAGTCAGACCTTCTCTGCTCAGCACCTGTGGACACCAGTCAAATCTATCTGGGTGGTCAGGATAGGGCTCCTCCTCGTTCATCCGTGTGACCGTTCTGTTCTCCTCAGACAGAAAGAGGACTTTGTTGGCTGTGTTTGGGTCCAGAGTAAGATAGCATGCATCTGATGGGGAGACCAAGACACTTCCTATTAATAATTATCATCATCATTCACCAGACAATCCATAACTCTACAAGACCCACACAAACAATCACAATACATCACACATCTTTACATCACACTATCTTCTCTCTTGTATCCTCTCCAACTCCCTCAGACACTCTTATTCTCTCTGTCCTTACCTCATTGCTTTAAAACAACTTTAATAGAACACAGTAATATATAGCTAGACAGTGGATTCATAGTTAACTCAGCTGAAAAATGAAAGCGCCCAGACTCCCTCTTTTCATCAAAAGCAGAAAACATTATAGAAGTGTAATAGCCCTCCCTCAGCACAAACACAAGCATACACTTAATACTTTTTATTACAGCCATCATTTGAAAGTATTTACAGGCTTATTGTTCAAAGTGGTCAATGCTCACATTTTCTAGGTCCAGTTTTAATCCTGAACTCTCCAACATGATCCACTCTGCAGGTAAGAGCATAAGAATGGTGTGAAGTTACGGAGCAGCTTTTCACCATATCAAAAAAATTAACCTTTGGAATTTTTATAGTGAGTGGTGTTACGATAATAGAAAGAATAAAATGTTTTGATAATTTTCATCACTGGAATGGATTTATTGTGGAAAACTTAATGAGAGCATGCAATTTGAACATCTTGGATGATTTATGTTGACTAACTAGCAAAGAAATGTCCTTGCTCACTGACTTTGACGCTGTTTGAATGAACGGTTGTGGACTTTGTGAGGCATACTTCTTCGTCCTCAATGTATCGCTGAATCATGCCTGACTGACAGATAGGGTGCCTTCTCCTTTTTGAATCACCTTCTCAAGTGAATCATTAGGACTCGAGTCTCCACCAGTCCTTGGAACTCTATAGTAGTTACTAAAATTGAACTACAATTGTTGATATATCTTGTGACTAGCCACAGGGGCCTAAAGGACTTTCTGGGTATCGTGAGGTGTCCCCAACTCCAAACCCTTGTTGAGCGTGTTGCAATACACCACTCCATAATGCGCACAACATTGTCTCTGCCACAACCGAGAGAGTATTATAAGACTAACCTAATCTCGGGGCATAACATACATGATACAAACACATTTATCCCTATTATTCATTTAATTTATGTAATTAGTAAAAACACTTTCAAAAGATTTGGTTGTGTATCTTTTAATGCGACAGGGCTCCTCCTATAGAAATGTATATTCTGTTGGATCTTCACTTACTAAATAAATAATAATGAAAATGTACTAACCTAAAAATCTGTAGGCTGTATAGTGGATCCTCTACTAAAGATGAGAGCAGCTTCACTCCTGAGTCCCCTGGGTGATTGTAGCTCAAGTCCAGCTCTCTCAGATGGGAGGGGTTGGAGCTCAGAGCTGAGGCCAGAGAAGCGCAGCCTTCCTCTGTGACCAGACATCCTGACAAACTACAGGATATTTAAACTTTAGTGATCAAAAAATAACTATTGGAATTGTTTCTTGCTAGGAAACAATGCAAACGATGAATTCAACAAATGACAAACGCCGTGGACTGGGGGGACTGTCCCCATAATCTCATTGTAAGTCCCTTTGGGTAAAAGTGTGTTCTAAATGAAGAAAATGTCAATTAAAATACAAAATGAGGATAACTTGGGATGTCAGGGTTGCAGCGTCGTGTTCCAATGACAAATATGTCCCAATTTCCAGCTTTTGTGAAAGTTATCTACGAATAATACAGTTAGCACGTACACACTTTAAAATACAATGATACTTTTTTTTATTTGAATGTCTTATTGAAAGCAATTTGCAGTACCATGAGTGCATCAATATTTAGTATAGGGGTAGACAGGAGTCTGTCAACTCCTGATTTCTCTACAATCTCTCCAAATGTAGCTAGAGAAAACAAGTGGCTCACAAGTTACTAACACATTTTTTTGAAAATGCTGAAAATCCCAGAATAAAAGAATGCTAACCTGAGTGTCTCCAATTTACAGTGTTTATCACTGAGCTCAGCAGATAGCAGCGTTACTCCTGAATCCTGCAGGTCGTTGTTACTCAGATCCAGTTCTCTCAAGAGGGAGGGGTTGGACCTCAGAGCTGAGGCCAGAGAAGCACAGCCTTCCTCTGTGACCAGACAGCCTGAGAGCCTGCAGAGTTCATCTTTCTTAATATAATGCTACTATCTAGTTATCAACGGCAACATTGGCATATTCCGTTGAGCATGTAAACTGGTTTTGTATACTGTATTCTTTAGTCCCAATGACATTAGTATAGAATTGCTAGCTTGTCTAACCACGCTCTATGTTCTGTTTTAAAGTACAATATTGTGTACTGTAATAAGATTACTACTTGAAATACAGTTTCATGGACTCATTAGGGATTAGGAAAGTTAATGATTTAGTATCTGGATTGTGAATTATATATATTTTTTAAAACTGATTTACCTATAAAACAGGCTGGGCCTTAGATTAAGAACTGTGATGTTCTGTTTACTTAGATAAATATAGTCTAGGAAGGGATCAGGCCTAAAAAGCCAACAAGTACCTACCTCAATGTCTCTAGTTTACAAACAGCAACAGAGAGTAGTTTCACTCCAGGGTCCTTCAGGTCATTGTTGCTCAGGTCAAGTACTCTTAGATCAGACGAGTTGAGAGCTAAGGCAAGCTCTTCACAGTATCGCGCTGACAGCTTACAGTCACCCAGCCTTATAGCACACATCAGCAGAATTTGCCTGACATTGTTAGCTTTGGTTTACACAAGGACAGTTAAATAATGCTTCTGCAATGACAATGAATGGTTTCTTTCAGAACAGCTCGTGGAGTTTTGATCACTGGCCTCAGAAGACCCTTCTGGTATAAAAACATTTCTTAAGCTTAAACAAGTCCAACATCAAAGACTTCTAAACCACATTCTACTAACCTGAGTGTCTTTAGTCTGCAGAGTGGATCATCTAATAAGCCAGATAGAAGCTTCACTCCTGAGTCTCCTGGGTGATTGGAGCTGAGGTCCAGCTCCCTCAGGTGGGAGGGGTTGGACCTCAGAGCTGAGGCCAAAGAAGCACATCCTTCTTCTTTGAGTGAACAACCTGCCAGCCTGCAAATGGTTGATTATTAGAAATACATTGTTGCCACTGAGTGGACAAAAGTTGAAACGGTAGAAACAGGACTGAATGTCTTTCTCCAGCCCAGTGACAATTCGACTAATAATGGTCCGTCTCACAAGTGAACTTAACAAGAACATGACTGGCAACAAAGCAGCCTGCATCTGGTCAGTTGTTAGCAATGCGTAGAGGTTTTGAACACGGCAGCAGCCTTAGAAAAACTTTCGGTTATATGGAGTTTTTCTTAATTCCAAAGACGTCCAGTAATGATCAGATTAAAACCACATCACTAACCTTAGTATTTCCAGTCTGCAGAGTGAATCCTCTAGTAAAGAAGAGAGCAGCTTCACTCCTGGGTTTCCTGGTTGATTGTAGCTCAGGTCCAGCTCTCTCAAGTGCACGGGGTTGGATCTCACTGCTGAGGCCAGAGAAGCACAGCCTCTCTCTGTAACCAGACAGCCTGAAAGTCTGCAAAGAATCCATCATTATAACCACGATACTACCAGCTAGTGCTCAGAAGCAAGAACTTATTGGGACGTTTACAGACTTGAAAACTAGTCTATTACTCAGTCAGGTGTGGTATTTTTTTTTTTTTTAGATTAAGCTAATTACATTCTGTGTAAGGTAAATTATAAAGTCAGTGTTGTCATTAAAATAATGATAAAATAATAACTCAATTCAATTTATTAAATTCTCAGATTTCATGAAGTTGATTAAGTTTTTCCTTTTTTAAACAGTTTGACAAGAAACCTTGGTATATTGTACAACACTGACTAACTGATAGAACATTAAAAGAAACATATCTTTGGACTCAAGTGATAAAAATGTCTAAAAACTAATCTCTGCATCTAGATGTTTAAATATGATATAATTTGGACTCCAATTCCGCACATACTTCAATTGTAACAATGTTGAATGATTATAACAGCCAGCTAGATAACCCACCCCATACGTCTTTTTTCTGTGAACAGATCATTCAAAAGCCCGTAGAGAATTCACAGGACAATTTCACACTTTCATAGTACTGATTCTCCTAAGTGTTGACTGAAATTATATCTCACCTCAGACTTGTCAGTCTGCAGTGTGGATCTTTAAGTAAAGGACAAAGCAGCTCGATTCCTAAGTCTCTTGGGTGATTGTAGCTAAGCTCCAGCTCTCTCAGATGGGAGGGGTTGGACCTCAGAGCTGAGGCCAGAGAAGCACAGCCTTCTTCAGTGACTGTAGAATGGGATAGCCTGTGTGAAGATGATGGTCATAATAAAGAAAACTCCAAACAAACTACAAAAAAACTCCCTTTGCGCAGCCTTTTTTTTAAAAACTATGGCAGAAAGAATGTGTTACAAGTTGAGACAGACAACAATAACACTTTATGCTCTGTCAAGTTAAAAAGTGCCACCATTGATCTGTGCCTAGGTCAATATCGTATAATGTGATGCATGTGTATGTAATCTACGTTCTGTGTGAATCAGCAACAGCCTTGCTGCACACACAAAGACAAATTGTGAATTGTATTGAGTTGAATTTTAATAGCATAATTTGAATTGTATTTAATAATCTATTGTATTTAATAACAGTTTCTGTCGCCCAATACCAGACGCAACAATACTAATAAATAACTTTGACTGGTTTTTAATTTCATTTAGTACACAGTTTAATCGTGAATACAAAGTAGCTTGAAATACAAGTTATTAGTTGAATGAAATAAAAATTTTAAACCGTCACAATTCATTTAAAAACATTTGATTAAATTTCAAATTGTCCAATTCATATTCAAATTATGCTATTCAAATTCACATTAACAAAATTCTAGCTCTGTCTGGCCTTAGCTAACATTTGACTTGAAGGTAATAAAATCAATTAAATGTATGTTTTCATAAGAAGGCTGACAATATGATGATAACAGATTGACTGTTTGTCAATTGTGCCCTACTCTGTTTGGAATAAATACAAAAATAAAAAATTCTAGGATTCTGTGCTAAAAGGATTTACCCTAAAGTGAAATTATCGTTACAAGTAGTCAGTGTAGAAATATTATCCATAAATCACATGAAGTTGACTAAAACTTTACCATTTAATGTTAACTGGTGTGTCATTCATTGTACAAACATCTTTGAAGCTTTTTGAACATTTGATGTGCACTCTATAATTATATTTTTATGAGGTCACGGTAACAAGCTAGGCAACATTTAAGACATCTGCTTTATATAATGCCATACATCTGTCCACAGAGACTTTCTCTTTGAATGGATAACTTTCACAGCTGATGGAAATTCAGTATAGAGTAGATAATAATGATAGAAACATTCTCTTAAATGTTAAAGGACATTTCCACTCACCTCAGGGTTTCCAGTTTGCAGTGTGGATCTTCTAGTAGGGGTGAAAGCAATTTCACAAATGAGTCTCCTGGGTGATTGTAGCTCAGGTCCAGCTCTCTCAGGTGGGACACATTCGAACTCAAAGCGGAGGCCAGAGAAGTACAACCTTCTTCTGTGAGAGCACAAGCTGACAGCCTATTAAAGATGTATTTCTTATTATAAATATAATACATAATCATAAAACATAATATAATATAAGCATATTCTTTCTAAGCAATACATCAAAGTGTGTTTACAAAGTTTATCATTGTTTCAGACTGACTACAATAGCACAGCCAGCATTAATACACGGCAGTGATTCAAGTACTAAAAACTCCAGAGATCACATGCGTAAACTTGAAACCTACAGATGGATAGGAATGGGCTTCACGCCAAAGTAACATTGGGATTATTCGATTCTGAGCAAGTAGAAGAGCTAGATAGAATTTAAGGCAAAAATCTGCTTACTATAATTTCATAGAATTTCTCTGGGTTTATATGTGGATATGAATGTTGGTGTACTCACAGCAGTGTTCTGGGGGTTTTGGCCTCTATGACTGGCAGCATCTTCAGCAGGCCTCCCTCTGATCTGGAGTATTTCTTCAGATTAAAAACATCCAGCTCTTCTTCAGAAGTCACCAATACAAAGACCAGTGCAGAACTCTGGGCAGATGAGAGATCTTCTAGTTGGAAACCTCCTCTGGTCAGAAAGCCTTGGACCTCTTTCACAAGAGAAGTGTCACCCAGCTCATTCAGACAGTGGATCAGATTGATGCTTCTCTCTGGAGATAGATCCTTCTTACCCATCAACTCCTTGATGTACTTGACTGTTTGCTTGTTGATCTCTGAGGTGCTTCCTGTCTGTGTCAGCAGGCCTCGTAGTAGGGTTTGATTGGTGTCCAGTGAGAGACCCAGGAAGAAGCGCAGGAACAGGTCATAGTGTCCCTGCTCACTCTGTAATGCTATGTCCACGGCTTGCCTGTGGACGCTGTCTAAAGACTGGCTTGAGGGCAAATGTGGTTCAGCCATGACGTTCTGCCTCTCATTGAAGAAGGAGATTATCACATAAACAGCAGCCAGAAACTCCTGGACGCTCAGATGGACAAAACAGAACACCTTGTTCTGGTACAGCCCACCCTCCTCTCTGAAGATCTGTGTGAACACTCCTGAGCGAACTGAGGCTGTTCTGACATCAATGCCACACTCCGTCAGGTCTGACTCGTAGAAGATCAGGTTGCCTTTATCCAGCTGTTGGAATGCCAGTTTTCCCAGAGACAAAATGTTCTTTTTGTTTTCTGTGTTCCAGTGGGAATCTCTCTCAGCATTCTTAGAGTACTTAAAATTATTTTGTATGCACTGAAACACCAGGAAGTGAATGTACATCTCTGTCAGTGTCTTTGGCAGCTGTACCCTCTGGTCTTCAATCAACACACGTTCCAGAACTGTAGAACTGATCAAGCAGAAGACTGGGATGTGGCACATGATGTGGAGGCTCCTTGATGTCTTGATGTGGACAATGATTCTGTCTGCCAGGGTTTCTTGTGTGCTGAATCTCTTTCTGAAGTACTTATCTTTCTGTGGGTCAGTAAATCCTCGTATTTCTGTCACTATGTCAACATACTCCGGAGGGATCTGATTGGCTGCTGCAGGTCGGGTGGTTATCCATAGGCGAGCCGAAGGGAGCAGATTCCCCCTGATGAGGTTGGTTAGCAGCACGTCCACTGAAGCGGACTTTGAGACATCTGTCAAAATCTCATTGTTTGCAAAGTCCAGAGGAAATCTACACTCATCTAGACCATCAAGAACAAACACTACTTGGTACTTGTTGAAGTTGGCGATTTCTCTGGTCTCATCAAATAATTGATGAAGGAGTTCTATCAAACTGAATGCTTTCTTTGCCAGCAAATTCAGCTCTCTGAAAAGAATTGGAAATGTGAACTGTATATTCTGATTGTCTACTCCTTCAGCCCAGTCCAGTGAGAACTTTTGCGTAGAAACTGTTTTGCCGATGCCTGCCACTCCCTTTGTCATAACTGTTCGGATTGGTTTATCTCTTCCAGGTATGGGTTTGAAAATGTCATTGACTCTGATTGGTGTTTCTGGTCTCACAAATTTCCTGGTTTTTGTTTCAATTTGTCTGACCTCATGTTTGGTATTGACATCTCCACAACCTCCCTCTGTGTTGTAGAGTTCTGTGAAGATCTGATTCAGAAGTGTTGAGTTTCCTTCTTTAGCAATCCCCTCAAAAACATACTCACACTTCTTCTTCAGTTTAGCTTTGAGCCGTCGTTGGCAAACTGCAGCAGCAAGTGTATCTGAGGGACCTTAAAACAGAGGATTACAATATCAATTATAATAAAGCTCTAGTGACTAGCATGTATAAATGAATTGATGAGGCAATGCAAATACACAGGATGAGGAATGTTTCCTCATGTACAATACGGTACAGTGTGACAAACAGAAGGCAGAGCCTCTTACTGTTCTCTAGTCTGTCAGCCAGCTCCTGCTGCTTCATGTTCCTTAGGAATTGCAGCGTGATCTTCAGAACTCCCTCTCTGGCGCTGCTAGTCTGCTCCTGTTCCTCACCGTCTACCTCATCCTCCTTCTGGTTCTCTAAGCAGTCTGGGTTATTTGGACTCAGAATCATCAGGAACCTTTTCAGTTCCTTATTCACGAAAGTCACCACGTTTTCTCCAAGCAACTGAAACAGACAAACATTTTCTACAATTATTTTAAATATGTACATAATTACTAAATAAAATATGATCAGAGCTGATGTGTGAATTACTTATTCCCATTTTTAGAAGGTAGGGTTTTAGTGATGTTTTATTCATTTGTAATGTTTTATTTGAGTCCCACCGTAAATATGGAAGCCAGGTCTATTTGAGGATTCTGTGCAGACTGACCACTGGAAACCTTTGGTTTCTCAGGGTGGTCTCTGTGAACAGAGGTTACACAATGTCTACATATTTTCAATGATTTGTTTTTACTCCACAAATCATACCAAACACTGACATACTGTACATATGCAAACCAAATACATTACATTCAGCAACATCTAGAGCAAAGTCAATGCAATCCTAAGAAAAGTTATTTAATAGAGTTCAACAGTATGTTACTACCGTGGTTCTGTGTTAAAATCTCCTTTACTGAAGTATAGTGGAGTATCCTTTGACTTGGTACTCTTCATGGAGACACAGCTGGGTACAGGAGAGTCTGCTGTCTTCTCCTGGATCCTGGTAAAAACAATTGAAGATCACAACTGTTAAAACACTGTAGCCCATAAGGCTTGATTTTGATTCCTTACTTTTTTATTTGACTACAAGTCATTTTACATACTGATACAAACTGGCATACCTATACAAACCAAACACAATACATCCTGCTACACCTACAGCATACTCAATTGCATCGTTTGATAACAATTATTTCACTATAAACCAATAATAATATGTTGAGATATATTAGAGTATCCAAAGACTTTGTTCTCTTCATGGACACAGAGCTGGGTACAGGGGATTCTGGTCTCTCCTGTTCAATTTGGCTTTAACACAAAATAAGTACAATAGGTCCTTTATTCTGATATAATAATAATGATGTTAATAATAATTATAATAATATTAATAATAATTTTGCTATAAGACTGCTAGATTTGGAGAGCAATCAAAGACAATTTGAAATCCTCGTCTTACATTAAGGATATACCTTATAGCTTTGGTCCTGCTGTCATGTTCCTCAGACAAACTGGTTTTGGGGGCAGAGCCCCCCTCCTCTCTATCCCCAGACAGACTCATTGTAGAACCTGGACTCCTAGACAAATACATTCAAAAGGGTCCCACACCACAGGATGTATTATAATAGTATCTCAAGTCAAAATAATAATTAAGCTTTGTGTTTGTGTGTCATATCAGGAAACTGAGCTGCCCTGAAAATTACAGTTTACTTAAAGTTTACAAGGTAACCAAACAAACCTTACCATTGCTTTTAATGACATCTTGACAGACTTTATTGTAGTGTAAGATTAATGAAATGTCAAAAATGGGCTGTGTCACATGTTGCAAGTTCATTTCTTACATATTGAAGTAACGGGCCATCTCGGATTATAGTTACCTTCAATTGGATCAGTGTAGATGGAAGGGGGAAAATACACATGTCTATTCAATAATAATAATAATAATAATATTGACATTTTTTGTGATAAAATACTTTGGATATGTTATATTATCTTTAATGCAACAAACTATCTCCATTATTATCATTGATATTGAAACCTAATATTTAAACTATAAAACATTAAGGTTACAATCTTAAATGCAAATTCTAAATGTAAGAAGCTTCACCTCAATTACTCACTGAGCATCCTATTATAGCCTAATTGTCACTCAAGTTGTGTTGCCAAATGTCCTAGCCTAGCTACACTCTTGGGATAAAGGTACCAAAATGAGGGGAAAAGGCAATGCTTATCACTGGGCTTATCAATGATGTCACGCCCACACCCTTCAATCCAGCGCTCCATGTCTCCTGTGCACTTATTGACTGGATTGTTTGCACCTGTTGACTGCTACGCTCTGCATTGGGCTCCCTTGTTTTCACTGTTTGTTGGGCATTATTGTATGTACCTGCTGTGCGTATACACCTAAGCCTTGCGATTCTGTTTTTCTGGATCATTTGTTGATGTTCCTTTTGTGGGCTGAAAATTAAAAGTATTTGATCTACCTGCAAATCGGTGGTGCACCCTGGCCATTGACACAATCATTTAGTTTTACTTTTTCCATTGCTGTACCTTTAAACTGCAGATTTACTATTGGCATCTTGGAGAACAAAAATGTTCTAACGGCACCCTTTTTATTGAGTTTGTGAAAGGACGGCTTTTGTAATCTTCCAAAATATTTTATGTGCGACTGAGCTTTCTTGTATACAGTTGCATAAAAATCTACCCCCCCCCCTCCCTACTGTAATACCCCCCTTAGTTAACTAATCAATCAATGAATCAAATTGAATTGAAAATAGGATTCAATTACATTAGACACAGCCTAGTTGATAATTGCCAGCCCTGTTGAATCTAAATATCACTTGAACATTTTAATTTCAGTAGTGATTCTGCTAATTCAGGTTGTAATTGTCTTAACATCTGAATCAATAAAGTGTGGCAAATTTGGGAAAATAAAGAAAAACAACAAGGAGGCAAATACATATCAACGCAACTGCATGTGTCTTTCACCCTGGGACAACGATCAGAATCCAACCAAACTATGTTGGCCTAGGATATAGTCAAATATTTTATATATTTCAATATACTTCGGGTATATCTCATTTGAGTTAGAATAGTACATCTGGTTTACATTAGTTACCATTTTTAACTGTAGAACACATATGCCATGACACCTAGCTAAGACATGTTGTCAAACCAGTTCTGAGACATTCTATATTACATTTGTTGGAATGAGCTTGAACAATTGAATGTGTTAGAACTATTGTGTGACTTTATAATCTAGTATTTTTAACTCAATGTCATTAACATTGTTTTTTTAAACATCTAATTCCAATCATACCATGGGAATGGTTAAGAAGCATTTGGAGGTAGGTAAGCCTTAATAATTCAACCACAGAGATAAAACACTGTGCTCAATGAATCAATTTAAATGAACCAAAATGTATATAGTGTATTTAACTTAACTTCAATGCTATCGCAGATATTGCTCATTTGCCATTTCATACCCTGAAAGCAAGCTGTATTCTTTACATACTATGTTGTCAGACATCTATTACATTATTAAACTAGAGATAGTAAACTACCATTTATATAGTTCTTATGGTTTCCCCTGGTAATATCAACGTCCTCTTACCTGCTGAGTCCCAGTCCAATGGGTTTTCTTCTTTTATGGTAGAAAGAGTGAGTTCAATTGCGCGCAATTCGATCTTGAAAAGCTCCTTTGTGTAGCCAGACATTCTGTCTCTGGCTAAACTGGATGAGCCGGTGTTTTTCCAGGATTGCATGATGGTTGGAATAAACTATGACACAATAAACTATGTACGCGTAGGCAGACAGTTTTTTCTCTATACAGGACAACCCATAAACCTCACTGAAATGTAAGGTTATTCTTCCTAAAACTCCCTAAAATGTTTGTGATTATTCTTTTATGTAAGACAGTTTTAAATTTGACTGAAGTTGGTCGATCAAACTTGATATGAGACTAATTGGCTGCAGTAAAACATTACATGTTTATATATTTTTTTTCTTGTATTATGGTGTCTGAACTGAGAAAATGTACTTTTAATAGTTTTTATTGATATTTTGACCAACATATTATGTTTTTTGTCTGTGTTAACAGTGTTTAAACTTCACTTTCTATTATCCACTTCACCTCCACCCAGTATCTTAGACCCTGCTAAACATTTTATGTTTGTGTTGGTTGAGTCATATGTCTTTGTTCTTCCTCAGTAGCTCTAGCATAAGTTTTTAAAGTGTGAAGACCTTTTATAGAAATGGACTTTGAGGTCACGATGGGGTCATCTGTTTCCCTTCCACATCTGGGGTGAGACTATGGTCCAATATTTATATAGTATCATTACCCACAATACCTCACTCAACATTATTGTAAGAAGTTTTGCAATACTGCTCATGGTGTTTACCTTTTTTGGGGGAGTCATCAACTCTCTTTGTGTGTGTGTGTGTGTGTGTGTGTGTGTGTGTGTGTGTGTGTGTGTGTGTGTGTGTGTGTGTTTGCTTGCTGTTGCCAGGCCTGTTGTTTTTAAAGAAAAATAATGCAGGGTGGGTTTTCCAAAGAATTTGTTTCCCATCGATGTAGGGAAGATCCCCTAAACTTACTTAGGTACGTGACCTAAAGTATATTAGCTGGAAAACACTCATTCTAATTTCAAAAAAAGTATGCACAAGTGGAAAAACGCAATCATAGTATTACATTGCGTTTTCATTGGAATGTTGAGAGATGTATGCTTCCATGTAAAGCTGCAATTTATTGAAATTTATTTAAAAACATCATTGACATTATTTTTGGTATCTTAGCCCCAGCACAACTTTAATTTAATAGTTAAATAATAATTTTAAGGACACTTTTCAGAGCATTGACAAAAAGCATGATAGTAATGATAACATTTCAGCTATGATTATTTTGAAAAGGGTATGAGGCTGAACTGTTCCGCACATCTGTAAGGATAAGGCATCATGTCATGGTTGAATGGGTGACAAATGGGTCAATTTGGTGTCTGAGCAAATGCAATGAGACGTCTATTGATAAACGCTATCCATGCTTTTAATGGATAAGCACTTTCCATATTCTATCTGCTTATATAACTGCACAAATAAGCAATGTTTGTCTTTGGTCCTCCAAGAACATACCATCAATTATGTGTTAAATAGCCATGAGTATGGCTATTATCTAAGTCTTGATAAACAAAGTTTCAATTCCCGATCTGTGAGTTTATATGGTACATACGGAGCCTATAGTGGAGTGCCACGATGATTGAGATCAAGATGTTGAGTGTTACGCTATTGTGGGTAAAAGAGAGTGAAGAGAGGGAAATATTTGTCAACTTCTGTCTAAATTCTCTCTCTATCTTTTAGAGACTTTGTCAACTATACTCTAAATGAATGATTGAAAACCCTTTTTATATAATATACTCTCATTCTTAGTATCGTTCAGATATGTCTTGAACTTTAAATGCACCTTGCTACTGTTTTATGGCCAATCTTTACATTTGAAAAACATGGTTGTCTGTTCTTATTGGATTTGAGCCCCATTGAAAAGCATCAGTGGGTCCCATTGAGTAACGTGTTTACAGTCTCTCCTGTCTCCTTGTGTACAGTCATTGGGGAAGGTGTTGTCCAGACTCCAGAGAATGTCCTCCTGCTGTGCATACATGGGGCTGACATGTTTGCTGCGCATTTTGTTGTTTCTATGTTCACAGTGCCTCTGTGTGTTTAGTGTGTGTGTGTGTGTGTAGTAGTTGTAGTAGGGGAAGGGGAGGGCAGAGAGAATAAGGGGCTGTAGATGTTTGCAAGTCTCTCAAACTCTTCGCTAGGGTGGTCCTTCTATGAGAGAGGAAGGACTGACTGTGTTTGTGAGTGAGAGTGAGGTGGCTGTATCTCAAGAGGAAACAAGCAGACAAGTCAAACTGTGC
Source organism: Aplochiton taeniatus (assembly GCA_017639675.1). Classification (NCBI taxonomy): domain Eukaryota; kingdom Metazoa; phylum Chordata; class Actinopteri; order Galaxiiformes; family Galaxiidae; genus Aplochiton; species Aplochiton taeniatus. Next base: position 4,591,642 of record CM030191.1, read on the forward strand.
AGCAGGAAAAAGTGAGACAGCCAGACAGCGAGAAAGGAGATAATAGGAAATAATCTTTGGGGAAGAGACTTTCATTGGATGGAATTGTGAATGTTGAGTACCGTGGACATCATATGAAGATATACACACTGAAGTAAGTGACTTTTGGAATTAACTAATTACATTTAAGGTTCATTCTTGGGTTTGACGTTAATGTTTCTGTTTCTGAGTTGTAATGGCGTGCAATCTCCATTTTCAGCTTGAAAATCCCAGACGTCAGAATTGAAGAGTTGAAGGACACAAAGCTCAGTGCCTATGTCGGATTCCAGCATGTCCCCCTCTTCCTCCCCCTCTCCTCCCCCATTCCCCCAGTGTGACTACAGTGAGTGGACACCTACTTTCTTCATCATCCCCTCTGTCTATTTACTGGCATTTGTTCTTGGTTCTCTCGGCAACAGCCTGGTTCTGTGGGTGTACCTGGATCGAGCCGAGGGGAAGAAAACCGGGTCAAGCTGCACCAAGAACCTGAGGAGGAGCCGGCCCCCAGCCCAACCTGCCTGCTACAGAGACACTAAGTCTGGGCAGCATAGAGGATGGGGGAGTGACAAAACCTCTCCCTCCCACCACACGACAGGCTCTCCAGGTCAGTTAAAAACACAACTCCAGACCCAGCTCCAGTTCCAGCCTCAGCAGCAAGCCCAGCTCCAATGCCCTCTCCAGCCCCAAGCCCAGCTCCATTTTCAGTCCCAGCTCCAGCCTCAGCCTCACCTCCAGTCCCCAGGTAGACCCAGGCTCCTGTCTGCTGCATCCTCCTCCCGCCACCCTCGCTCTTCACGCTCCCTGACAGATTCTCTAATTGCCAGCCTGGCGCTGGCCGACCTGGCGTTTGTGGTGACGCTGCCCTTGTGGGCGTCGTACACCGCTCTGGACTACCATTGGCTGTTTGGCGGGCCCCTGTGCCGAGTCAGTAGCTTCCTGGTGGCGCTCAATATGTATGCCAGCGTCTTCTCTCTGAGTGCACTCAGCGTAGAGCGCTACTGGGTGCTGGCAGGCCGACGGCGGTCCAGCCACAGCCAGAAGCGTTCCAGGGTCTTTTGGGTAGTGGGAGGAGTCTGGGTGCTGGCTGGGGTGCTGGCGCTGCCTGCTCTGGTGCTGCGCACCGTCAAGGAGGTGGAGCTAGGGGCGGAGTCTGAGGACGAGCTGCACTCAGCACTGGATCCGACAGAACTAGCCACGCCCAGCGCAATTATCGTCTGCTCCTGCCAAATGGATTATTCTAGTCTGATTGGGGCAGAGCTTGAGGAGGACAGAGAGAGGGCGGAGATGATGTGGACAGCGGCTCTGGGGCTGAAGTCCACTCTCATTGGCTTTCTGCTGCCTCTAGCCATCCTATTGGTTTGCTACTGCTCCCTGGCCCGCCTTCTCAGCCGGCACTTTGGGCGCGGGCCCCGGCCGGACCGAAAATGTCAGCGTCGGCTCCTGAGGGTCATCGTCACCTTGGTAATGGCGTTCTTCCTTTGCTGGCTGCCGCTCCATGTCAACAAGACTCTGTCCATGATGCTGGAGCTGGGCCTGTTACCCTACTCCTGTCCCCTGGACCAGGTCCTCCTCACTGCTCATCCCTACGTCACCTGCCTGGCCTACCTCAACAGCTGCCTCAACCCGCTGCTCTACGCCTGCTGTGACCCGGCCTTCAGGCGGCGGTGCAGTGCCCTGCTACAGTGGAGGAGGTGGGGGAAGGCGTGCCGGAAGGAGAGGCTGGGTGTAGAGGGAGACAGGGGAGAGGAAGAGGAGGGAGAACAGGACGAGGACAGGGAGCAAGCCAGCAGTTCAGCTTTTCCCACCCGAACCCAGGAGGACACAGGGGTTGGGGTGGAGGAAGGAGAAGACGTGGAGAGAGCGAGAGAGGAGATTGGGGAGGGAGAAGACAAGAGGGTTCCAGTAAGCAAACATACTCACCCCTCCACCGGAATTAGGCAACCGTCATTAAGCTCAGAATAAGGCACAGGAACTCAAACAAACATGTCCCTCAGGATTCCCTCTTAAAGCTCTGTGTTCCAGTCTGGATGGAGAGTCACAGTAAACACTGCGCCCTGATGCCATGGCCCTGTTCCCACGGATGGGACTAGTCTTAGTCATTCTGGAGTGACTGCACTCTAACTGACAATGCTTGGGTGAAGCAATGCTTAGTAGTAGTACAAATACATTTCTAGATTGCATTTTTTCTCAATATTTGCTACTGGTAAAACAGTAAGAATAAAATAATTGGAAATATAATGGTATGGTTTGGTGTACAATGTTATGCTGTTTCCAAGGTTGTGTGTTTTTATATATAATTTAAAGTATGAAGCATATCATTTGAAAAAGGAAGCATGGCAAGGCACCGAGGCAATCTGGCATGCGAGAGAAATTATTTTGCTCCGGAAGAACTTTTCATACCCATGTCCCTTGCCTAGATGTTTGCATCCTCCTTATATCAATGAGCTTAGACTTTGTATAAAGGGACGCACACACACACACACACACACACACACACACCACACACACACACACACACACACACACACACACGTCTCTTTTATCAGAAGAGAGGATTGTCTTGACGCCCTAAAACCTAAAGACTTCGATTACTAGTTTTGTAAACGGTTATGGGAACCATTTTTTAACTGAGTGTGGTAAGGGGGAGGTACAAATCCCTTCAGACTAGAAAAAATCCTTTAGCTATGGGATGAGATATCAATGCGTCCCATGGACCCACGTCACTGTTTCTTGAAATAGCAACCTACTAACACAAGCCACACAAGCTATGGAAGGCCCATGCAATCAAAACTTGTTAACACAGGACATGTTAACACGTAAAAGACGTGTTAACACGCCTTTATGGAAAGCCAAGCAGATCAAAATCACGCGAATTTTAACACGTAAACAACACGTTGACCAACGTGCAAACTTCATAAGCCTAATAATAATATAATACTTCTAATAATAATAGTAAAAACAATAACTGTAATTGAAAATTGTAATTGAACACAAATATCTTGATGATCCAAATCTCACAGACAAATAGTCTATTTACAATAATTCCAAAATACACACTGGGTCAACAATAACAGCTTTGTAGGCCTCATCGACAGTATATTATAAGAGGTTGGCCTACTTCGCTTGTATGGCTTCATTCGGCAGTGGAAAATGCTTCCTGGGTTTTCTTACAAGTAAGTTAACAAACATACTATGATCCATACGTAAATTATAGAAAAATAACCCACACCATTGCTTTCAATAGCATTGTAGTAAACGTAGCCAAATAGTGGTAGGCTTGTTGTTGAAAACATATGTTGCTTTCAACATGAACAATATCGCGTACTTTTATTTTGACAGCCATGCGACAACCAGATATCCGGCACATCGCTGCCGTTACCCTGGCTCCATGGTCAAAAAACATTCACACGTGTTGGCGAAGCTGTACACGCACGTTGTTCTTGATACAACGATTAAACATTCTGCTGCAAAAAGAGATTTGCACATGACAACATGAGTGAAGTTGGAAAATACCCGTCACCGGACTTTGGCAGCCCAATACTCGAAGCCTCGACTCAAAGTAATGGAGCGTCGCTTATACGACCACCTACGTTCCAGAACCAGACTCCCTCTACGTCAAGCTTTCAGCCCAGCATGTGGAACTGGTACGAGCCACCACCGTCCAATCCATGGGTCTTCAATTACCAGACCCAGGACCAAAACTGGTATGGTGGCGGCTTACCCTATGGTTACGGAGATCGTGGACCAAACCGTCCAAGTGGTAAGAAGGCTTAACGTTAATCACCAAACATATTCAAGAATGTTAACTAAGACTAATGATGTTTTGAAAACACCACATTTCCCATTCCTTCCTTCTTTCCATAATATTTCTATCAATTTACCGTGAAATATAACAAATTACAATGCTCAAAACTAGCAGCACTTTTTTGCTCCTTGCTCTGATGTATGCCCTCTGCAGGTATTAACTTTCATCATAGTGGTGGCTGGCATCGAGGGGGAAGACAATATTATGACGCCCGCAATACCCAAGGAAAGGTAACTAATCAGTCCCCGTTTGATCAGTTTCATGACATCTATTTAAATAAGCAACAAATATGCGTTACTCTATTTCATGTCACTCAGTATTGGATTAACTGTAGAGGAAAAATAATTCTTACTAATCATCCTGATGATGAAAGACATTTAAAGGTATAGCTGGTTGAGACATGATCCAGTCCACAATACACTGAGACTGATTGAGGTGTAAACAAAAGCAACATAACTTACAGTATTTTCATGCACTCTTTTTCAATTATAAGTGCTATTTCAAAGTTAAGTATGACTATGTTTAGCAGGGTTGTGGCAGTATTTTTGATTAGACATAACATGAATCTGCTCATTCCAACCCAGCTCAAAAAGCGGAAAGAACCAGAGTACAGCCATTTCTGTGACTCCTGTGACCGGGCATTGAAAAGCCAAGAAAAGTTTGACGAACATATGTCCCAGCATGTCAAGGTAATTGTCTGAGACTTGTTATTTTTTACCGTTTATTTATTTATCATAATTTTTTTAAATATATATTAGGGTTAGTCAACCCTCCACATTAATGGAATATTTTGTTATTCCCAGTGTTCTGTGCCAGACTGCAGTTTCAATGCTCACGAAAAGATAGTGAGCATCCACTGGAAAAATGTAAGTGTACTCACCAACATAGGCGTCATGCCCATTGAAGCTGGGGTGGGGGGTGGTGGGGTGGGGGGGGGGGGGGTAAGAGGTAGGTTTATATTATGAATCAAACGTCTTCTTATAATTATGTCACAGATCATATCTCACACACACCTTTTCCCTATGGCATTGGTTTCTTCCAAAACGTACAGGGTGAAATTGGTTCGCCGCACTGACATTGTTTTGAATGTTTTTGTAATGAATGTTTGACTGACGTGCCCCCACGTCCTTCAGTTCATACTGGTAAATGAGAACTGTGTTCATCTATGGCAGTGAGCTGATAGATTTGACCACAACTATCACAGATTATAGTTAGCAAATGACTGAATTCCATTTGATATGTCCTGGTCAATATGCAGAGGAAAGTATAAAAATATAAATGACAGAAAGCCAAGCCCTTCATCAGTCAGGAGGTTGTTAGTGCAAGAGGTAGGTTATCTTAGGTGAGATTTATGGTGATTGGCTATTTTTCCTTCAAGGAAATGTGTTCAGATTTACTGGAAAGAATTGTTCTCTCTTTCGTACCATTTCAGACCAATCAAAGGATGATGATCAGGCAGTTAAAGTTGCTAACCTGTGTGAAGCAGGTGAAGATGCAGTGCCGGTGAAAAGTTTGGACACACATTCCCATTACAGTGAATGGGACACACTTCCCATTCAAGTGAATTGTGTGTGCGAACTTTTAATTGGTACTGTAAGTGAATAGCCTAATGATAATTCTGACAATAACAACATGATGAATCCAAGTGAACCTGGAGAGAGTTCGGGATTCCACATGACCGGACTCTCATTGTGTGACACTTATCAAAGATGATGATGGATCTTTCAAGGAGGCTGAGCAGTTTGGAAAATAAAGTAACTACTGCTCAGTCTGAGCTTTTAATGGAGCAGACACTGCTACGTGATGTCAGCACAGTCTCCTCTGTACTCGTGCTGCTTCTTAAAATACAGCTATTACCATGTTTGCAGGTTCCTTTCATCTGTCACTTTATTTTCTATGTTCTCTAAAATTAAATCTTATATGTGTTTATGCCCCCTAAAATTTTGAAGTGAAAGAGGCAGGAAGTGGCATCATTGTAGAAGCTAGTGTAGAACTTAATGAATAAGTGACTGTCATTTTCAATAACATAATGGCACAAATAGTTTACGTTGAAATTTCTAATTACATATACCCAAGTGTAGCGGGAGATTACTGAGCAACAGACATTTATTTAGTAAATCTTTGAAATAAAATCTCCCCATAATAGTTGAATATATATGTCAAATTGAAGAAAATTGCATCATTATTTTCTTTCTTTTTTTGGGGAAGGACCCCCCACTCTAATTGTGCCCCCCCCCCCCCAGAAATTTGGCTTGCATGACACCCCTGCTCACCAAGTTAATATTTCTGTGATATAATGTCATATCCAGCCCATATAAGCGACTACAAGACAGTTAAAGTAAAGTAGTCTTCAATAGTATTGAGTTATAGTGATGAATATCTATTTTTACAGGTGTCCCCACTCATCCAGATAGTTTTTACTTCCATTTGGGCTATTTCCGAGTTATTCATTTTTTTGTTTAACAGCTAACAAGTAACAGTTTGTTACCTTAGCTTGAGTAAAAAAAAATACAAACAAAGCCGCTTCCAAAATTGTCCATAAAGATTATACTAAACATGTTAGGTCTTTGGTGCTTGTAATTGTGCACTGTACACAATCATTATAAAGAATGCACACTCTTAAGTACGACCATAGCTGAATTGGTGTCCGGATGTCAATGTCATCAGTCACACTCAAAGAAAAGCTACGAGTTACTATGATCTAAATTCAATATTCGTTTTTTTTTAAGGTAGGGGATAAATTAGTAATATAAAACATATAAAAACCCCAACGTAGTAAATTATAACTTATGGAAATGTTTGGAAACTATTTTGACGTGTTTTGTTAAGGTTAAAGTGTGTTTGTTTTCTAAGGCAGAATGCATAGGTTTCTGGTCAATCTGTTAGCATTCTGCTAAATAAAAGGACGGACTACTCTAAAACAGGCCAAATAAGTGAATGGAGACAGGTATAAGGGAAAATGTTAAAACGACCTAACTTTTCCCTCAATAAATAATTTCGCCAAGTTTTGCTTAAATGTTTTCTATTGCTGATGATTATTATCTTTGGTACTCCCCTTTAACCGTCTGCCGACTGCGCCTCTTCCCCTGCCTCAACAGAATCACGCTCCAGGAGCAAAGAGAATCAAGCTGGACACCGCTGATGAGATCACTAAGTGGAGAGAAGAGAGACGCAAGTGAGTAGCTAATGTTCATGTTTCATTTGTGGAAATATACTGTAGGAACAATCATTTCAAAGCATTGTACTGAAGGGAATTGAAAGAGTAAATGAGTAACGTTTTTTAAATTGTTACTAACACAATTTTATAGTAAATAATTACTACGAAAGTTGACGCTTGAGCATGGCATAAGTCTGTTCTCAAATTGAATTGAAGTCCACAAACTCCCTCTAATGGACTGGAACACCACGGGCACATGTTATTGGTTACCGCATGTGAGACTCGGGGCATATGCGACGTGCCTAAATAATTCATCCCAACACACAGCTATCAAATGGCAACTTCTCGAATTGAATCCTTGCTTTGCAACGCTTTATTTGACCTCATTGTTCCAGAAGGCCCATTTATGTTTTCACGTCATTAATTTCCTGTGTAATAGGTAATTCAATTTAGAAGCATTTTACTATGTCTGCTTCAATTTCAAGATTTGTCCACTATGTGGCGATACATTTTTGTTCAGTTGCATCTGCTTGGTGCACTGTACGTTAACAAAGGGTCTATATTGAATGCTTTTAGCAAATATTTTGTTCTTTAATCTGTCTTGCAGGAACTACCCAACACTACAGAATGTGGAGAAAAAGTCTAAAATGATGACGTCCAGAGAGGAAAGGGGAGAGGTTTTGGAGACTGCTCAGTTTGGGTATGTTCATCACTAGACAAATTATTTGCTTTTCAGTCACATCCCTTTTTGTCTTAGTTGGCAGGTCAAACCTGTTTTCACGTTTTTTGATTTTGTGGTTAAACAGCCATATCTTCTGATTTGTTGTTATTTAGTAAATGTTTATTTATGAAAATGAATAATACAAGTGTCAGTTTGTCTAAAAGTGGCAGTTTTAAGGTAACAATTGATTTGTATTTTTGTTAGTTTAATTTGAGTTGTTACTTCCGTGTAGCCACCGCTGTCTTAAAGTGATAGTTCAACATTTTTGGAAACAATATATGCACCAACTTACCAGATGAGATGATTAATATAAATGTTATGTCCATACGTCCAGTATTGAGTTAGTTACGTGGTAGTCATAAAAGTAGCCTAGCGAGGTAACCGCTAGCATGGCTACCAAAAGTGACTAAATACTCCTTAAAAAAAGATTCCAACGCTGTTATTTACATGTTATGTCTTCTGTATGTTGCGCCTGTCAAAATTGAAATATAAAAGCAAGACGGTGTTACTGAAACAGGCGGTTGGAGCGATTGCAATGCAGAACCTTTGTTTCACCTTGTGTCTGGTTGGTGAGGGACCTAACATCTGAAGTAGAGGTGTGTGTGTGTGTGTGTGTGTGTGTGTGTGTGTGTGTGTGTGTGTGTGTGTGTGTGTGTGTGTGTGTGTGTGTGTGTGTGTGTGTGTGTGTGTGTGTGTGTGTGTGTGTGTGTGTGTGTGTGTGTGTGTGTGTGTGTGTGTGTGTGTGCGTGCGCGTGCGTATATATACACACACAGGTGTTTATATATATGTGTGTATATATACAGTGGGGCCAAAAAGTATTTAGTCAGCCACTGATTGTGCGTGCGTGCATATATATACACACACAGGTGTGTATATATACAGTGGGGCCAAAAAGTATTTAGTCAGCCACTGATTGTGCAAGTTCTCCTACTTAGAAAGATGAGAGAGGTCTGTAATTTTCTTCATAGGTACACTTCAACTATGAGAGACAAAAATGAGAAAAAAAATCCAGGAAATCACATTGTAGGATTTTTAAAGAATTTATTTGTAAATTATGGTGGAAAATAAGTATTTGGTCAATCACAAAAGTTCAACTCAATACTTTGTAACATAACCTTTGTTGGCAATGACAGAGGTCAAACGTTTCCTGTAAGTCTTCACCAGGTTTGCACACACTGTAGCTGGTATTTTGGCCCATTCCTCCATGCAGATCTCCTCTAGAGCAGTCATGTTTTGGGGCTGTCGCTGGGCAACACGGACTTTCAACTCCCTCCACAAATTTTCTATGGGGTTGAGGTCTGGAGACTGGCTAGGCCACTCCAGGACCTTGAAATGCTTTTTACGGAGCCACTCCTTCGTTGCCCGAGCGGTGTGTTTGGGATCATTGTCATGCTGGAAGACCCAGCCACGTTCCATCTTCAATGCTCTCACTGATGGAAGGAGGTTTTGGCTTAAAATCTCACGATACATGGCCCCGTTCATTCTTCCCTTAACACGGATCAGTCGTCCTGTCCCCTTTGCAGTAAAACAGCCCCAAAGCATGATGTTTCCACCCCCATGCTTCACAGTAGGTATGGTGTTCTTGGGATGCAACTCAGCGTTCTTCTTCCTCCAAACACGACGAGTTGAGTTTTGACCAAAAAGTTCTATTTTGGTTTCATCTGACCACATGATATTCTCCCAATCCTCTTCTGGATCATCCATATGCTCTCTGGCAAACTTCAGACGGGCCTGGACATGTACTGGCTTAAGCAGGGGGACACGCCTGGCACTGCAGGATTTGAGTCCCTCTCGGCGTAGTGTGTTACTGATGGTAGCCTTTGTTACTTTGGTCCCAGCTCTCTGCAGGTCATTCATCAGGTCCCTCCGTGTAGTTCTGGGATTTTTGCTCACCGTTCTCATGATCATTTTGACCCCACGGGATGAGATCTTGCGTGGGGCCCCAGATCGAGGGAGATTATCAATGGTCTTGTACGTCTTCCATTTTCTTACAATTGCTCCCACAGTTGATCTATTCACACCAACCTGCTTGCCTATTGCAGATTCACTCTTCCCAGCCTGGTGCAGGTCTACAATTTTCTTCCTGGTGTCCTTCGACAGCTCTTTGGTCTTGGCCATGGTTGAGTTTGGAGTCTGACTGTTTGAGGCTGTGGACAGGTGTCTTTTATACAGATGACGAGGTCAAACAGGTTCCATTAATACAGGTAACGAGTGGAGAACAGAAGAGCTTCTTAAAGAAGAAGTTACAGGTCTGTGAGAGACAGAAATCTTGCTTGTTTGTGGGTGACCAAATACTTATTTTCCACCATAATTTACAAATAAATTCTTAAAAAATCCTACAATGTGATTTCCTGCATTTTTTTCCTCATTTTTGTCTCTCATAGTTGAAGTAGGAGAACTTGCACAATCAGTGGCTGACTAAATACTTTTTGGCCCCACTGTATGTGTGTATATATATATATGTGTGTGTGTGTGTGTGTGTGTGTGTATATATATATATATATATATATATATATATATATATATATATATATATATATATATATATATATATATATATATATATATATATATATATATATATATATATATATATATATATATATATATATGTATATATATATATATGTATATATATATGTATGTATGTATGTATGTATGTGTGTGTGTCTATATATATATGCATGCATGTGTGTGTATGGAGTGAGTTGCAGTAGTCAAATCGACCAGAGAGAAATGGATCAGATTACAATGACATGATTGAAAGGAAAACTACAAAAACCTCTCCAAGATTCCTATTTTGCACACTTGGCACTTCTATTTCCTGCTGGGTCTTTTCCAAATGAATCACCCTATACTTCAGCTTCTTTTGCATAATTCTGCTAGTTTTCTTTGATGGCTTACATATTATCCGCTTAACTAATGCATCAAGGGACTTATCATATGCCACTGTCTTGACCTGCATATAACTGGAACAAAGTTATGACAAATAATATGCAAAAGGCCTTAATCCCTGCGAAACTATCTTTTTACTGTCAGTCTCAACAATAAACCTGATGGTCAATAGATTAAAATCAAGCCTAACAGATCTCTCAACTGACAAATTATGTAATTTTACACCTAGAATGTCACACTTTGTCAGCACAATTTGACAAAATGTTGAGAGCATTTTATGATCGCTATTAATTATCCGTCAAGACAAACATCTAACCCAAATCTTATTTCTCAAAGTGAAGAAAGATATCAGTCTTACCAGTCTCTGGAGTCAATGAAGTACTTCAAAGCGTCACATGAATCCTGTTTGATCCCCAAGCGATTGATGTGATATTTGTATGACTTGTCAATGAGGCCTCAGTCTAGGTCTAATAAAAAGCTCTCCAGCGACTGATTCATTTTGGGGTAGTAGCAACCCAATTGAAGTATTTGAAACACATTTTAAGTAATTTATTTATTACCAATCGGAGCTGTCGCTCACTGTTTAAAATTTGTAAAAATCTGACTGCTAAATGTTATGGGAAGGGCACTTAACTTTGCCTTAAACACTAGGGGCGTACCACTTCTAAGTGCCCGTTTTACCCCAAAAAAGGGAGATTCTAACAAAGTCTTCCCTCGACCTCCTCGACCGCACTGTGGTGAGTTTTAAAATGACAAAGTTATGTTATTAACAGTAGAGATATGGAAATATTCAATTGTCAGTGGTTTAAGAGTATGTGCCTAAACCAGTTCATCAATCGGTAGATTATTAAATAACATATTTTTATCAAACTGCTTAAAGTTTAGGATTTTAATAACAAAACTTAAGCTTTTTGGAAGCTAACTGTGAATTAGCAAGAGCTCTATAGAAATGAACACCTATATTTTGTGTTAAGTATTTCTCTAGAATTACTATGAACTAAGAATGAGACTAAACGAAAACGTTATTTGTGTCATTTCAAATTGTTTAAAACGTTACGCAGAGCAGTTTTCTTCACCGCTGTGTTTTAGAGCTCCCATTGTGTCTACATTACGCTGATTAGGTTCCACCTGCCTAGTCTAAGATTATACACTGCTTTTGTAAGATACATTGCTTAGTGAACGACAGAGTAAAGTGTACCGAGATTTTAGCTTCTATTCATTGGGGAAGGGTCAGGCAGAATAGTGGTATTATTGGAATCTATGGTGACCACTCTTTCTAAACCATCTTTACAGTACATTCAGTTGCGTTGTTAGCTCACTGAATAATGCTGTGGGGAGACAAAAGCCACTGTTTCAGTAAAATATCGCCCTCTTGTGTGTGCCCTGCCACCAGGCGAATGAACCGAGGGAGGGGTCGAGGGCAGCGCGGGGGACGGTTTCAGAGAGGGAGATGGTCTGGGAGAGGTGCCCCCCATCATCATCAGCAACAGCACCACCACCACCAAGCCAGGGATGGGTCCGAGAAGCCCACACCCCTCCCTAAACCCCACTGGGAGGGAGACCCGCTGGGGGCTCTGGCCAAAAGTGACCCTGGTGAGTCTCTGAAAGTAGCATTGTATGAGTGTTAGATGACTGATTATACAACTGATTGTTCTGATCACACATTTTGACTACTAAGACTCTCTGTGCCAACATCTGTGAAATAGTCAAATTATTCTTTCTAATCAATGCTCTTGGCACATTCAGTCTTACAAATGTGTCAAATACAAAACCTCACAAACAATATGCTGCTTGCTACTTAAGATGTACTGATTTGCGTGGCAGATTTTGTTCTCTACCTTGTAGCCACCTAGCTGACCACAGCTGCAGACCTACTACAAATTTAGTTTTGCATTGCTAGTTTGGACGGCCACATACCAGCTGGGCTAACGGATTGAAGAAAGAATTTAAAAACTTGCAGATATGTGGCGGAAGAATAATTTGCAGGACATTAGTTTTACACCAAGTAATAGCTTGGTTCTTAGCTTTTGTAAATGGGGTTGCATTGAGCCATTTCAGCAAAGCACTTTTGCTAGTTTTGGCTAAGTATTTGACCATCACATTTTGCCTTTCTTTGGCCCCGAAAGGTTTCAGCAAATGTGTGGAAATAGCTCAGACCCCATTGCGCAATATAGGCATGAGACTTTTTGCCTACATAGACGATTACCTGCTGTCTTAAATGTTCTCTTATTTGCCAAACAAATCTACCTGTGGGGGTACACATAAAGTCAACCCGATCCTGAACCTCCCCATGAGACTACTGTCGATGAGGGATTTTCAGCGGTGGGTTTTGTCCCAGAGACGGCGTCGTCATCTCATCACATGGTGACAGTGTCTCTAGATTGTCTCACTGCTTTCCATCATTGGGGAGCTCAATTTCTGTTAAGTGTGGGCACACTGGGGCGGTGGAGCTGAGAAAGGTGGTGACAACGGACAGGCTGGGGCGCTATTCACAAGGGGAGGGCAATAAACGGCGTTTGGTCTCCAAACCTTTGCCCACATAAATTACCTCAGGCTGCTTACCGTGTTTCTAGCCCCGAATTATTTTCTTTCTTTCCTTCAGGGTTGCCACATCCTCGTCAGGACAGACAGTGCCACTGTGGTGGCGTACATCAATCGCCAGCGCGGCACACACTCCCCACAATTACACAGGCTGGCTCACAGACTGTTCATTCGAAGCAGTACACACCTCCTGTCATTACGCGCGACCCATGTCCCAGGCGCACTAAACACAGGAGCGGACCTGCTGTCCTGGGGAAACCCTCTCTACGGAGAGTGGAAGGAAACTCAGTCCCCAGGTAGTCAAACAGATCGGGCAGAAATTCGAACAGACTGTGGCAGATCTCTTTGCATCGCAGGCAAATGCTCAGTGCCCTCTTGCTGGTAGATGGCGACACACAACTGGGAATAGAATAGACTGGCTCACCCATGGCCAAATGTACTTCTTGATGTGTTTCCTTTCCTCAGGCTAATCTCAGTCACTCTAGCCAGAGTGTGAAAGTTCCGCTTGTCCATGATCGCTCCTCACTGGCCTAGTAAGCTGAGATCGTTAAAGTTCTTACCGCCGAGCCTTGGCCACTTCCGTTTACGCAGGGATTTCCCATCCCAGGCATACAGTGAAATATTGAATCCCCACCTAGACCGGGCGGCTCTCTGGGCCTGGCCTGTGAGAGGTTGAATTCAGATGCGGTTGGCCTGGATCGTGAGGTTGTTGCGACTATTTAGAGCGCTAGGGCCATTTCTAAATGACAGGTTTTTGAATCATGGTGCGAACAGAGCACTATTATTCGCTATCTCAGTGTCTGAAGTGTTACCCTTCCAACCGGAAATGTTTGAAAAGGCAAGTTGGTAATGTCTCTTGTTCCGTCATGGGATTTGTCTCTTGTGCTTGAAACTCTCTCTCTGCAGCCTTTCAGGCCATGGGAAACTGTTGACATGAAGTTGCGCTAATTTAAAACAGCCCTTCTCTTGGCTCCGGTCTCTGCTGAACCAGGGATTTGCATGCCCTGTCGGTTCATTCCTTCTGCATGCAATTTGCTCCCTGGTTTTCGAAGGTGTGCTCATGACCCAACCCTGCTTTTGTGCTTAAGGTTATTGACGCCTCGACTACTCTCGAGTTAATGGCTCTCCAGAGGAGCAAAGGCCCCATTCCTTGCACCCAGCACGTGCCTTTTGCACTTAAGTCTTAAGGAGGTGTGACCAGCTCTTTGTCTCGTTGGCTTCTCCTTACAAGGGAAGACCTAATGGTAGAGCTTTCAGCCCCTGCATGGACTAGCTACACTAGGGGCATTGCCACATCATGGGCATTGTTCAGGGGCATCCCTGTACCTGATATTTGTGCTGCGGAAAAATATCCTTTCATTCGTACATAATTTTTACACAATTATAACGCCATATCATAGCACGTTACCTACTTGCGGTAATGCGTTAGCTAAGGGGGGGGGAAATGGGAAAATCATAACAACCACATCATTAGACAGTTTTAAACTGTTTTCAACATCAAGTTTTGAAATAAAGGTAAATAAGAAAAAAACATTGTTATGGCTTTCTTCTGGCACTAATTATTAACCATATGAACAAAAACAATATCCTCGACTAAAGTTAAATGATATCAGTGAAACATTAACAACATAACAAAATGTACAAGGTAAAGAATGTGCTCTTCTGTTAATATTATTATGAGTATGCCTACTGCTTGTAAACAATACACTTTAAGTTTTGATTTGGCGAAGGTGATATTATGCATATGCACATTTTCAACTACCATAATTTTAAGCGGAAGGCCAGACTTCATAGCGGGAAACTTGTTATTGTTAATTCCTCTATAAATGTCATATCCTCAATCTCCTAAAATAAATAATTCTTCTTGCACTAAAAGGCGAATACCACTGAATTTATTAATTCAAATGTGTTATATTCTAGTGTTGAATTAGTCTAATATCTGCATACAGTTAATGTTATTACTATTATTACCAAACATTACCATAATATTTATTGAAAATTGCATATGAGACCAAGATGACATTCTAAAGAGTAAGAATAGCAATAGTAAAAAGCAATTTATTATTTATGGTAAAAGAAACTGTCCGGAACATTTTTTCATCCACCTGCCACCTTGGCAGGTAAGCCAAAAGGTTAATTATGGACCCTGGAACCACACCACCAAATATTCAAAGCAATGTTTATTGTTTATGTTTAAAGATATGTTTATGCCATCAGACTCTGACCGAGAGGAGCCAGCAGGGGGTGACAGTAAACGGGGCGGCCTGACTGTGGTCCCTAAAAAGATGACTTCTGGGTTGGGGGCCTTAGTAGCCAGCTACGGCTCCATGACCGACAGCGACAGCGACGACCAACCAGAGGGTCAGACACAAAGTTCTATACTCAAATCAATTCAGTTGACAGCACAGCACACTACATTGACATCTCACCGACACAAACTAGTAGACCCAGTAATAGGCATTGTTGGCATTTAGGTTTGTTGAGAACCTGAATATTGTACTTCATGAATCCATTAAAATTGTGTACGGTTAGTGGCCAGCCAAACATTTTCATAAACTTCACTTAAAAGAAAACTTAATTAGATTGCTGTTCAGTTTTGAAAGCCACAGACAACCAATATGTTGGTCAAGGAGCTAAAACAGAAGCCTTGCTCTTGATAGCCGTACCAGTGCTGTTTTTTTCTTAAATGCGTCACGTCTTGTTGTCACAACAGATCTACACAGCACAAATGTTATAGGTTGCCTATAACACACTGACTGTATTATGTGTTCTCCAGATTGTTAGCATACTATCCACACGAGACAAAACCAACACAACAGACAAGTTGAACAATTAAAAACATGTTTATTGTTTAAAATACTATTGCACTCAAAAATATGTTTGAAAAATAGTTTGGCCATGTTTTTTAGCTGTGCCCATTCAAAGAGCCAACAAACACCTAGAAGATAACCAGGCGCTGCTGAAAACTGCAGAAGCTTCCTCTCTGGGTAAAAGATCCTGGGGCGAGGTCCACCAACGAGAGCCCCAGATTCCCCCTGCATCCCTTTCGCCTGGCTGGGAGAGAGGAAGAGGTGGCAGAGGAGGCCGGGGGGGTAGAGGAGGAAGGGGCAGGAGAGGACGGAGGCAAAACAATGACACGCCTCAGCAGCGTCGTACCACTCTGCTGGAGATGGTAAGACAGAGCAAAGGCCTGAGAGCGTCTGGGGTACAATCTACTGTTAATGTTGGTGCGTTGTCTAGACATGGATGCCATCATTCCATTTCTGTTCTGTGCTCCTCAGTTACTGGCTCCCGACATCCGGCACGAGAGAAATGTCCTCTTGCAGTGCGTGCGATATATTGTCCGGGGCAACTTTTTTGGACTTGAAGCCAACGCTTGTAACCAGAAAAGCGACGAGAGAACAGCATCAGCAACCGCCTTTGGGGAGTGCCAACAGACACAGGAGATTCCATCAGATGAGACAATGGGATCAACTGTAGCGGCCGTTTGTGGACAGGAGGGGAAATGTGTTCAAACTACCCAGGGGCCACAACAGCTCCACCAGGGGCTCTCCGACACCACGAAAGTTCAGGGGTCAACGCCGTTGTTGACTGATAACGTGCCACGGCCACATGCGACTGTTGGCACAACACGCACTGGTGTTGACCACGACATGCCTGCTGAAGCCCAAGGTGTCCCAGACACAGCAGGGGCTGAGGGTGATCGTGGACTCGTCCACGCCATGGCTGAGGAGGGCGTGCTGCACACAACGGCAGAAGGAGGTTTACTTCAGGGAAATACAGCACGCAGTGTCATGCAGGTAGAGAGGGTTCTCACTCCAGCCTTGGAAGAGACCACACCCTTCCAGGTTCATGACCTTGTCTCGCCCAATCTGGATGACATGGGCGCACTGCGTCCTGAAGGTCTGGAACAGAAAGTTTTGCCCACAGCCTATATATATGATGATGAAATATGGGAGATTCCTAGTGAAAATATAGAAGCCTTGTCATGAGCAAACAAGAACGATTGTACTCATACAAAAATATTATATTATTGATTTGACTATTATTTTGTAGGAAAGACTGAACATTTTATGACAAATACATTTTTATCACGAGTGTTTGTTTCTGAATTAATTTTGAGTTGTCTTGTACTCTTGAAAAAATTTAAATAAATTACATTTACTTTAGGGACCTGGTGTCGGTGTAGTCCCATGAATACTTTTCCTCCAAAATGTGACTATGAAAACAATTTGTTGTACAAAATATAATTTCAAAAGATTTAATCTATTTTTATTTGGATAAAGACTCACCAACTTTGTTAAAGCATGTTTTTTTTTTGTGTGTGTGTCGAGAGTGATGTATGCCTCCAAGGGACGTGCAAGGACTTTTTAGACAGGTTGAACATTTGCTGAAAGGCATAGCTTGTCTGTCTTGCTTACTCTTCAGTGTTGCCTAACCTTTAGCACTGCACTTTCCCATACGTTTATAAAGGTTGCATATTCTAAGCCCTTCTTCCTCACTATATTTAATGACGCTATGCATGGTTTGATAGCCATACACCTGTCCCTGCCGGTTATCATATAGTGCCGATGTATGTCACCCGGAGGCAGAAGCGGAGTGTCAGATCTAGGTGAATGTTCATCTTTTGATGTTTGTCGGATTTGTATGGGTTGTGTGGTGTGCAGAACGCATCAAGACCAAATTGTATTAGGTCCCGCAGGTAAGTACAAAGTGACTAATCTGTTGATATATTATCTTCTGTCAGTGGCTGATAGTAATGAATAATGTACACGACCATAGTTATCCTATCTTTCTCTTATCAACAGAACTTGAAAATAATGAAGTGTCTGAAAATAAATCAGTAGTACTATTACTCTGGCATAGTTTCTTTTATAATTAACAGCAGTCTTGAATATCTAATATTCCAATAAAAAAAACGGACGAAAATCTCAATCTGTCAAAACCATGGGTGCATTCTCTCTGAGCTGCCAAGGGTGAATCGCACTTGCGCAGTCTTTCCACTTTACAGACCCGCCCACCCTCTGAACTGACAGCTTGCTTAGTCGCGCGATCATGTCACCGGGGATGATACAGCAAACCTAGATGCCGAAATGGACTTAACGTCAGCCAACCTTTATACATTGTGCAACTTTAAGGACGGGATATCATTAGAAGACAAGACAAAGATGGCGACTAACTGATAGATGATTAAGTTTCATTTTTTTATTAAGCCTACTAACCAATCAGGTTTCTGCAAGATGAGACTCAGGATGCGATGATGATGATGGTAATGATGATTTCTTTCGGCAGTCATAGCTTGCTCTGACGCTTGGAAGAAAATCCAATCTTGTAAACGAATCAGTAATTATTAGGAGAGTTATAAGCTTTTCTTTTGATTGTGTCCTAAATACGTATCTATAGCCGTGTGATAGCAAGGTAGGGGCCACGTTAGAGAGGCGCCCGTTCAAGCTCTACTGCTAGCTTGCTAGCACATGTAGCTTGCCGCAAACTGAATTCGCCAGTCTGCACTAGCCTGATAGCTAACGCTAGCTAGCAGGCACTGTTGTTTATTCTTTAACTAATTGACTCTTGACTACATCGATTTCTATTTAAAACACAATATCGAATACATCAATATTGAAAGGCAATAAGATACTGATCGAGTGAAGTAGAGCTGTGGTGCCTCATCTAGGACATAAATCATCTAATCTGCTATTGCCAATGCCTGGCTAGTATCGCGGTAGCCAACTTTCTTCTAACGTTACTGTGCGATCCAGCTAGCATTGTTAGCTTTGATAACTAGCGGGCAGATACTTGTTAGGACCCCGTGACTGCATTACTGCTTGAAAATGCATCACCAGGACTATCCTGGAGATCCACCGGGTGGTAGGAAAATGTCGCACCCTACTGCGTTTCACCACAGACGGGGCAGTAGTGGTGCGTCTTCTGCAGCGATAATACCCGGTGAGGACAGCCAGCCATCCGCGGGGTCCTCCTCTCCCGGACTACAGCATCAATCCCATTCCCAAGCTCTCGGAGCTCAAATGAAAAAGAAGAGCGGTTTTCAAATAACCAGTGTCACCCCTGCTCAGATAAGCGTAAGCACCAACAACAGCTTGGCGGATGACACGGAAAGTTACGAGGACATGGACGAGTCGCACACGGAGGATCTCTCCAACTCTGACATGCTTGATGTGTCGGTGTCCCGGGCCACTGACGCTGGAATTCCGGAGAGAAGTTCCTCTGAAGAGACCCTGAACAGCTTGCATGGGGTTGAAACTCCGGGGCTAGTGTCACCTAATGAACCCTTGCAGCCCCATGTTTCACAGCAAACTGCCTCTATGGTAAATGGAGGTGTCCACCATCACCATAACCGCTCTAACAGCCACGGCAACCAGCACCATGACAAACTGGGGGCAGGCCAAATGCCTAGCTCCGCTCCTTCGGCCCTCCCTGTGGCCATCTCTAGTCCAGCTCTTGTCGTTGCAACCTCTGGTTCTAGCCAACCCCAGATGTTGCCTACAATGGATAACGCCGGCGTTAGTGGTTTTACTGGAGGGTTGAGCAGCGAGGCTCACTTACCTGGCAGCGTGAGTGATGCCACTGCAGGCCTGTTTGTGGCCCCCGGGCAGGGCGTCTCTCCTCCCTCTGGTAGCACTGGGTTGGACAGTGCCGGTGTTGTGGGCCAAGGTGCCCCTGGAGGACTAAGAGGCCCGGGCTCTGCTGGAGGCAACCCCAGCCAGCCTCCCACAGCTACGACGGCCAGCACCCAGACCCAGGCTGCTCCCGGCTCCCGCTTCAGGGTGGTCAAATTGGACTCAAACTCTGAACCGTTCCGCAAGGGCCGCTGGATGTGTACGGAGTACTACGAGAAGGACATTCCTCCCGCCTTGTCGTCAACGGAAACGACCGGGTTTAAAATGGAGGCCGAGGCAGGGGAAGGTGTCCGGGGGCCTGGTCAGACAGCACCCCCGCAGACAACACAGCAGCCTTACCTGCAGAGCCAGACCCAGGGCTTCACCAGCGGTTCTCAGGCCACCCAGGCACCGGCCCACAGCCATATAAGGATCCAGGACACCCCCCTGGAGCCTGGGGTAGGCGGTGGAGGCAGCGTGGTACATGTGCTCCAGCAGCCCATCGCTGTCCCCTCTGTGTCTCTCCCACAGGGGCTGATGAGCCAAGCGCCCCCTGGCAGTATACTCCAGCAGTTTCAACCCGGTGGATATGCCACCACCCATCTGCTGGCTGGGCCAGCCACCCATGGAGGGGCTCTTCGTCAGCCGGATTTCATCCAGCCCACCGCCCCCTTCCAGACCCAGGCCCAGCCTCCGCTACCCCACACCCAGCCCCAGCACTTCCCCCAGCAGGCGATTCAGCGCACGCCGGCCCAGCTGGCCTCCGCGCCCCTCACCACGCTCCGCGCAGACCTCCAGCCCCTTCTGACCCACGGCATGCCCCTTACCCATACCTTTAGCTCCACGACCCAGGGAGGAGGTCCCATGGTCAGCTCGCTGACCGCCACCCAGCTGGAGGACGCCCAGAGGCTGCTCTTCCAGCAAAGCATCCTGGCAGGCCTGCCCAGGCTAGGGGCCGCCTCGGCTGGGGGAGAGAGCAGCCTGGGTGCTGGTGGGGCCGGAGGTGGTCTGGCTCACATGGGTATGGGAGCAGAGGCCAGTGCCCTGGTGGCGGCTGCTGCTGGCCTCAGAACGCAGACAGCTGACGGAGAGGAGGACAGGTGAGGATGGATGGAGGGATGGATGGGATGGAGGGATGGATGGAGTGATGGATGTGGATTTAGCTTTAGACTAGCCTAGTGCCTTATGGATGTAGACAGATTTTAGCTTTTTTGACGTGCGCGTCATTCTTTCATGCTTATAGGCCTTATGTAAACAACAACATTGTGGTTTGGGAAATATTTGTTACAATCAGATATCAGAATTAATATTGATACCTGAAGGATTTTGTGATCTTTCCTTTAATGATTGTGGATTTTTGGGGGGCCAGTGCTTGTGAAAATGATGTTGGGGCAAGTGTTTGTTATATTGTGCTACATTATAATAAGTACGTGTATTTTTGTAGGAATTTTCAAACACACAACACTTGAACTTAAAATAAAGATACCATTTGGGCTGATGAGGCAGAGAAGGGAACTGTCATACCATAGAGGCTTATACAGTACAATCAACTCCAGCAGTGATTATGATGATCATGGTTAATGTAGCTAAATATGGAGGTTAAGACCAAGGTCAGACGCTAATAAAAAAACGCACAGGTTTAGACAGGAGAGAATGCACCCAAGGAAGCTGCAATTTGGAGAGAAAAAAACATTTTTGTTTTATTCTTTCACATTTGGAACATCTGACGATCTGAATGTATCCAAGTGATTATTTAGCCTGTTGCACGGCCTGTTAGAGAGAGTGTAAAACCAGGAAGCAGGACTCTGATGGTAAGCCCCCGATTGGCTGATGCAGGACTGGAACCTGCTGAGTCACTGAATGTTGAGAGGGGGCGAGCAGGACCATGATGCTCTGCTCCCACGACCCGACAGCCCACCCACCACAGCACATCACTTTTCATTAGCTCAGGCTTCTTGCCACAGCCATTTAAAGGAAAAGATCACTTCAGTCTAACACATTGAATGGCTGCACATCTCTCCCCCTCTTCCCTCTCCCTTCGCAAACTGTATTAGCTGTGGTCGCTAAATTGCTTAGCAAAGATAAGTCCGCCCTTTACTCCTAGAGCGTTGCTTGTGCCTACGCTCCTATTATGTATATAGGCTTGTCAAATAGGACAACCCCTGTCCTCCATATCTCTCTCACTCTCTCTCACTCACTCACTCACACACCCTTGATGATCCCTGTGTACTGTACTTTCCCTGTGTACTGGCTCCTTAGGTATCAGCCTTCCCACACAAACACACACACGTACTGTGCACACACTCCTCTTCCGCACTCTCTTTCCAGCAGCACAATGAATCCCTCTGTAGGCAAGTTGTTGCCCAACCCCCTTTAGGTCTGTCACCTTGGCCCATGCCGTTTATTCGGCCAGTCGACTAGTGAACGAGGTCATAGTTCACCAGTGTAGCGTACCACAGCAGCTGCTGGTTGTAGCCCCCCCCCCCAAGCGCTTTGCAGGGGCCTCTTTCCCAGCAGCTTGTGGGTACACAGAGGGATGCTGCTGATAGGGGTGGTGTGCGGCGCGGGGCTTGTCTAAATATAGCCGGCCTGGATGGCTGGACGACTGTGTTTATCTTTCGACTGCAACTTGGCCGAGGTACCCGGGCCTGTTGGAACTGACAACTCAGGCTAAAAGACATGCCCCCTCACCGTGCTGTTGGGTTGTCTGTCGCCATTGCTAGGACCATCTCCTTCAACAAATGCCCAATAAATGTCTTTCTAGCTTGTGGGTTGGAGGCCTAAAAATCTTGCAAATGCTTCTTTTGACACTCCACTTAAATCTCAACTTTGGCCTTAAGCTGTCTGCCACCTGTGAGTGAGTGAGTGAGTGAGTGAGTGAGTGAGTGAGTGAGTGAGTGAGTGAGTGAGTGAGTGAGTGAGTGAGTGAGTGAGTGAGTGAGTGAGTGAGTGAGTGAGTGAGTGAGTGAGTGAGTGAGTGAGTGAGTGAGTGAGCGAGTGTGTGTGTGTGTGTGTGTGTGCCATTGCACTGTGACCCTGGTCCAAAAGCTTGAGTGAGGGTGTGGGTTGTACGCTAGCCCCGGAAACTGTCCTGAGTGCCACAGAGAAATGTGGCTGCTCGCACAGCATCAGATTTCAGCTTTGGAAAGCTGAGCTCCAGTTGTGCTGAGAGGTCTGAGTGAGAGTCTTTGTTAGCCCTGCTGTCCCCCCCCCCCCCCACCCCCCCCTGCCCTGCGTCTAATTTGATGATGCGTTGTGCATGCGTGATGCTTTGTGTCCTGCGTGCTGTCAGCGGTCTCTGTGTGGCTCGGCATGTGCTGTGTTGTTCTGTCCTCTGTGCGGCGGGGCTGTGAATCAGTGGATGTGGTGTTTGTCTCTGCGCCGGTCTGGAGACTAATTCAGTGTGGAGGCCTTTGTGTTGGCTGTCATGGTTACGTCACTCTGCTCTGTCATGGTCAACCTTAGCGCGCTCTCCCTCTCTTTCTCTCGCTCACTCACTCACTCACTCACTCACTCACTCACTCACGCACGCACACACACACACACACACACACACTCACACACACACCGAGAGGTCATTGGGAGACCACATACTAAGCTACACATATAGTACTTAAGCACACACCAGAAAGCCTAGGAAATCACACACACACACAGACACGCACATTGGCCTTCAGCCCCACACACACCTTCAGCCCCACACACACAGAAATAGGTACCATGCAGACAGGCCGACACGCAGGCCTTGGCAACTCTGTCCCACAACAGCCAGCCTGTCAGCCCAGAGTATCCTAGGTTTGTTTTATTGATTGGCACATCATCTATAGTAACCCGAAGAGGATTTTTTTCGGGATGGCTGTTCATGTCGCTGTGCTCTATATTCTCATTTATTTGGTCGGTGACAGCCAGGGCCTAAAGACTTGTCAACCTTGTAAAAATAAAATGTATTTACTTTAGAATTTTCCCCCCACATATTCACATTCTTGTCCTGAAGACCTTGTATGTTCAGTTTATTAACAGTTCTCTTTTCCACACTGTGTTCCCAGACTGCCTCCTCCAATCTCCTCGTCGCTCCTCGCTCCTTTCTCCTCCCACCTCCCCGCCTCAACCTCCTCCCCACTATCTGTTTCCCTCTCCTATCTCTCCTAGCTCTTACCTGCTCCCCACTCCTATCTGCTACTCTCCTACTCAGCCCCCCCACACACACACACACACACATGTGCCAGTATGGAATGTGTGCTTCTGTAGGGACTTGCTCAACCTCCTCCCCGGGAGTCTCTACCCTGAACCCACTGCCATATACGGTGTTGCCTGCCCCTCTCAGTGTGCATATTGTCCTCTCTATCACTGCGGCTTTCTGACGTTAACGTTTGCTGCCAACGAGCCTGCCCCTGGGCTGTTTTCTCAGGGTGGATATTGTGAGGATCGGGTTAGGCGACTTTGGTCTGTGTAAAGGGGGGGTGCCACAGGTGTGGAGCGCTGTACAAAAGCAAGTCAATCAGTGCTTGATGGGTCGTTGGTGTGTCTGTGTGGCCGTGTTTGTCCGCGCATGTTGACGTCTAATCCTACACGATATTCTTAGTTTGAAAACAAGTTG
This sequence comes from Aplochiton taeniatus, assembly GCA_017639675.1. Classification (NCBI taxonomy): domain Eukaryota; kingdom Metazoa; phylum Chordata; class Actinopteri; order Galaxiiformes; family Galaxiidae; genus Aplochiton; species Aplochiton taeniatus. The sequence continues at coordinate 4,615,994 of CM030191.1, forward strand.
TGTTCATCGACAGGGAAATGCAAACATGTAGAATCCAAAGTTGTGTTAACGAACACGGTGGCTATTTTGGACTGATATCTTTAGAAGGCCGCGATGTCGGCAAGATTTCCCTCTGAAAACCCTGTTGTTTGTTGTGTTCAATTCCAAATGTTAGTCGAGCTCGTCTCTTGTGTGCCACCATAGCAAGCGGGCACATAATGTCCTGCCTGATTCGGCCGGCATTCTGTCCGGTTAAGGACTGCCCCCCCCCCCCCCCTGTCGTCACTCTCTCCACTAGCTATTTCTGAAAGGTGCCCTCTGACCCTCTCCTGTTGGATCACGTAGGCTTGGGCTTCAGCCCTCTCCCTGACCTAGATTGGCTCTCCCAAAACCTCTCTCTCTCTCTCGGTTAAGGTTGTTCTTAGTACAAACGGTACTGATAATATTACAGTTCATTTGACCAGCCTTAGCAGAGTAGGAAAACCATTACTTTCACGAATACTAGTTCATTTAAACACCGGAAAACTTCTCATAAGACATAGATACCTTTCAAATGCCTCCGGGACGGAGAGGCAGCAATTGACAGTTTGATGTAGTTTGTCCTCTTTATTATACGTTTATTTTATTTTTTTAAATGGGGGATCTGACATGTTGATCTTGCTCTGTTCTGATTGATGGGCCAGCTAGAGGCTGCCAAAGGGAGCATGTTGACTTTGTGATTTACCTTCTCTTGACAGTGAAACCAGTTTGAACTCGCCTGTCATACGAGCTGTGCTTCCAAACTGTACTTTGGTTTCTCTTCCAGAAAACCCAAACTTTAAGCAGCCAGGGTGCCTGCTGCAATGGGCCTCCCACTCTTACCCACAGACTGCTTGGGCAGCCAAACGGCTTAGCACAAACTGTTCTTGAGCTGGGATAGCCAACAGTGGAAGGATTAAGAGCAAATGGTGCCCTTTGAGATTTAGACTTATAATCTGTTGGTTTTAAGAATCAAATCCAACATGCCTTCATGATTATTTAAAAATGCGTTCTGGTGGTACAGTTAGTGGAGAGAACTCGACAGAGACACCTGGTTGTGGAGATAGGAAAAGAGAGGACATTCCTTTCCCCCCGTGTGATGTGAATGTTTGTCATAGTGTTGCCTTTAAATGTGATGTTCTACGTATTACCTACAGCTATGCTAGGCTTCTTAGTCTGAGGTTCACTTTTGGGCCTATCTCTTCCAAATAAAATAACAACATGATTTGTACCAATTTAATTGTTGTGTGACTGCTCGATATTTACGAACGTCATTTAATATGTATGCATTGCATTGCATGGGTTTTTTGAGAGTTCCCTGGCAATGCTCCATCTCCAAGTTGCTAAGTTTTTTTTAAGGATTCTTTTCCCTAGCCTTTCAGCTGTCTCCATTTTGCTCAATCACATAAGCATTCATTCCAGTGTTATACCTTTTCTGCGCCAGCTAGCGTGTGTCAGTGTGCACTTGTGCACCTTTTGTCTGGTTACTTTCTACTTGAAGTGCAGCAATACTATACTTGGTGCTATCCTTATCAGGCCGGTCCGGGCCTCCAGCACTCGCATGGGGTATTGGAAACATTACAATAGCAACACTCAATACAAATGCAGACGCTTCATTTCTGATACAGTCCTACCGAAAGTGTACTGCTAGGTAGTTAAACATCTGCAAGAGTTCATCAATGACGTTGGTGTTGCAGCGATCAGCGTTACGTCTAACATTTGGAGCTCAAATGTCTGTACAATGTCCATGCTGAGCCTTTTTATATATTCATATATACAAATATTTGTGTGTGTGTGTGTGTGTGTGTGTGTGTGTGTGTGTGTGTGTGTGTGTGTGTGTGTGTGTGTGTGTGTGTGTGTGTGTGTGTGTACGCGTATACACACACACACACACACACACACACACACACACACACACACACACACACACTGTATATATTAGGGATGCACCAATGTAGATATTTGGTGCCGAGACCGCTAACCGATGTTTCAAAAAAACTTTAGACCGATAAGTGGCCAATACCAATAAGTCAAATGACAATGTTTATTCATTAGCTAGCTTAGCTTTAATTTAACTTTTGGGGGGAGCGTTGCTCATTCAGTGGTCAATGTCCCTGTTTTGAACTTAAAACTAGTCGGTTAGACTAAATACTAAGCTTGTTCTAATGGGCCTAATACTTTATGTAAAAACACAAACTCAAACAAAATAATCAAATAATTTGATTAACACTCGGCAGGCCACTCTTTCATGGCTTTGTCCATATTTGCGTTGTCTCTGACTGCTACATGGACTTATCAATATGCCATGTTTGAAGTATCGGAGTGAAAACCATAGATATCACAGCTGCCATGTGAGATATGTAGAACTCGTGCAAATGCAATATTATTATGATAAGAAATCCTTGTTAATCCATTTAGCGGTGAGACTGATCATATTGATGGGGCTGACATCGGAACTCCAAATGTCAGTTAAAGCTATTAACTCCATAAGCTTTTTACTAATGCTTTTAGCTTTGATGTTTGCCAAATAGCTTTGTATTCAAAAATACTTCAACGACCGTGGGAGTCAAGGAGATAGGAGTTTTCTTTGCTGCAGCTGTTGCCACTGATTTAACATACTCGTACTCAGAGATGGGCAAAAAATACTTAATAATGTAACATGTTACAAAATACAAATACTTCCTTGCCAAATGTATCAAAATAAATTTGAAAATACAAAATGCTATACAAGTTATATATAAATAAGTAGTATGTACGTGTGTGTGTGATAGAAGTTATCATTGAATCTGAGTAAAAAAAAAAATCATGGTAACTGGACAATAATAAACTTAAAAATGCATGTTCAAAGTGCAAAATCAATGACTTTATTTTTATGAAGACCTTTTTTATGAAATATACTCTTACAAAACCAGGAGTTTGGTTCAAGATTGACTGCTGAAAAGTATTTTTAAATACAAAATACTGCTCCAAAAAGTAACATATTACAAAATAAATGTTTGAGAGTGATCAAATATAAATTACAAAATACTGGAAAGTAATTATAATACTGATGTAAAATACTTGTAATTAAAATACTGCCAATCTCAGGTTGTATGTTTGTTTTTTATATGACTTATGTATGACTATTTGTTGTGTTGAAATTATTTATTAGCTGTTGATGTTTCAAGGGAGTTCACATAGTTCACATTTGGCCACTCTGCTATCATCCTCCGAAGCTTTGAAATATGCCCACACTGCCAACATCGTAACAAGCCTTCTCAAATTTCTCTCATCTCGAAATTGAAGTGTAAACAAAAGCAGCATGACGCATGGTTACAACGTCACAGCATGAGCGCGGCTTCAGACAACGGCTGATACCGATAACCCCCACCCCCCCACCCCCCCGGAAAAAATACATTTGAACTACGCAATTTATGTCAGTAACGAATATATATATTATTATTATTATTATTATTATTATTATTATTTTTATTTATTTTTTTGCATGGTTCAGTGTAATCCAATGTCATTTGTTTTGCCACCAGATGGCGATGTTGGCTCTTAAACGTTCGGCTTTTCTCTCTCAGACGTTACATAAACCAAACTCATTGAGAAGCACTGACTTTAAAAACGTGTGACCTCACTAAGTGGAAATGGTTTCCCTCACACTTGCACACATGGGGATGATTTGATATGGTCTTCTTGTAGGCGCTCAGCCCCCGGTTGACCAAACTCTAACACAAAACCCTGTCACTGATAAGATTAAGATGCATCACTCAATGCACGCTCACCAATTTTACTTGTATGCTTAAATTTATCATTATGTCATTATTCTGTACATAAATACAGAATGCGTAAATGTAGGCTATATCAGCATTTACTTAGTATACATTGCACATTTTACTTTGAATTCAACATGATTTCAAGTTTAATCACTGGATTTTTGTTTAGATTTACGTGCCACATTAATTTGCAATTATTCCAGTATAATGTAATATTTGAATCTCTACAATAAGGTGACAATCCTTCACAGACAACAGTCAGTGGCAGCTGTTGAGTCAATATTGATTCTAAGATGTGCCAAGGATGGAGACCAAAAGTTCGTCCTTTGATACAAGCGAGCCTCTCAGACCTGGATGCTGCAGTGAGAGCAGAACGCCCACTCCCTGAAGCTCTGTCCCTACAGCTGGGGCGTGCGTCGAGCAGAGGAGACCCTGAGCGTCACGTTGGCTCGCCTTGTGCCAGAGCCAGAGGAGGGGCAGAGCCTCCTTAAGTCATAGGCCAAAAGATTCTGCACGTTTCTGAGGGGTGATTAGAGTGTGTTTATAAGGTATAGCCTATGTATGTATGCTGATGCACACATTTTTTAAAATATTAATCTATGCTTGTTTTAGAAATAGTAGATCTTGGTCTTTAGGGCTTGACTATGGTAAAGAAAGAAAAGAAAAAGGAAGGAGGAGTTGAGGAGGCAGAGAGTGAGTTCTGGTTTTAACCGGTCCTGCCTTCTCTCTCTCATCTCTTTGTCTCTCTGTTTCTTTCTCTTTTCCATCTCTTTACTTGTTTCTCTGTTTCTCTCTGGCCCTCCCCCTCTTGCTCTTCTTCCTTGTGCACAAACCAACTCTCCCTGTCTGTTCCATCTTACTGACGAACTAACACACCAGTTAGGCTTTAGTTCCGTTCCTGCCCGCACCGCTCACCTTTAAGCCGCCATGACACCCGTGCTGTTGGATAAAACATGGATCAAGAGTAGGGCTGCACGATATGAGGAAAGTATGCGATATGCGATAACGTTGTTAAATATTGCAATGACGATATTTCTCTCGATAATAAAAAGATATTGAAGTGCACACAGCACTGCCTTTCTGCTGCTTTCAGTATACTGCTCAGAAACAACAAATTGCTTATTTATTTTTTTTATTGGAAAATTTAACACAAAATATAGCACCAATAAAATATATATATGAATGATAATCCCATTTTAAAGTGCAGTTTCCCCCTCCAACTCTCGCGCTGCCTCATGCGGTGCCTAATGGCGAGGGCTCTGTCTGATTGGCCAAATATATCTGCCGCGTATCAGACAAAGTAGCGCCTGATCAAATTACGTAATTTTAAACAAATAATCATGTAATTTGCTACATATAGAGCCAAATAAAATATCGCGGCCTTTTGCGATATGTTTATTGCGCAAGTTGACATCGCGATGACGAAAAAAAAAACGATATATTGTGCAGCCCTAATGGAGAGGCTTCGGGTTTAGCGCGAGTAGACCCGGACGCACACCGTTACGGCAGTGGAACGCCTCAAAGGACCAACACACATTCGGGCTCAATGTTTCGTTAGATGATGTCGATCAACGCAACCTGTCTCCGCTTGGGACACGACACATGACTGTGTGTACGTATGTGCACTGCCGAGACATAGACAGACAAACTGTCACGGTTGATTTGATGGAGGGCAGGAAGAGAGGTGCTCTGCCTTGATCGGGACAGGCTGGAAGCAGAGTCCTGGACTCCCTCGTAACCCACAGGGCTGTTTACCCAATCCGTGTCTGTCTTCAGGTTTCATGTAGCTATTGTTTATTGAGAACCCCACCTCTTCGTTTTACCTCAACCCTCTGCTGATGTGCTGATGTGCACTCTACCCAGGAAGATCCCATCCAGCTCCCATCCAGGTTATACTCTCAACTTCCCAACTTCTACCTTATACCATACGAAAGGGTATCCCTGTCTGTTTTGGTTGTCAGCGAGCGTCAGGTTGACTGCTACCAGCCCGTCTGTGTGTGTTTGTATGTTAGTGTGTGTCTGCTGTGTCAACGGCCATTCGGTGGTGCTGCTTATGTAAGGTGCTTGCTGGGTGCCAGAGATTCACTTTGCGCTCCAAAGAACTCTGCTGCCCCGGAGTGCTGTGGTGCCGTCAAATGTGTGTGCGTCTGATTTGGCCATAACTTGTGTGTGTGTGTGTGTGTGTGTGTGTGTGTGTGGGTGTGTGTGTGTGTGTGTGTTTGACAGAGAAGGAGTGTATTGCGCTCCATTACAACCAACGTGGACATTAAGGCTATTGTGTTACTGGGTATACATGCACAAAGGATTGTAACAGTTGTACAGGATTTGGTCTGGGTCCCTTGTTCTCTGACCGTCATCGCTGGTGCTGACCAGAAAGCCATTCAAGCCCTCCCTCTCTGTGTCCCAGTGTTGAACCCCACCGAAAGGTAACAAAATGATTCTTGAAGTACAATTACAGCCAGAAAGAAAGAAATCAGCAAGAAATGTAAGCAAAAACAGTACAAGTACAATACAGCCTCTTAAAAAAAAAAAGTCCTTCATAGGCTACCATTAATACTAATAGGCTAATATTTTTGTCTGGGGCACGCATATGTGGATGAAAAAAAAAATAAATAAAATCGGTGAAAAAATAAAGAAAGGCAGGCAGGAGGGAGGATGAAATGAGAGAGAGAGATAGAGAGAGAGAGAGAGGAGAATTCAGAACGTATTAACATAAGGGAGTGAGGTGGTTAAAGCTCTGAGATCCCCTATAGGGTTTACCGCCCCCCCCCCCCCCCCCCACTCCTTTCTTCCATCCAACACCGCCCTCTGCCAGCCAAATGCCACGACTCATCGCTGTAAGCCTCCCAAACCGGATCCCGCCAGTTTCTGTTTCTCTGTGTACAAACACACGGATTGGCCGGCCGACACACGGACATGGGTACACACACACACACACGCACACACACTTTTTTGGGGGGATTCTGGTGGCTTTAGGGGTTATTGGTGAAGGAGGGAGGGATCAGGTGTCTACATTCATTCTATAGACAAAGAGGAAGAGAGAGTCTGTAAACCGAGCTCAACTTTGACTCCCATCACCAACAGAGATGTTTCCCTAGGCTTCCCAAACACGGCGTTGCTTGGATGCTACCAGGGCAACTGGTCCCATCTAGGTTTGGGATGGTTGGCGCTTTGGTCCCGTCGTTGTTGTGAGTCTGTGAGGGTGTGTATGTATGTGTGTCTTATGTAACCGCCATTCTTGGACCCACTGTGCAGTTTGACAGTTCCTTTTGACAAAGACCCCTTCAAGCAGTCTCCCAGCAGCATTGTGTTTATTGGGGAGGGCTGTTATTTAATCCCAGCAGTCAGTTTTATTTCAATTTCATAACAGCAGACCTGATGGAAGTTTTACATAGTTCAATTCAAAGTCCCCTTCAGTGACAATAAAGCGTCCAATACATAAATTCATGTATCTGCTTTATTACCAGACCAGGAGTTAAGTTCATTTATAACACTGCTATTGAGGCAACTTGTCACATACAGTAGCATCATAATAATAATTATTATTATTATTATAATAATTATTATTATTATTATAATAATAATAATAATAATAATAATAATAATAATACAATGATCTTTATTTGTTTTGTACATTTCAATGTGCATTACATCACAAAGAATCAAAACTAAACACAACTATTATTAAAAGTAGTGAAATAACAATATATTTGTAAAACTAAATAAAAATAGCATTTTATTTGTGAAACAATAAAACAGGTTAACATTTTGCTATGTTCTTTCCCTGTAATTTGTTTTAATTCAAAGCCTGATTGAAAAGGTAACTATGTTTTAAGATCCCTTTTAAAAGGGGCTGACTGATCCACCTTCCTGAAAATGGCTTGGAAGGGAACTCCACAGTTTTGGGGCAAAAAAGCTCAAAAAATGCTTCTACGCTTTTAGACGACCAGGACAACCTCCTAATATATAAAACAAAACAAAAAACTCAAATGTTTTTAAATATGGCTTTTGTTTTGGTGTTCTGCTCGTGACTGGGGGTTGTGTTTGTGGCTGTCACAATCAGGAAATTTGACGGGCCTATTAATTGTCGTCTAAATAATTTCAGTTAACAATATAACTGTCTTTGTGGTCATTTACGTAGGCTAGAAGTAGTATAAGCCATATATATATATATATATATATATATATATATATATATATATATATATATATATATATATATATATATTCTTAGTATCCACCTCGCACTCATCACCCACAACCTGAAGAAAAAATAAGTAGCTGCTGCAGACACGAGACTCAACCATAGGAGTTGTAGAAGGGTTTGCAACAATGCCAAGCTGGAAAAGCTTCTTGATCTTGAAGTTAAAGTTCTTGTGGATCTTACAAGCACATGTTTCCCTCGGAGAGATTTTAGGGTTTAAAATCCAGAAAGGCTTCGGTCTGCAGAACTGAGCCCTAGACAGCTTTTGTGGTGGATGCTGACTGAGAAGCTTTCTGTGTAGTCTCTCCATTGTGTCATTCAATGCCTCTTCTGTAATACTTGTCCTTTCTTGTGGGTCTCACCAGTTTTTCTATTAATGATGGTTGAGTTGTCATCCAGGTGCAGGAAATGACTCAAGATGTCCCATCAGCCCTCTGGCTGTTGTTGGGCAGAAACCAGGGTCTTAGGGTATCTCTGGTGGTTACTTCTGTTCTCACAGGAACCAGGGTCTTAGGGTATGTCTGGCGGTTAGCTCTGTTCTGACTGGTGCCACGGGATGTTTTTTTTTTCTTGCCGCCCTCTACGTTTTTTTTTTATTAACAGGAGACTTGATTGTCACGCCACCATAGCATAGCATATAAGCTATATTTTGTGACATGTTTAGCACTGTCTAGTTCGTCTTACATTTAACTTACGTTTAAAGACAAAACTGTCTGTTCTATGTGTACGGTTTAAAACATAATGTACATACAGTACTAATATGCGCTTTTGCCATGCTCAGGACGTAGTCTCATAGGTAATTTTAAAATGGCTGCCACCTAAGCATTCAGACGCATACAAGACATTTAAATGTTATCTTAATATTGTTATCTTCGGGATTTTAATAAATAGGTTTAGGCCACATAACGTACTAATAGGTCTATCTATACTATACTGGTTCCGAAATAATTGGAGCGTTTCATTTCATCTTTAAAATTCCCTTGATAATGACAATCCTGACGAAATAATTGTTATCCGGCGATGATGTAATAATTGTGATAGGGTGAGTGTGTAGGAGAGGGACCTCCCGCTGAGTGTAGCCGTAGTGGAGTCTCTGTCCCTCTCATTGGGCAGGCCAAGCCCTGCCTCCTCTTCCAGCACCACAAAGCCAGGTGGAGGTGTAACTCCCATTTCACTGGTTGCCTTTCCTAAGAGAGGGTAGGAAGTTGGGGAGGATGAGACCCCAGACCCAGACCAGCTCTACTGTAGTGACACACAGAGTTACTGATGGTGTGCTGTACCTCAGCACACTTTCCTTTTGTGTTTTGTTTGTATTGTATAACGCTTCAAAATGACTTGTTTCTGACATGCACACATATGTGGATGCATAGCCCTTGGAGACAGACGTGTGGGACATGCATGCATTTCAGTCTGCAGAGTTGTTGTCTAGTTGTTGATATGTAATTATTCCTGTGTGATGTTCTAGTGGCCTATATAATTATGTATTGTTCAAAATGTCCTTACATTATGATGATAGTTAAGTAATATTCCAGTTTCTTGTGGGTCAAAGAGCCTTTTGTCAATGCTCACACATTCACACACTCTGATTGTGGATTAATAATACATGCTCCATTCTATTTATGGCTAGTTATGATGATGTTGCAGCCCCCTATCCTGAGTCACAATAAATTCCACGATGATGTGGTTAATGCTATGTACCCCTCACACGCTTATCTGGGATCAGTTTTGTGATGTTATCTTCTAGGGGCTTAAGTCGATGTGTGGTGAGAATGCCCTGATCCCAGAGAGGGGATCCACTTTGTGAAAGGAACCATGGCGTATACCAATGCTCGCTAGCCCTGCCAGCTTGGCTATTATCTACAGTTGATGCATCTGGAGTGTGTGAGAGACGCAGAAAGAGAAATAGAGACCATCTTATGAGGTGGGGGACCCGTGGTTGGTTTAGCTCCGGCATCGTCAGGTAGTGTAGGGGCAGGTGTTTTGTATAAAAAAAAAAAAAAAAAAGTAGTAAATAAAAAGATTTGTTCTGGCCTTTTTAGTGTCTGCTCTGTTACCTAAGTAACTACAGAGGTTTCACATAACCTACCACAGTTATTAGGGTGCGGATGGCCATTGCAGGGAAAACCTATTAGTGTGCTTATCTGTGTGCATGTGCGTTGTTAATCCTAACCAATTAGACCCCGGAAACCCCCTGTCTAAGCGTCACTGATTAGTCATGAGGTGGAGTAAACAAATGAATAATGCCTACTAGTTTTTATGCTTTCATCTCTTTTCAAATGTAGGCAATTCTGAGATAAAGTGGACATGTTTACGGACATATATCTATATTTGTATGAACGTTAAATATATGACATATAAACTATACCCGGCCTCATTAGTTTATCCACTGAACCCAGTCTGGTTTGGCCAACTGTGGCCAGGCTCTGCCGTGTCCATGTGCCTGAAGATATTTATAGTTGTGGAAAGGGAGAAGTGCAAATCTGTAGCTGTCCAGTGCTCCTGTCCTCTTTTCCCAAGTGCCATTTTACTAAATCGTTAATTGATTTAGTAAATGTTACGTGCCAGGGACCCTTTTTTTGTTTGCAATGTTTTTCCTTTTTGTTGACCCCCCCCCCTCCTTAGAAAGATTAGCCCCCTTCTGCTGCACGTGCATCCTAATTCAGAATCTACTCGATAACAAAGAGTTGGAGCCCTGGACTTGACCTTCACTCCAGGAAAGGTCGATTGTCCCATAGGATGAGAGTCATTATAGATTAGGGAGTCGGTTGTGTTAACGCTGTCTGTACACTGTTGGGCAAATGCGAATCGCATAAGACTTCCTTGCGTTCGGCCATTTTGTGCTTCAGCGCCATGAGTGCGAGGCGCCATTTTGGATGAGAGGCAGCTCTTGGACTTCTCTCTTTTGTTCGCCCCCTCTCCCGGTTAAGGATTCCCCTTTTCCTTTTTTTTTTATTTTTTTTTACTATGTTCAGTGTGCATAACGTTTTGGAGTGGGCATGGTGTTTTACTGTGTCGGCTCTTCCATTTGATAGTTCTGTCCAGACCCCGCCAGCTGGTTGTGATGGCCGTCGTGTGATGGTGAGGGGGAATGTGAGCGTGGGCTGAGTGTACAGGCTGCGGCGCGTTCCCTGGCCGGAGTGCAAGCGCGCCTCCCTGTACTGTAGAGGAACATGTGAGCCGAGTTCTCCAAACGAGCGTCAGCCCTGTGCAGGCTGTGCCCATGCTGGGTGTGTGTGTGTGTGCGGCCGTGCATTTGAGCGTGCTGATGCGGAGTGACAGGAGGAGCTGCAGTGGAAGCGAAAGGTCCTTGGTACTTTGTGGACACTCCCTTACTCTCCCAGAGACAGCGGGAGCCAACCAACGCGGGAAGACATGGGGGGTGTGGCTGCTGACGGGGGGTCTACATGGTGCTGGGCGGTGTGTGTGTGTGTGTGTGTGTGTGTGCGTGCGTGCGTGCGTGCGTGCGTGCGTGCGTGCGTGCGTGCGTGTGTGTGTATATATGTGTATATTTCCATGTCGTTACTCCATGTGCTCCCATAAAGAACAGTGCCCAGAAGGCAGATACGAGCAGAGTGCTTCATTTGGACTGTTCCACATCAGACATATACCTGCCCACCCCCCACCACGCACTCTCAATTCTTCAGAAAGAGAAGGAACCACAGAACTGACTCTCAGCACCAAGAGGTTGGAGGCCGAGGGTGATGGGGTTAGTGGGCCATGGGTCGTGGCGCAGGCGCGCGCTAACGAGGGTGTGTGGTCGAAAGCGGCTCATCCCATTGGACGGATCACTGTAATCTCTGCTGACAGTTTACATAACAACATAGGGGGGGGGGGGTCACGTGACTCGCCAGGCCGTGACATCACAGCCCCTGCTCTGCGGGCGTCCAATCGTACGGGAGTCTATATGCGATATAGGGGCAGAAAAGGCTCAGATGGAGTCATCGTAGCAGCATACTCACACACACACGCACGCACGCACGGACACAAGCGCGAGCCTTGCGACCAGGCATCCTTTACGCCCCATCCTACACTGTGCCGTTCAGGTCGCCCTCACTGCAGCCCCGCTCGTCGATGCGAAGTACGGTCCGAGAAGCCGAGCGGGGGTTAGGGGTCGGAGGGCACTGGTCAGACGGCCGGGGGCAGCCGTGAGGCGGTGACCCCAGAGCGGGTGTTTACTGTGGGGAGGGAGGTAAAGTGTGGAGCGTGTGGCGGGGAGCGTCCATGAGAGAGAAGGGGCTGAGCAGGGCTGGAGGAGCGTCCGGCAGGGACACGATGGCCCTGAAGCTGCTCTTCTGGGAGCTGCAGAAACATCTCAAGAGGTAAATGGAAAAGACGGTGGGGCTGCGGCAGTCAAAGGGTTAAAGTCGGCATGTTACCCAGTGGTGCCTCTGCTAATTGACAAGCATTGTTCCGAAGCATCTGGAGAGGCTGTCGAATCTGACTCTTCGGATGGTAGGCAGAAGGGCTAAACTGTGTTGATCTGGACGGGCACGAAGGCAGGTCAGCGATGGAAGAGTTAAACCTTTGTGTGCTAGGGTGCTGTAGCCAGAGCTAATGGCAGCCTGTTCTGTAGATCAGTGTTGTTTTGATACTCTAGGGGTCAAGCTATTGTGGATGTAGCTTAGCCAGTGTTCACAGTAGCCTACCCTATAGACTAACGCTGACAAGATGTACGGGGGTCGGATCTCTTTTACCGATGTTCTTGACAGTTTTCAACCATTTTTTTCTTAAATATGATAGGTTGGCTACCATAGGTCAGGAAGGGTTAACGATTCCAGGAACTAGGCCTGAAATTTATCATTTAATTTACACATTTTAATTATTATTGTTTTGAAGCCAACCGATGTGTGAAATTGCATAATTACTACCCGCCCATTCCTAGGGCTATGCATGCCACCTTCACATTCACAACATTTGAGTTGAATATCTGCTGTAGCTGGAGGTAGTAAAGAGGGGCTACCAGAACAGAATTGTGTCCTGGACATGCTTTGGTTTAGGGCATGATAATGCTGGTAGTTTCCCCAGTTGTCACCCAACTAATCACATAGTTCACACTTATCCTAGGTTACCCGTTTACCCGTACTAACTGACATCATTTTAGAATGGATTTTGGACCCATTGTTTAGGGTATGAGTGTAAATGGCAATATCAAAAGCAAAACTGTGTTTGATAGGTACATATTATTTTTCTTTCTTTGTAACATTGCCTTCACTTTTTTCACTTTCTGCTGTGGGGAGATGAGGTGCATCTACATTTATTGAAATGCTTACTTTCTTTTGGCTTACTTTCCTTGGCTTACTACCCCCACACACACCCACCGCCTGTAGAGGAGAAGTAGAAAACTAAAATAAAATGATAATATTGAATAAGTGCAGCCCAAGGAAACCTCATAACGCAGAGAAACTAAGAAAGGAGAATGGGAGAATCCTAAACACATGTCTGGTGTCCTGCACTGGTCCCACAGCTTTTGTAGCTCCCTCCAGGCTGTGTCTTTATGACTGTGTCTTTATGACTGTGCCTTTATGACTGTCCAAGACTGGGACAGATATAACAGCCTTAAGGTGCTTACTGCAAGACAAGTGTCTGAGGTCAGAGACTGTGACCATTGGCAACTTGGGCGGCGTTCCAATTGTCATCCTTCCTTCTCTCCTTGTGAATTTTACCTGACCTCTCTCAAAGACGTAGACTGGTTAAGTCAAGGGGAAATGCAACGTTAACAAGGAAATGAAGGATTTAGGGGAAATGGAATGCAGCCATGTCTTACCCAGTCATCCAATCAAGTCACTTATAGACATGCATGGTAACTTTCAATAAGCCACTGACCTAATTCAGACACAATGCAGATCAATTCTGGAGATCTGCATGTATCAATAAATCAGTAAGACCCAAATATGTACAAAAGCAATGGAGTGAATTTATCTACCAATAGTCTTTATTAGAGAATTATTACAAATTGCCATTTTAACTTTACTGCCAAACTTTAGGGGAGGACCTCATAATTACTTAATTAATTCATGAATTCAGTGAAGCCTTGGTAGTAAATGTGATGTTCAGGTAACTATTATGCTTCTACATTTTCTGTTATTTAAAAACACAAGGATCCACACCTCTTCATTCCCAGGCAGACATGTTTGCTTCAATCAGTAATGTGCATAAGCTTTGGAGAAGTGGTTTAAGAAGCTTTCTTTCTCAAATGAAGCACTTTACATTCCCAAATCAGCAGGATATGAAATACAGTGCAAGTTATTGTAAATTAAACTAAAATATGAAGAGACTGAGAAACTGTTTCAGGCTGAGATTTTCACTTAATCACCCCGCAATATATGTGACAGAGATTGTATTTTAAATTTAAGACAAATATGTTTTATTTATTTTTTAACTGGCTGTGGGATATTTCAAATATATGTGCAATGATCAGATTATAGGCACAAATCCTCAATAATCAAAACAACATGGAGCTGCCATGATAGAAATATAAGAAATATTTTGGCTGCTTTATAGACTTTTATTTTTGCTAGCTGATGTCATGTGTTATACATTAATACATGTTTTGTTCTTAACCTCTGCTTATGTATTGTTTAAGCCCTGCTGAGAACATTTTGTTCCCATGCAAGTTGCCAACTCTCAGCCACTCTGTGATGAGCCAACAGAATAGAAACGACAAAGAGCATTAGTATTTATCTTCCACTTAGTCAGTGCAGTTAATGTTTTCATGATATGATTTTAAATCCATCATCAGTTAGCCACATTTAACGTCTCTATTAAGTTGACGTTTTTGATAGTGGACATATTACTCTGTGTAAAAATAACTTGGACGAGTAGTCCAGTAAACCACGTTTTAATAAAAAATTTAAAAAATAATACCATTTTTATGGACCGAAAATAAGACAATTATAATTATCACTATAATAATAACATTATTATTGTTCTTTTTCTTGAAAACGATAAAAAAAAAAAAAAAAGGCTGAGAGCGGCAACCGTTCATTGAGTTCCCCACATTGCCTTTTTGGTGCGGACAAGCCTGCCTGCCTCCTTTTAGCCGACAGGTGGAAGTGTTGTATCGTATTGAAGAACTTGCAATAGGTAGTTGTAACTAGATAGTCATCATCCCGCTCATAAAGCATCTCTCTCTTTAGCAAGTTTAATAGGACTTTTGATAGGAGTTTTTTTTTCTTCTTATTCCCATTTTTCTAGTTATTTTGCGAGTTGAATGGGACAACATAAACCACTCGGCTCCAGGTGGGGGCGTTATAATGTCGATTATTCAAATGATTCTTGGTTTCAGCCAATCGCAGGCGTTGAACCGTTGTTTTCATTTCATACATTATTCATTGGGGACGTGTTCTGCAAGCTTTCAGTTGGCGATTAAGTGCTAGTCGCGATTCATTCTTTGTGCTGAGCTGGTAGGCTGCGCACAAGCAGGCTGTCCCGGTAGCGAGCTTTTCGTTCGCCCGGCGATCAGATTTTGCAGCCTGTAACAAGAATGTCCGTCTATTTTTCTACTTTTATATCGTTGGATATTTTATATGAAAGCTTGCCCTGGCGGTGTTGATGGATGGAATAGAATGAATTCCCAATGTTACTCGGTGGCGATGGACCTTAGTGTTTGTCAACTGAGGAACTTTTCGATATCGTTTTTGTCCTCTGTACTTGGGAAAGAGAGTGCACCAGTCCGGCTCGACAATAGGTGAATAATATAGAAAAGCCTTTGTAATGTAGATTGTACCAATAGCATAGTTACGTTGTGGCTTTGTGTTGGCAGGTAATGCAACGAATGAATGGGTTATAATGAGTCAGTGATTTAATAGGACGATGTGATCATTTATCTATATAGTAAATTGTGTGTAATCACTCTATTAGGAAATAAAAAATGTTAAACTGTATCATATTGTTTATTAATCTGATAACATTGGGTTTATCAGTTGTGCTCTTGAACTATGCCACCGTAATTTCCTAGATCCTATTAGCCTACTGCATGACTTCAAATTAATTGTTTCTTTATTTTTCAGTTCCTCGGGTGCAAGTGTGGTGGCCATTGACAACAAAATTGAACAAGCAATGGTAAGTTTTTACATTTTTTCTATTATATGAAACCTGTTCTATATTACAAAGTGTAAAAGATTGCAAATGACTGCTTCACTGTCATTAAAAATGGCACTGCTTATATTCTAGCCACAAACGTTATGCAACCACTCCCGTCTATTACAAGATAAACGCTTATTATTCAGATTGGGTTGTCATTTTCATAGTTTTTAAGATATATGAAGGATGTAACTTTAGTTCAATTATAGTTAATATTTCATAATATTTTGCCATACATTCAGGAAGGTTGTGCTCCCGAAGAATAGTGTGTGTCTTGCTGTGGCGCCACACGTTTGATTAACGAATGAACGTATGCTTCAGACGTTGTTTTAAGGTGTATTGATACACAACGTACTTTCAGTCTTATCCATCTTTGTAAAATGTTTATGTCAAATGGATTTGATTTTAAACTGGACAGTGGTGTGTTTGACTTTTATTATAAGAAATGTTAAACCAGAACATTCAAATCTTGCAATACTGTTGAATTGTATACAAGCAATGCAGTGCAAATAGGTCCTTGGTGCTCAAGTTATTTATTGATTTGCATGATGGCTGTATCCTGCTGGCTTGTCTGTATTCGATGTGGGTCGGTTGGAGGTTCACACGCGATGCTGAGGTGTTGCTAGGCAAGCGGTGGCCTCGCGGTGCCTCGGTATAAATAACTCGTTCATCCATTGGCTCCTCCCTCGCGATGCAGGAACATTTTGTTCCCTTCACCATTCATTGGGGAGGGGTGGATCCCGGGCAAATTGGGATGCACAATATATTACATGCAAAGTGTTCTTACAGACTGGCTATGCTACCACACACAATAGATTGTCAGACTTATCCATGGGAATGCTACCCACATGGATTTTTAGTGTTCGTGTTACATATTTTACGAATTTAAGACATTTTAATATTAGTTATGTCTTTAGGGTTAGGGCTGTACTGCTTTTAGTGTAATAAAAGTCATTCATTAATTCAAATAATTCATTATTGCTAGTTTACATGCTTCTAATATCAGTTTTGTATGTACTATTTTTTCTTATTTCCACCACTTTTATTCAGCAATTAATTTGTCCTATTCAAAATGAAGTAGCAATAGGATTGCCTCTATTTCTGTTGCTTGCAATGAACAGTTGATCCTCCAACCACAAAGAGATATGAGGGAATAGACTTAATTTCTATAATGCCCTGCAAGTGAATGAGTCTTGAGAAATAAACAATATATAACATCTATCAATCCTGTTTCTTTCTCCTGCCTGTCTGCCTTTTTCTTTATCTTTTTCTCATTCTCTTTGTTTTGTTCCGTCTTGTTTTTCTCGTGTTGATTTTTTTCTCTGTGCCATCTCTATCTCATTATATTGCTCTATTTTTCCATTTCCATCTTCTCCTTCTGCAGGACCTGGTGAAAAGCCACCTGATGTATGCGGTGCGTGAGGAGGTGGAGGTCCTCAAGGAGCAGATCAAGGAGCTCATCGAGCGTAACTCCCAGCTGGAGCAGGAGAACACCCTGCTGAAGACCCTGGCCAGCCCCGAGCAGATGGCAGAGTTCCAGGCTCAGGTCCAGTCAGGCTCCCCTACCGGAATCAGCCAACCTCCAACCCTGGGGGCCCCACCCCAGCAGCAGCAACCGTCCCTGGGCCTCAGCCTGGCCCCCTCCTCACAGAGCTCCGGTACCTCTGGCTAGTCTGAAGGGAAGGGGGAGAAAAGACCCCCACACCAGATCCCAAACGGGAAGAATACAGAGGAGATCGGAGGAAAAGGAGGATGGAGGGATGAGTCTTTCTTTTTTCTTTTTTTTAACCATACTGTGAAATGGCCCACCAAGCTCAGCAACAAGACCCGCTACCGCCCCTCCCCCTATGCTACAGTTATAAGAGAGCACGCTACAAATGACAGAAAGAGAGAGTGTAGACATTATTTTTGCACATTTTTATTTAAGTGACTTTGGAAGACGTTGATGGAAGTGACACTCTCTTGTCTTTGTCGATGTTCTCCTAAGCTTTTAACCTGCTTCAGACAATCGTCGTGGTGATGAGGGTAAGTGCAGGTGAACAGGGCAAACCCAGCCCGGCAGTCCCAAATCCCCGTCTAGAGTGACTGGAGGGAATCTTTGGGATGTCTGGGCTCACCGGGCGCGTTGCATGACTGTCGTAGAATCTCCGCGGTGACTCCTGGCATCGTGCCGTTGTTGCCAACCAGAACTCATATCCCTCACCCCTTTCTTTTTCTTTTGTTGTGAAATTTAGTTTTGTTTAATCTTATCTAAGATCAAACTGAGAAACAAGCACTTTTGTCAGTGATAGTTGTGAGGATTGAGCCAGTCTTAACTGGATATAAGGACCATCCGTGACAAATTAACGGAAGCCATGGAGAATACAAAATTCCCATCTGGAATGGGAAGTAGAAAAAAGAGTAGATCAATAAAATAAAAAATGAAAGAAAAAAATTGAAATGGAAAACAATTCTCACAGCTGTCATTTGGCTTCATAAGATGATGTGATTGAGATGGACAGGAGAGAGGAAGGGAGGGAAATGGATGGATAATGTACATGAGCTGCGCCTCAATGTTCACGATACCACCACCTCCCCCATTCTCTCTCTCCCCAGAAGTATTGATGCAGCATGAAACATTTTAAGGTCTCGGATTTCTTAGAAAGGGCAGAACAAAGTTAGGATCTTGTTTTTACTTTACAGTTGTATTTCATGTTCTTAGTGGTCTGTAAAATAATGAGTGAACGCAGAATACATAGGATACTATTTCTGTTTATACGTTTGTCTTTGTACAGATTCCAATTTCCAAACTAAGCTCCAGCCAAGTGCCTGGTTTCTAACCATAGATACATATATATGTACGAAAATATATATGTATATGTACACTTTTACTCCATTATGTATATATCTATCTATGGTTTTGCCAGGTATGAACTATATAATTAGAACACATTTAAGGATTCTAATTATATGGTGTAAACTACCTGTGACGTCATAACTCAGGGTCGGGAACAGTGAAGGATTGGGATGTCTATCTCGCCACTATAAAAAAAACTGTTCCTCCCGGCTTGACACCGCCTTGTACTGTATTTCAACTCTACATTGCAGTTGCTCACTCGCTCAATGATACTATGAACTCCTCTATTGTATGAAACAAGCTTGTGGTGGTGGTGGTGGTTGTTGTTGTTCTTATTTTTTTATACAACCAAGTGTTTGGGTTGCCATCAGGGCAACTTGACCTTAGATCTCTTGAGTAACGCTTGGTCAAGGAAAAGGCGTAGAAGTATGTCAAGACTAAGTGTTTTGTGCATGTTCCTCAGCCCATCACAAATGTGACGTTACGATTGCACTAAACAGTTGCACCTCAACTTAAATAAAAAAGGAAAATGAAAGTTTTTGTCTAGTGTGGTATTTTATTCAAATAGATTTGCATTGATTATGTCTAGATTTGGGAGTAGTTTTATACGTGATTAGCAGTGCCATAGGTAGCAATATTATCCAACCGATGTAGGACATTTTGTAAATATTGTTTTGAAAAGTTATATTCAGTGACAGTGAGTCTCCCTCATACGTCGTTTGCTCCATAGTCTAGACTAGAGTTGAATTTATATTGTCATGGTTGGATGAGCAGCTAAAAGATGGGAGGAGCAGAACCGCCATGCTAAGGAAACAAAAAGAAAATCTATAGCGTCGTCTGATTGGTCGTAGCGGACCAGCCCCCATTCCATGTTCTCGCTGCCTTTCACAGTCACGTGTACCGTGGTGGGATTAAACAGGGCGAGTGCACATAGCTAGAGATCGGGCTGTTTTTTCTATGAGGATTGGACGTTGACAGCGATTGATGGCCTAGACCGTGCACATATAGTATGAAGCCATTGGCTCAGCCAACGTGATTTCTCGAGCCCCCTTATACATTCTCACAGATTTTTTGGTAGCACTTTTATTTTCTATTTTATGGCAATTATTTTATTATTATATGATGTCAATATTTAAAGTGCATACAAATTGTCTAGGAAGTAACACTATGTTTAGTCTTAAAAGAACACTGGGTCTTATTCACTTACCGTCATAGAAAGAGTTTTCTTCTTAAACTCCATTTTCAGTTTTCGCGAAGATTCTGACATTTACCAATGTTTTCTTTGGGATTTGTTCTAGGTAAGAACAAAATCTACTAACACTCAGGAGCATACATTTGAATGCTGACCTGTTTGTGTAAAATAATTGGTTATCGCGTTTTCTTCAATTCTACAGTTGTATAATATTGTTGGATTTAAAATTACAATAATATTTTTTCATTCATAATATTTTTTTATAATTATCTTACAAAACATTACGGCCTAGTAGACGAAACTGCTGACGTGGGTGGGTCCCAGGTCTGTGTCCAAATGCTCAGCTGATGGCACACCCGGGAGTGTTGTCTTTACAGTAATGACCCTGATGCGCTGGTCCAGTTCATATAGCTCTGGGCAAGCCATTTCCCCCTTTAGTGAGGAAGCCTCTCTCTTCTGTGTTGGCAATATCTCTTTTACTCTCAGACTTTGCGTATCATTTTCTGAAATGTTGCCTCCTCACTCCATAGGTTACAAGAACAGACTAACGTGTATCTAAATTGTATATATGGTTTTCACAAGGACTTCCCTCGTGTTGTCTTTATGCTTCGTTATAGAAAGCCTGGTTGGTCTTGACAGTAACTCGTGTCAAGTTCAATGCAGTCCTCTGAGGAGCTTTACCAAAGCTGTAGCCATGGATTCAACATTGGGGAGGAGCCAAATCTACCGGGGATCTGAGGTTTTGCCTACCTGCAGCAGTCGAGCAACGGCTTCTGCTGGGGTATGGCATCACCACTTGTACAGAACCCATGCAGAACTGCAGTACAACATAACGCTAGAACCGGTATTAATGACAAGTTAGTTATGATAAAATGTACTACTGATTATTTTGAACAGCAAGGTGTGGGTGCCTGTTGTAGCATAGCAACTCACACACACATATGTATACATACTATATATATATATATATATATATATATATATATATATATATATATATATATATACTGTATGGAAGGGGATGTTGAGCATATTTGAATATTTGGGGTGATGTGTGTGTGTGTCCCAATATAGGTATATTATAATTATGGCCCTTAGTTTTACAGTGCTCGGAAGGGCCTAAATCAGTGATACTGAAAAGTGACTCTTCAAAAGGTTCCAAAATAATAGTTAATTTAATAAATTGATGAGCAGATAGAAGATCAGTGTCATGCATGAAAATAACCACATTTCCTATCATACACATCATATCATCATAAGCAGTTAGCACGCTCACTAAACTACCCCTCCAGGCAGACAGGGATTGTTGTAGTGAGTAAAAAGGGGGTTATGGAGAACTAACTAGCAAGCAAAGAAAATGGGTAAAGCTTCACCAAAACTATGCTATACATCTGAAAAACTAGTCTTTAAGGAGGAACAGGAACTGGAATTTTTGTTGTTTTTTTTAGCAAATATTGGAGGAAAATGCATCTGCTAGATATCTGACTGTTCATTGGCACAATTCTAAAGATCAATTCAAGATCTACTTCAATTTACTGTGACATCACACGCCCACCTAACCTACTTTAGCTATTGATTCTTCTGTTGGAAGTGACTTAATGACTTAAGGAATGATAAACAAAACAATATGAACCTGCAAAGGATAGTCCAACAGATCTTTTCTCACTGGCCAGAGGGTTTCAACTGCCTCATACCAAATCACTTATAAAATAATGAAACCATGGGAGTGTATGTGGTTAACAGGTGTCACGTTGTTCCCAGACAACAAAGATTTGATAAAGAATATGAGAAAATGCAGTTGTCAGATTCAACTGATACAGCAGAAAATCTAGAAATGGTCTTGAAGGGAAAATCTTCACATTCCGAGTTCATGAGTGGGGCAATGGGTGAAAGCCTGGATGTCAATGAGATTCCACAGCTACTGAAATTAATCAGAGCTACCGACACTGCACTTGAGGTAACAGAGGAAGTACTGGACACGGTTCCTCTCAAAAACAAAACAACTGGTGAGGAAATGAAAACAGCTTCAATGGACACCATACAAAGTGTATTTTGCACATTATACTCTGCAGCTCATACACTGCGTTTTAAGAATGCACTGTATGTAGTGCCCTAGTGGTCTGCTCACTCTTAAAACGCCATTGGGTCTGGGGGCCCTCACACTGTAGGCGCTGAGGGGCCCTGGTGGTCAGATCACACTTAAAGCCCAAGGGGTCTATGTGCCCTAGCGGTCAGCTCACTCTATAAACCAAGGGGCCTTGGGGGTCCTCACATTGTCAGCGCTAAGAGGCCCTAGTGCTCAGCTCAAGCCTATAAGCACCACGGGGCTAGTGGTCAACTTACACTGTGCGCACTGAGGTCCCTGGATTTCAACTTTCTTTAGAAGTCTTGGTTCATGTGCCGTGCACCAGCTGAGGCTTGGAATCAATAAAGGCTCCAGGGCATTGGCACCACTGGCCCGGTGCGTACTCTAGCCTTGGCACCAACAGGCCTTATTTGCAAAATGTCAGTCTCCAAATGACATTATGGGGAACGTAATTGAACTAGTGAATTTTGTCAGGCACGAGCAAGAAAGCATCAGCAATTTAAATAGCTGTTACTTGGTTTTGCATTGTGAGATAAGATAGCCTATACAGGGGCACATACTTGCATTTAATGGATGTGCTTGAAGCGCTTAAACTGCTGATTGTTGGACTGAGTGAAACCGATCGACTCCCTTATTTGGATGACAAAGAATGGTGTTTACCGTAAGGCTACATTCTTAGATGTACTTAGATGGGCTTAATCTGAAGATGCAGAAATGTATGTAGGTCAAAGCATTTTATGCAAAATGAAAGTTGCTTCATAGCACTATTACCGCTGTTTTTCCAGCGTGCCACATGAGATGGCATGGGTAGACTCCAACACCAACCCCCAGGGTCAACAGCAGTTTTGTGATGTGTTGACTGAACTGAGCGAGAACTACCGTTCTTTCTCGACTTTCAGAACCAAGACAAAAATCTACTAAACATACTCCTCCAGTATTCCAGCCTGTACTATACAGACTCATCTAGCGCAATCCAGTCTGTCCTACACACAGACTCTACGAGGCATTTTTGTGGAAAGCATTTCTCTCTGCTGTTTGAGTGAAGAGTCGGAAATACAATTCAAAATTAATTTGTTTGGATAATTGCTTTAATGTTGGTGGAGCTGAGCTGGGGTCATGGATTCATTGTAGCTATATGCCTATATTTGAGATTTTAATGATTATTTTTATTTAGTAAAAATAATATTGCCAGCTTTTTGTGCAGTCATGCTGTCGGTGTTAGATGTGGCAAGGCACATAGATCATTCGGGTTACTGCCCATCTCTAATGTGGCTCTCTAATTGTCTTAAGTACCACTGGCCTAAACCATGAGATTAGCTAGCCCACATATAGTCAATACATATAGGTCAAACAGTGCCTTTGTAGAAATCAGAGACATCACTTAGCTCCATTTTTCACAGCAAACTGTTGAGAATAATGAGAATGAGAATAATTTGAAATCTGAAAATAGACATGAATATATATATATTCATGACTTCATTACAACAATGTGGCAGAACAATATTTATATTTTTCTGTAAAAAATTAGAATGATTAGTTGTTATTATGGACAGACCACTTGTTGATGACAAATATTTTGTCTGACATCTAGTCCATTTGGGGCAAAGGATGAGGATATCTACATACAATAGGTATTTTTAAAGATTTCCGGTCATAATGTGTTACAATGTGAACTGTGAAATCAATAGTTTGCCTGTCAGCCATGACCATGTAGTCCTCAGCTATCTTACGTCACCATGTTTTCAGTGACTTAATAACAGCAGTGTTCGTGCCGGTAATTCTATTGACTACAACTAATTCAATAGTGAAGCTTGTGTGAATGACTGACTGTTTGAAAACACACATACACACATTTTTCTCTCTTTCACTGACAAATGCACACACCTGAAAATTACAGGCAAGAAAAAAACGTCTGTATTTATATTTTTAAGGGGATTATTCAACCAGTTATGTGAGACACACACACACACACACACACACACACACACACACACACACACCTCTATCCTTGTTTTCCGATGTCACTTAATTAAAGATCATCCCGCAGAGCCCCCGTGAGAAGCTACGAGGAGAGGGTAGTGGAGATTTGTTGCTGAGTGTAGGGAAAGGAGGGCCAACGTGTTGACATACTTACCTACATCCCCGTTCTCTCCCCCATAGATCTATAATGAGTAGAAGGGACACCAACTGTTTTGGCTGGTAACACTTGAGATGTTAGGAAACTAGGCAAAAGCAACAATTCCATTTTCTTTTTGGCTTAGAAATGACACCCAAGATTGCTCTGAGTTAAAATGGCATGTCTTTTCCACAAATTATGTTTCCACAACGCCACCATTGCCTTTTATTCCCTGGGTGTCCAGCCCCAAAGCCCCCTCAAAGGAACTATCAGGAACTGCGCCTCTCCCCCCACTGGGAGAGACAAGGATTAAGGGAATTGAGTCCCCTCTCCTCCTCTCCTCTCCACTGGCAGCCACTAAAACAGGAGTGTTTTTTTTCTTCTTCTTTTTTTTCTCTCTTTTCTCTAAAGAACAACTTGTCAAGGTTCAAAGACCTTAATTATGTATTTGAGTTGTCAAGGTGTCAAACTGCACACATTTGGCTGTCAGCAGTTTCCCTCTGGTATGTTCTAGAGCTGCAGGAGCAGGATGCTCCGGTTTTCCTTTCTCTTCAAATATATTTGCTGAAAACAATTAACTGGCATGCCCCAAAGGAATCTCTTGAGTACTAACTGAAACGACTACTACTGAAGCTCGTACGTAGTCTCAAGAGTAATGTGTAATGTATATGTAAATATATATATATATATATATATATATATATATCTTTATATATATATATATAGTTAACTCTTTAACTACCTTCTCTATGAAGTACTTAAAATGTTCATCCATTAAACAATTTTTATGTTATCTAATCCTTCTTTTCTGGGTCTGCAATAACCCAAAAAATAAAGCTACTCTCTAACATCTGGTAAATAAATCCTGATTTATGGTATCTGACCATTGAATAATAAAAGTATCTAACCCCAGTTTGTGCAATCAAGGAACCTCATGGGTTAGGAAGGCACACTATTGTGAATTGAGTGGCAAATACAAGGCATAACCATGAATGGAAACTAGTGGCATCGTGCCTCTGAGGCACCCAGCCTGCATACACAATAAGGAACAATAAGGAACAGCCTGGGAAGCATGTTCAAATAATATATCATACTGGCCTACTTCTGTCACAATATTACAAGTGTAATCCAATGTACACAGTCCTAAACGTGAGTAAACAGTCTTTCCCATTAGCAATGTGTGACATCATGAACATAGCCCATGTCACGTGACATACCCTGGTTTTACGTGAGAAAGGAGTTTTGGTTTCTTTTTTTGTTCTATCAATACTCCAGACTGACTGCTGGACAAAGGAACATTGCATAGAGGAGCAGGGAAATGATGGTGCAACCGTCTCATCCTCACTTTAATTTGGATGTGACTTCTCTGATTATTATTCCTTTTGTCATAGAAGCCGGTCTGCTCCTCACGCGCACACTGCTGTCTACTCATATTCATCGACATGAATCCCAATTAGTATGATTGTGCAAAAATAATTGTTCCAATTCTGCCTATCCTACTGTATATAATCCTTCTCAAGTTTCAAACATGTTGAATTTGAAAGCTCATCTGGCTGAAAACTTCACTTTGATCATTTTACAACAGTAGCGTAACGTTCGTAGTTCGCCTATGGGTTTAACATATTGAAAGTTCAAAACGTAAGCAAATTTGAAGGTTATTATGGCATATGATAAAAAATGCTTTACAAGCAACAATAGCCTAACTTGAATGATCTGCCTCTCATAGGTAAAGTTGATTGATTTGTTTTTATGAAAGGCCAAATGGTTTGGTTCACTTTAAATGTTGCTGCCATAGAATTGTGGGCCCATATAATCTACTTTCCTTTCGTAAAGGATGGTCCAGTGTATCCTATGCCAAAGTACATAAGATAGAAAACACTGAAGAAACATTCTTTAGCATTTAGACAATTTGAACAGCTCTTATCATGGCTGCCACTTAGAGACTTCCTGGTCATTTCCCTCAGTTGGGAAGATTCGTAAGCAAGCAATTGACAAAAGACAATTCGGATGCAGCCATTAAATCCACTCAAGGGCAGTCAGACAAAGGAAAAACATAAAGTTAATGTGGGTACCAGCACATTCAGGAATCCCAGCCAATGAGAAAGCAGACAAATTGCCAAAGGAGGCAGTCAGGAGAGAAAATGTCGACATCCACGTAAGACGTTCAAAATCAGAGAGGAAAAGTATCGTTTGGAGGGTAGTAATCAAGCAGTGGCAGCAGCACTGGGATAGTGCAACAAAAGGAAGACATTTACATAGCATACAAGAGAAAGTAGGAGTGACAAGTAACAGAGGAGCAAATAGAAAAGAGCAAGTAGTCATGAGCAGGTTAAGAATTGGTCACAGCATATGAAATAGAACATTATTCACTATAGAGAAAAATCGCACAATGCAATGTGTGTCAGGAAATAGACAGTGGAACATGTTCTTATGGCATGCTGGAGATATGAAGAAGAAAGAAGGGTGATGCTTGAAGGTTGGAGCTGACTTTTATACTGGAGCTGACTTTTCCTGTGCTTTTGGGTCAGCAGAGGTGTGCGTCTTGGAGTTCAGACATGGAGACCTTCAGTGTTTAGTATGCGCCTTACTGTGCAAACTGAAAACTCAGTGCCTGTTGCCACCAAACACCACTCTCTTGACTTGCTATATTTCTAACATGCAATCAAACGTCACAGTCAACAAAGCCCTAGCCAGTATTTTATGTGTTTTATCTCAAGCACACCTGATGCAACCAATGAATCCCTTGAGACAACACCTGATTTGCAAATGTGTCCTCTTATGAGGGATCCTATTCAGGGGTTGAATTATTCTGAAACTGCAGTAGTCATTAAAAGTGGCATTTTGTGTTGAATTTGGAGAAACCACTTGTTGTATTAATTGCGTTGAGCCATTTAAATTGTTCTTGTATGATTGTTTTTTTTGCAAACAGCTGAAAGTTTGCTCATAAACCTAATTTGCATGGGAGGTTGAATCATTTTGATTTCAACTGTATGTTTGCTGATATTCCCTCCACAGCGTAGTTATCATAGACGGAAACTGAAAATGTAAGATGACATGGCTCTTTTTGCTATTGGAAGCTAAAAGAATATTCTGTGGCAGGTCATCATTCGATTAAGGTGTTATGGGGTTTCTTCCATGTAGCATTAGATCTGATATACAAGATATTTTCCCTCTACGTACTGATCCATTCAGTATAGGATGAGTACTTTTAAATTGTACAATGGAAAATAAAATGTTCTGCATTATAGTATCAGATGGTGGTGGTTGAATCAACACAGAATCAAGCGAGATAGCACATCGATCCAATACTGTAAATGACCAATGGTTCTCCAGTGGAGTAATGGTTTGTGTTTGATGCCAACCCAGTCATTGTCTTTTATATCATGTCTCTTTATTGCTCTTGATTTCATGGCTTGGAGACTCAACAAAGTACTCAGCAGACAGGATAGCAGTGCATGCCGCAGACACTTTCACAGCAAGGGGAATACTGCTGATCGCTCAAACAAGCAGGCACGCACGGCAGTCAAAATGCCATGTTGCAGCAAGTCAAGCCGTCACACACACAAATTTGAATGCACATATACTGTACATTAACAGGCCTAAAAACTCATAACATACATTCTGTCACGCGTGCATGCGCTGCACCATATATATCCTGAGCAAACACTCACACACTACTCTCTCTCTCCCCCCCCCCCCCCTCTCTCTCTCTCTTTCCCTTTTAATACACTCACACCCTAGAAGATATATCACCAAGAACAAAAGAATGTCAAACGTAGCGACCGTTTTTATAAATAGCCAGCTGGCGCAGTGTTAACTAGACACTATGCTCTGTGAGCAGCCCTGGACTGGAACTGAACCGGCAACTCTTTAGGTCAAGCTCAATTATTGTCAGCACCTTTCCTGGCCTGCTTTAACCCTTCGTGCTTAATCTTGAATGCACAACTTTTGTTCTTACTTTCAGGGTCTAAACTGTATGCAGTCTGAAAAAGATTCTTCACAATGTAAATCTGCTGAGTCATGGAGTCATTTCAGGCATAAAAGACAAAGTGGTAGAAAACAACTGCAGTTCCTATAACCAGAATTGAAATTGAAATAAATACTGTAAGTGGATACATGAAGTGAGGTACTAAGAGTCACCTGGTGGACTGCTGCCCACAGACCCTACACTGGTACATCTGCTGGCTGACCTACGTGCCCCTCCCCAATAGATGGAGAGAGGTCTTTTTACATGTCATTAAACCCTGTGTATCCAAACGGGCTCCTTTGTGTCCCCACACCTGCATAACACGGCTCAACTGAAAATGGCTTTGGATAAGTCACGCTACAAAAATCCATGCTCCCTCACCATCACTTCCTACTCACAACGGTGGGAGTGAGATTGAGTGTTTGAAGGTTTTCTCGGTGGACCAATCACACACCAAGTCATGCTTTGCTGAGGCGGGGTCATAAATACAGGACCAGTCTCAAGTTTGGACACACTTTCTTATTCCAATGAGTGGGAAAGTGTGTCCAAACTTGAGACTGGTCCTGTATGTTTTTCTTTAAAAGGGCAATGGATTTATATTGGAACGTGGACAATTGCATTGTCATATTTGCCAATTTGTGAAAAGGCAAGGTCACCAAAGATGGGCAACAGCGCGTCCAACATGGCTAATTGTGCGTGAACAACATGTCTCAAATCCCATGATCCATCTGCGTACTCCCGCCATCATTCAGTCAGCCTTTATGTTCGAATGGCCTTATAATGATCCCTTCAGTCGACTTTGCATTTCCTCACTGTGTCTGTGTGTGTGTGCGTGCGCTTAGTATACGCTGTTCTACCCCCGTGCAAACACACACATGCTGTCTACGCAAACCACACAGACACACACACACACACCAAGGGCTGGCTCCACCTTGGCAAAGCTTCCTGTTAGTGTTCTTTCTTTGACCAAGGCAGGAAGAAAAACCAGCAGCCTATAGTTTCTCTACACCCCCCCGGCCCTCTGCCTTATATACCACGTTTTCTCGCTCTCTCCTTTGTTGTGTCTAGGACTCCTTTCTCAACTCCACCCTCATCTTACCTATCTCTATTTCTTCTTCTTCATCTATTTCTCCCTCTCTCCTTTTATCATTGGTCCCTTTCCATTAGCTAGAACTCCATCTCCCTGGCATCCCCCTCTCCAAAACTCTTCTCCTCATTGTCTCCTGTCACCCTTTTCTCTCTCTTCATCCATTTCTCCCCAAATTCCAAATCCTACATTTTTCCTTCTTCTCCCCCATTCTCTCCCTGTTGGATCCTCATTCTCGCTCCTTTTTTGTCTTGGTCCCTGGCCCAGCTGCAGGCATTATATGGACTTCTTATTGGCAAAGAGATAGACAAAGCCCGGGTGCCAAGATGGGGTACACGGTTGCAGGACTGTCGGACATCAAATAATATCTTCCAACAAAATAGGTTGATTAGGACTGTGATATTATATTTATCAAAACATATTATATATCAATTATATTATATACTGTGATTTGATATACTACTTTGGTTTATCTGGTTGTGCTCCAGAGCGTTGGGCACCAAAAGGCTGTTTGTTGCCTTGAGCATGTATAGTGAGGGGTGGCAACGCAGAGGGACTAGATATATTCAGTATAGTGCTGACTATTTCTGGTGGATTACCTTTTTAGTAGAATAATAATAACAATAATAATAATACTTTTTTTTTCATAAAAACCAGAGGCAGGTTATGTTTATGTATAGTTTTTGTGTCTATATCTTTACACACACACATACACACACACACACACAATATGGCATATATGTGAGTGAAAATGAGCGAGTGATATACAAAATAAAAACACCAAACGTAATGTGAAGGCGTGGCGACGATAAAGTACAGTAGAACAATAGAATGATATGAGAAAGAAACTGCACAGGACAGCGCGGGAAGCACACACACACACACACACACACACACACACACACACACACACACACACACACACACACTGTATACTCAGTTAAGATGTAGGTCAGCCAATGTGCTCAGAGTGTTCCCCCGCCATAGGCAAACGGTGGTGCCCCCCCCCCCCCCCCCTCCCTCCCTCTCCCCCGCCCACCCTGATGCTGGATCTCTGTGGAGGGGGCTGAGGGCTTAATGTGGAACAAAGTGTTCCAGTACAGCTTGTCCATATACAATACAGACACACATTATATCTGACTCACTTGCACAGACGTGCGATGGCGCTCACACCCATTACACACACTAACGAGGACTTAAAACACACGCACATGTGACTGAGGACACAGTGACATATTTAAACAGACTATATAGCTGTGGAGATAGCGTAGAGTACAGCGCTCCCATTACTGGGAATGTTTACCCCCATCTCTCCACAGCTACCTTATCTCTCAGTCAGTTCATCCATCATGCCGTCGCACGGTAATAAATTGCAGGTGCACACACAGGACTGACACTGTACATTGCCTGAACATCCCATAATATATAGGGTTAACTTTGAATAGAGACGGCGTAAACTGTGCAACCACAACTGGATGGATGTATATCGTTGGAGTTGCATAACATCTCCTAAAGGGTTGTTACTCACTGCCAACGGTCTAGTAGAGGGCTCTTATCAACGGGGTGGACAGTGTCTCCTGGGACGCTGTGTCCTGGGACTCTGCAGGCCGTTGTAATATGTCACATTACTACAATTTTCAGCCATAGATTAATCATAACGGAAAGCATGAAATCCCATCATGTAATGTTTGATTCAAAACATAACCATGTGATCAGTTATCTGTAGCTTATTGCAGTGTGTTATATTAAACACTTGACATTGCTTGTTTTCTACAGACATTGAAGAATTTTAACCATGCCAACTTTGACCACCAACTTGAATAATGAAACCCAAATTGGTTTAAATGCAGTTTCCTTGGTACGGAGAATACTGTCACGGTGTACAGAGCAAACCCACACCCATATAGGCAGGCAAGCAGACGAGGAAGGATCCTGCGCACAAAGAAAAACAATTAGAACAGACAGGGAATGGGAACACAAGTAACTTGTTGCTTGAACTAGAACAGTCTGAAGCAGAAACAACAGTCTAACAATGAGTGGATGAAAAACCAGAGAATATATACTGCTGAGTGGATGAGTTGATTGAAGTCAGGTGAGCTGATAGTAACGAGGAGCAGGTGTGTTGTTGGAGCTAAGAACCAGGGAAGAGAGGTAGAGAGACCGCCACAACCAGGCCTCAGACACACAACAACAGAGAGACCAGCAGGGAGCACAGAAGTTAAGGAAAGCACACATTAACACAAGGGAAAATGCTGGGGTATGGCTGTGGCCTCCGGGCAACCCACCATACTGGTCGGGAGGCTCACCAAGGCTCCGAGGGCTTGACAGAACGCCTTACACAGCTGGGACATGAACTGGGGTCCACGGTGGAAGGTGATATCTGCAGGAATCCCATGGATGTGGAAGACATGGTGGATGGGGAGGTCCGCTGTTCCAGAGACTGTGAGGAGTTAGGGGAAAAGATACAAAGAGATCAGGGCTTTAGAGAATCTGTCCACAATGGTGAGTATTGCAGTGTTACCCTGGGAAGGTGGGAGGCCGGTTACAAAACCCAAGGCGATGTGAGGCCGTGGATTGAACTGGCAGTGGAGGCAGCAGAGCGTCTGGAGGCTCTGCTGTGGGCACACACAAGCATGAAGGCACAGGTGTCAGCATTCATGGTGGGCCACCAGAAGTGTTGTTTCAGGAGGGACAGGATGAGGCTGATTCCAGGATGGCACGCCAACTGGGAGATGTGAACCCACTGGGAGACTTGGGAGCGGGCAGGATCAGACACAAAGACACGGTTCGGAGGGATGTCACCTGGATCTGGTTGAGTTTGCTGGCCCTCTCTGAACACTCTATCTCCCACGTCACCGGACGAGGGGAGAGTGCTGTCTCGGTTGCTAGGAGCTCCTTTGGGGACATGGCGGTGACTGAATGAGGATAGGTGCGGAGGTGAAGCGTATCTGCCTCAGGAGTCCAAGGAAAAGATGAGAGAGCTGAGGCTTACCCAGGTGAGAGACGCTGCAACCAAGCACACATAGGTCTCAATAGCCTCCCTTTCAGGACCGGACAGGTTGCACAGGCGACTGGAAGGCAGGGTAGCTCCAGTAAGTCTGTTTATGGCACAGTTTGACCCAATAGGGTCAGAGGCTAGGCAACGGATGCTTGTGTGTGTGTGTGTGTGTGTGTGTGTGTGTGTGTGTGTGTGTGTGTGTGTGT
The DNA here is from genome assembly GCA_017639675.1 of Aplochiton taeniatus. Classification (NCBI taxonomy): domain Eukaryota; kingdom Metazoa; phylum Chordata; class Actinopteri; order Galaxiiformes; family Galaxiidae; genus Aplochiton; species Aplochiton taeniatus. The sequence goes on from CM030191.1 coordinate 4,648,526, forward strand.
GTGTGTGTGTGTGTGTGTGGGAGGGGGTTGAAGATATTGTTCTGCAGGTTTGTGTCTCGTGTATAAGGCCTTTTTTTTCTAAAATAGCCAGGTGTCGGTTCAGTGTAGAACAAAAACTTCTGTTTAAAGGTTTCTGACATGACTAGGGGATTGGTGATGTGGTGAAGAAACAAGTACTATATACACTGCATAGGAGGGTGTCCCAGTAGTTGATGGAGGGACAAGGAGAGAGAGAGTATGTGTGAGCTTTTTGGGTACAAAGAGCTAGTCCAAGAGTTAAGAGTTCTCCCCGTGTCCATGTAAAATGTGTGTTTTTGGGAAGAGGGACAAAGAGTGTAGATATGTTAATGGGAGTGTGTGTGTTTTGCCGTGTAGGGGGTATAAGTATGTCAAATACGTACTTTCTTGCTGGTTTTCCCACTGTATACATCATTTTTATGTGAAAGAGAGCTAAGTTGGGAAGACGTTCAACAACAGGAATGCATGTATCTGTCCCCTCCTCTCCTAGCAAGAGGCGAGGTTTAAGAAAGAGCAGAAGTCCGTCCCACTTCCCCGTACCCCAATTCATTCATAATTCAATGCCACAATGTTCTCGCTGGCGGAAAGAACAGGCTGGGGCTCAACCCTCTCGCATGCACACACAAGTCCAACGTGATGTCACTGTGACACACTGACATAACAGCGCCCCCTGACTGCTACACCTGGAATGGATTGTCCTTGTTTCTTTGCGTGTAAATATCCCTGTCACATTGCTAATCTAGGCGGGAAACCACAGGATGTATTCATGGAAATAAAAGCAATCAAAGAAAAGTGTCTAAAAAGAGTAGAAGTTTAAGATTTAGAAATCTATGTTGAGGTTTGGTGCTTGTAAATGTTGGCAGAGGCTGTTGAAAACTCTTGTTATCAAAAGACAGCATAATTTCAAAGTTAAACAGTTCATATGAAATAAATCTCTGCTTTCTTGACGTGCTGCGTACTGTATGTACAGGCCCCCAAATACAGACACGTTTCTTGGAGCTTGCAGGAATGCCAAATGTTCACCTTTGGACTGAGGGGACAACCTTTCAGAGCCCCAACATTTTTGCCAATAGTTTTCGAATAGTATCTGACAGACTTTATTACATTCTCCATGTTACATATAGCATCTTCAATTTTTTTGTATTATCTTATTTGGGAACATATAGTTCCAAAAGTCCCAAACTGAGGAATGTCCCAGAGCACTGATGGGTTCAACAAGTTCAGCCAAACCACATGTAAGATATATGGTGTGCATGTGTGTTGGGAAGTGCTGAAAGGACAGAACATGTTTGTGCGTGAGAATATGCGCACTCACAGTGTGAGTTCAGTGTGAGAGAGGGCTTGTTAATAAATTCAGTGAGTAATGTGTGTATCTGTGTCTGTGAGTGTGTTACATGACCCTTTTGCAGTAGAGCTGAGAGTTGGCGTGTGGGTACATTGATAGTGGGGAGGCCAAAAACCGTAAAGAGGTTTGGGGTTGTGGGTTTCCTCTTCTGTTTCAGCCCTCCCTCCACACACACACACACACACACACAGACAGACAAGCACACGTATGTACACACAGAGATATAGACGCCAATGCAGCAGAGAACAGTACGTTCAGTACCAAGTGAAGGGAGGAGAGAAGAGAACAGCTGTAATACATATTTAATGCAGACAGACTGAGAATGCTCACACATACACACACCAGCTGTCTGCCACTGTTGGGCCATCTACTGAGCCATAGATGGAGGACACAGACACACAAATGAACAGCTAACAGCAAATTATATGAAAGTATTGGAATTTTTGATCCATTTGGCTTGGCCCTTTTCTGCAGTTTTTACTTTCTTAACCTGTACTCTTGTGAAGTCTCATCAGCCATCTAAATTTGAGTAGTTAATTTGTATTAACAATAATGATTAGTTTGTGATGTGTTCATCTGCTGCCATTAAATGGCTGACTGAAACGAGTGAGGTTGTTTGGCACCTGAAGTATGCCGAGGACCGGTTTTGTGTTGGGCTAAAATGTCTGGACAACGACCGATTATTTTTCATTGTCAGCGTAATTGCGGACAAAGTTTTACATTGTCACCGGCCTAATAATTTATGAGAATTCCAAGCTATCTTTTGAATAATAATAATTCATTTTATTTATATAGGGCTTTTCAAAGACCCAAAGACGCTTTACAGAAAAAGAATAAGACAATAATGCTCAGACGGAGAGCAACACACTAGAGTACAGTGTTGGTAGAACAGGGATGCTTTACCAAAATCCTGTCCCCACAAATAATGTCACTAGCTGCATATCTTTTTGCCATTAATGCCTTAAAAGTTTGCCATTGCCATAGGCTACTTGTCCAAATATAGCATAAAGTCATATTCAATACATATAATGATGCATGTAATAGACATACCCAATGCATTCCATGCTGATTGTGTGTGCGTGAGCCTGTGACTGTGTTTGTTTTTTTACCCTTTTCTGCAGTTTTGACTTTCTTAACCTGTACTCTTGTGAAGTCTCATCAGCCATCTAAATTTCAGTAGTTCATTTTACATTTTTGTTTTACGCTGACAACCTCCGCCATGTGGAATTATTTCAGGGAACTCAGTCTCATCATTGGTGAATGCGTCTATATTTTGAGAAAGGTAGCAGGAGGATGGATGATGCAGTGCATTTGACACAGAATTGAATAAGAGAGAAGGAGCAATAACTTATTCATGTAAAATCATTGAATTGGCATTCAGTCCATTAAACCAAGTTATTAAGAATCTATGTTGTTTATGTAGCAGATTGATGTGGTCCAGCTCTAGTTTTGATCCATTCTTTTTATTCCAATTCTATGATGTCCTCCATCAATTCCCGCCTCACAGTCAAGTTCCGAGGAGGTCTCTTTGAATCTTTGAACGTGGAGGCGTGTGAAAACATTTTGCAAGCCAACACACATCACACATGATATGACCACATCCCAAAATAGTATAATCCTTAGGGCAACCCTTCACAAATTCACGTACATACACATGCACAGACACAAACACAAACATGAATGGTGTGACACAGATGTTGTAGTAGTGTAGTGTTGTCGCCAAGACCACCGAAACCAAGACCAAGTACCAGAGTGTACCGAGGCCCAGACAAGACCTAGACTTTGAGGTGTTGAGACCGAGACAAGACCAAGACCAAGGCAGGACAAGACCAAGACCAAGGCAGGGCAAGACCAAGACCAAGGCAGGGCAAGACCAAGACCAAGGCAGGGCAAGACCAAGTCAAGACCAAGTGCGCGGGGGGAGGCGTGATGACAGCCTTTAACATTTCCAAATACGAAATGAGTCCAGTTATTGTTTACATTTGAACTCTTTGGAATTGTATGTGTACTGTGTGCCAAGTACATTTTGTCAGCGTGTGAGTTTGCTTGCCTGGGGCATCTTTGTGAAAAGGAAAAACGCCCATCTTCTGGGTACATGCTAATGAGGCCTGTAATACACACTGTAAGGAGGGGACTGCAACGGCAGATTCCTGTGATTTCCCATGTGTGTTAAGGTCGCTGTTTGAATTGGGGATGATCTATGGCTGGATGTGTGACGGTGGGTGGTTGTGCAGGGGCATCCAGTCCTTGTTAGCATACACTGGGGCCTGTCGTCTCCAATCAGCTCAGGGCAGCCACCAGAACGGAAGCTGGAACAGCGTGAACCAAAACAACAACAGCAGAGTTTAACAGTTAGAGGAAACCCCTCGGCTTTGTTCTGGCCAGGACATTACAGCTAACTGACTAACTATCTAACTGAACAGTGATTGCTGGTATCCGGCAGCCATTTCATCACCAACTATCACCCAATAAAAAATCAGACCAATAGTGACATTGTTGTTCTTTTACTTAAATAGGACCAAGTTTCAGATCATACACATTCTAATTACAGTGTTCACTATATTGTTTTAAGATTTCTTTGAATTTTTTTTACTAAAACACATACAAACAAAGCTGAAAAATTTACCACAGAAAAAGGCGTAACAGTAAAGACTAAAGGGTACAAAATTTTCTAATATTATATTTGTAAGATCCTCAGTATGCCTTTGAGAGGCTGATGTCCTTCCATTCACATTTAGTTGAGGCTACTGCCATCTCATGGCAATATGTAGACACGTATGTGGCACGCTCTCAGTCCCATAATCACTAATAATATTCAGGGTTGTTCTATAAAGTGTGTGGTGAATGAATTAATATAATATATAATAATAATAATATAAAAATAAAAATAAAGACCTGACGGGTTGGTCTAAATGACTAAATGACAAGCAAACTGAACTTTTCTAATAAACACTTCGTACAAGATTAAAATCCTCTAACTTTTAAGTTATGTTGGGAATTTAGCCCTCTTCTGTCTAAGAGTAGCAACTGTCAGATTGGCTGAGGACAAAACGATGTTTGCTCCAATTGTAGTTTAGCCTGCGTGACTCAGGCAGACTTAATATAACTTGGATTAAACTCAAAACGGTTTGGGAGATCGATGTCATCAAATTGCTGTTTCCTATGTCTTGAGCTGTCTTTTCAGCTCCTCAATCTGTCTCTCCAGATGGTGAATGTCATCTGACATCTGCCTGTGGTCTGTCTGGGCCTTCTTCAGCTGGCAGTGGAGACGCTTCACTATGGCCTCGTACCGTCGGCTCTGGATCTGGGGAATAGAACACAATCGGAATAGACAGTGGAATCTACAGTCCCATGTTTTATTCCTGATAACTAAACTTACACTGGAAAGTTATAAAAAAGGTTGGCAAGTTTTAAAAAATGTAAACTTTGTACCCTTTCAACAGAGATGAGCAACTCGTATTACAAAAATGTGTGATGAAAGGATAAAACAGATGAATAGTAAGCCATTTTGTTGACTATGATTACCTGTATGTCCTTCTTGATGAGATTGTGGTTTTGAAACTCCTTTAGGATCACCTCTCTCCTTTCAGACACGGCTTCCTTCAGAATAGAGATCTTGACTCTTAGATCATCCATTTCTCTCTGGCAATGAAACATGAACATAATGAAACAACAATAACACAAACTTATCAAATGTTGATAATCATTTAGTGAAATGTATTCAAATATTCTGTATGCTATGTTATTCCAGGACATCACAGTCACAGAGGTTGAATTAGGCCTTGCAGTTGTGACACTGGTAGAAATGTTTTATAAACACTGATAGCCACTAAACCAATTGTGAAATACAAACACACTCTAGAATGTGACATCCATATAATGGGGAAAATATTCTGCAAATATGTACTCTGGCAGATACTGTAAAACGTGCTTTCTTCGACACCCATGAAACGTGTAACAATCAACAGTCCAGTTCAAGCGCGTCGACTGCTCTCTCTATGCCCTGACCTGTGCCTGCCTCACAGCATTTCCACTTGGGTTCTCCAGGTCTGCCCTCAGCTCCTCTTTCTCTTTAATGAGCTGCCGCACCACAGCCCTCTCCTCCTGCAGCTCCCTGTGGGCCTCAGTCAGGCTCTCAGCCTGGGACACCACTGTTCGGTGCCCCTCCATCTTTGTCCTGTACGTGTTGTAGCCCGCCATTACCAAGCGGGATCCCTCCTCCTTTAAGTTTCAGGTTGGACTTTAGTGTAAAACACTTGAGAGATTACTCACATGCTTCTATTATTTTCCTTGTATCTCGCTCAAAAGCTTAGTATCTTGTAAATACTAGACACAAAACCTAAGCGTACTTTTAAAACAATCGTTTGTGAGATCCTAATGTTTGGAAGACTGTTTGATAGACACAAAATCACTAACAACCTCATCCTCTGTCTGGAACCTCAGGTCTATGTTTTGGTTGTAGATGGACAGGGAGCGCTGTCTTGTGTCGTGGCCTTGGCGCTGCAGATGTTCCATCTTGCCCTGCAGAATCAGCATCTGTCTTGTCTTTGCTTTGAGGTCCTGTTCTGCCTCCTTGCCTCTGTGCTCCATGTCAGACAGTTTCGCCTCGATTGATAACCAAAAATAGGACTGTCAACTATAGTATAGAAAGCAGGGTTTCAGATATTTACAAGGAGTAATACAATCGATCTTGGTTGTTAGCCCCATCTCAATGTAAATAGACAGAGCTGTAGCCTAAAGTGCAAATTGTATATATTGGCTGTGGTGAGAAGAGGATTTGATGTGGCATGTTGAGATAGGGTGAAATCTATATAATCTGTATAAATCTGCTGAATAAACGTAGTAAATAATTAACCTGAAGAGAGGCCAGTTCCTGCTGTTTTCCTCGGAGTGCCACAGTCTGAGCATAGCCCTGTTCGGACACATCATCCAGAGCTTCAGTGAGGGAAAACCCATGCTCTCCATCCTTGTCTGTATATTCAACACACATGGCTTCAACTAAAGAGGCATTTTAAACTAAAATGCATTCTACAAGTATGTTAACTTATTGAAGATAACGTATTGAAGGGCTGATTACTCTATTGTTGCTAGCTGATAGCTGGCTATGTTGGCTTTGCAGGCAAGGTAGCGTTACGTTTCCAATAACCCTTTTTCAATGAAAATGATCAAACCCTGCAACTTTACCACCTGGTAATTTATCTTACATTAAGCAAAACATCAATCTTATACATAGACAAAGCCTACCATGATTGCCAGCTTTCCTGAAGGTGGACATGTTCATAAAAGAAGGAAAGCTTGAAAGTAAGAAAGCTTTAGCGCCAATATCTCATATGGAGACACGCGCAGCTGTTTAATGCAAAAGCTCACGCAGTACCAAGTTGTAGGCCGGGAAACCCCCGCAGTAATTTTACATCATTACCCAGAAACCCAGTTGGATTCAGATTATTACTTCCGGTGTCCTATGACCACTATTATGCTGCCTCGTTAGGTGTTAGGCCAGTGTACACATACGGTATACACTTTAATGAGGGTTTCCTCTCAGTTCAACGATGATTGTTTCTCAATTGATTCGCCTGTGTTCTTCCTGCGCCCGCCGTTTTTCAATTCACAATCAAAGAGGGTGGGGTAAATTCCAAAATAGAAGACTAATTAGCTTTTCAACCGTACCGCTGCCATGCAATTGGATATCAGTATCGCTAATTCGCCACAGTCACAGTGATTTAGGTGATTTGTACAGGAAGGAATCGGTTCAGCGACACCTTCAGCAACTCATGGAAGAATATAGACATCTTGCACAGACTTTACAGCATGAGTATTTGGGTGATTTGGACAGAAAGTATATAAACAAGAGACATAAAGAATTGTCGCCAGTTGCAAAAGCATTTCAGAAAATTGAACGTGCTATAAAAGACCTTCACGAGGTCGAATCTATTCTTCATAGTAAGTATTTCTGTGTCGTGGTTATATCACACCACAAGATGTCACCGTTGTACAACAACAAACTACAAATGCTGATAGTTCAATGTAGGTGTTCTCACAATATTGTCCTGTGTTAATCTTTCACGATATTTTGATGTGTCTGCAGTTACAGTTGACACTGGAGAAGAAGACCAACAAATGATCCAACTATTAAAAGAGGAACAAACACAGGCCAAAGACATAATTGAAGCCCTGAAAAAAGATGTGAGAGCATCCTTTCAGTCCCCTGCTAAACCTTATCTGCAGTAAAATAGCTACACATCTAACATATTATTGACCTTACTTGAGTTGTTCTGTCTGATTTCAGTTGATCCTTTGTCTTGTGCCCAGTGACCCCCATGACTCCAGTAATGTGTTGCTAGAGGTGATGTCGGGGCGGACCACAGGAGGTGAGTGGTGGTAACTTAGAAACTATAATACTGAATTGTCCAAACACTTTATAATAATTCCCAGCAATAGACTTTAACAAAATTATTGCACGCAGCCTTTAAGAGGCCTCAACGTTTCAGTTATGAAACCAACCACATGTGATGCAGGTGATATCTGCCAGCAGTTCACCAGAGAGATGTTTGACATGTATCAAGGTTTTGCCAGCCACAAGAACTGGGACTTTGAGGTATTCAACTACACACCTGCTGAATATGGTGAGGCCTGATTCTCCATCTTTCCGTTTTCCTGCGATTTTCCTTTTGGTCTGTGTGTCAGTTTGTCTTCCTTTGTGTCTGTCTGCCCAGCTCTCTACTCTGCCTGTTGACATACACAGACAAAGGAGGGCATAGATGCAGTTGAAAGTATATTCAGTTCATCACCTTTGTGCCCCAAGTGACAGTTTGAATGACGACTGACCCCCCCCCACAGGTGGTCTGCACCATGCGGCGGTGAGAATCGCTGGGGAGGGGGTGTACCGTCGTCTGAAACACGAGGGGGGTACACACCGCGTTCAGAGGATCCCCGAGGTGGGCCTGTCCTCCAGGATGCAGCGCATCCACACCGGGACCATGACCGTTATCGTGCTGCCGCAGCCCGACGAGGTACTGACTGACTGTTTTCTTCGCATCCGTTTCTTTGTCTGTGTGACTGTTTCATTTATTCGTTCATGTGCATGGCTGTTTTTCTGACTGGTTTAGTGACTGCCTTTCTGATTGAGGGATTGTCTCTCTGTCTGTCTATTGACAGAGCTCTTTCAGTCAAAACTGTAGCTTAAAACAACCTTTAAAGAAGTTGTTAGGTGTCTATTTTCCACTGGTTGAAAGCTTTTGTTTAGTAAGGATTTGAAAAAGTCTTACTCTGTCTTAGCTGGACGTCCACATCGACCCCAAAGACCTGCGCATTGACACGTTTCGATCTAAGGGCCCCGGAGGACAGAGTGTCAACACCACAGACAGTGCTGTCCGAATAGTTCACCTTCCTACAGGTGAAACACATCAGCAGACCCCAGAATCTAACTTGAACTGTTTCCTACTTAAAGTCAATGTTTGGGTGGATATATTGTCATGCCTTCTCTTCTGCCTATCATCCCATGTATCCTCTTTAATTAACAGACCCACTGGATAACCCATAGGTCATTATTTAATTGAATGTGCTAGGATGGGGTGAGTTTTTAGTTGTGGTATTTACTAAACGACATTGCATCATTTACGAAGCCCTATCCCCTCCTTATTTTTCCACACAGGCACTGCAGTGGAGTGTCAACAGTCCCGCTCTCAGCTTCAGAACCGGGAGACTGCCATGGGCGCGCTGAGGACACGCCTTTACCAGAGCATGAGGGGAAAAGAGACGGAGCAGAGGCACACAGCAAGGAAACAGCAGGTACTCACCATAGCAACCCCTTACTTTCTGCCCCCCTTTCTTCGTGTCAGAATTCCCACAAAATGTTTGTTTTTTTAAAGCTTGATTTTTGTCATTCTCAGTTTAGGCCAAATGCACAGCTTTCTCAGCAGAAAAAAATGGCTTTGGTGTGGTTGGTTACTCTTTAATGACATTTTAAAAAGACTCAAATGTACCCCAAGAGTCTAACCGAAATCGTCAATTTTGAAGTACCATTGCATTTAGTCTTGTCCGGCAGTGTAGAACCTCTTCTCAGAAATAATTGTTTTGGCACTGCATTGGTGCAAGACAAGTATTGTCCTTTATCTAGGTGGAAGTATTTTGCTTCTCTACATACAGGGCGTGCACCAACTTAACTAAGCTGGTACAATGTGTACACCTCTCTCCAGGTTGGTACTCGCTCCCAGTCAGAGAGGATCCGAACCTACAACTTCAGCCAGGACCGTGTCACAGACCACAGGACTGCATATGTGACACGAGATATCAAGGTAGGGCACTCACGTTTCCTGGGCCTAGATTTAAATCCTTGTCTGAGACAATGACACACAGACAGACATACTTAACTTTATAACGTATTCTCTCTTAGATCAAATTCTTGTTCGTTTCAGGTTTTTTGGGTCACCCTTTCCATTTCCACCTTTAAATGCCATCCTATCCTACTTTGTCCAGGAGTTTATGAAGGGAGGGGAGGCCCTGGACCAGCTCATTTCAGACGTTCTGCAGCATGGAGAAAGTGAGTCCCTGCTGGAGCTGGTGGACAACCTCCAGCGAGCGCAGCCTGAGCCGGGACTGGTCCAAGACTGAGCCTCTGCTTCCACTGTGGTAGAAGGAAGACCGTTACTAGAAACTGACTTTTCAAATCTGTTTGGGTTGTTGGAATTGTTTCATTCGCTGGACTTTCATTACATTGGACTGCCAACATTTTAATTGTGGTCTTAGACACAGTACAAATGTATTCATCGGGACTGTCATTTCACTGAAAACCATGGCAGTGCATAATGGCTAATTTGATCACATTGGAATGGACACTACTTCCTTTGCCATGAGCATGTTTATCAGCTGCATACAGTAATACACTCTGCTAATAGGCCAATTGGTTACACCACATCTGTGTATGCAGCTGTATTACCTTTGTCAAAGGAATAATGTCTACATATGTTGTTGCTCCAATCTGAAATGTGTGATTTAACTATTGAAAGGAGGAAGTGATCGCACTGGCAGGATCTTTATTCAAGCTAAATTAATTGCACATCATAAGGTTCCCAACTAAATAGTTATTCGTTCGCCTTTAATCACTTGCTTTCACAATTTGGGAAGTGTCAAGATGTGAATATCACAAAAAATCCTAGCCCCCTTTTTTATATATAAATTATACAGGTTAAGAAATACAGCAGAGATATAAAATAATATTTAACAGTTGTATGCATGTTTATATTTCTGTATTCTTCACTGTAGACATGGGGAAATCATTTCAACATACTTTGAAAGCCAAACTTTTCCACAGCTCCATTCAACACATTCATGTGCAGTTCAAATACATACGACAAAGTGGACAGCTGCTTGTGGAGCTGAACCGCTTAAAAAAAAAAACTGGACAAAAACATTTCTTGAAGTTCTGTACCAAAGTGAATAATGTCGTAGCTCCTGAGAAAACAAGACCTCTTAAGTTGAGACGACTGGATTCCAAACAACACTAACGCACCGCACTTGTGCAGAATTGTACACTTTGATAGAAAAATACTCTCCACCGCATCCTCAAAAATGTCACTGCTATGAAAACGAGATGGTCTAGTGCCGCTCAGTCATCCTCTTCTCTCTTTCTGAGACTTCTGGCACTGCCGTTCTGTGCTTTCCTCTTCCTGAACGAGGCGGGACCACCCCCATCTCCCAGCGAAGTGATGGTACGTTCCTTGAACTTTGGTTTGGGCTCAGGGGGCAGTTCACCTGGAGCGGGGTAGATCACTCCTCCCTCTACCTGTGGCAACTGTAGGTCTACCTTCTCGCTACAGGTAAAGGTAAAATATATTATTTGTGAAGCCAGCTGCTTAGATACCTGAATATGAAAATTCATCATTTAAACTCTGATTGGACCTATCCACTTTGCATTCTTACGATGGGTCTGCTGTACTGTAAATGATCGAACCTTCTATCATGATTGACTGGTTCAATTCAGTCATTTTAAACGCACAATCATTGGAGGTGGGCAACACTTACTATGGGTCCTGCTCTTCTTGGATCTGTTCCCAGGCTCCATACGCCGTGGCCTGGCGAGACCTCTTGACTAGTGGCCCCTCCTCTTTCTTTTTGTTAGCCACCTCCTCAGGCAGAACTGGTCCTCCTTTAGTCCCTTGGTCTCCTTTCTCCTCCTTTTTATCGTCTTCACTGCTGGCCTTGTCCTTTTCCTCCTTCTCTGAAGACTCAATCTGGCCGTCTTTCTTTTTCTGAATGGAACAAGAAAGCAAGCTAGTTAGTAAAAGCTATTAACCGGTTCAACGTTTTAAACTGAATTGGCCAGAAGAAAGGTTTACAATTATTAAATAATTGCCTCTTACTGACTAGCCAGCCAATCCTCACTGCATTTCAATCTGCTCACCCTGAAGCTGCTCTTGGGATCTTTGGACAGCTGGGAATCCTGTCCTTCAGGTCCACCGTCCATAGCTCCTTGGCCACCGTTGGAGCAGCTGTCCTCCTCACCTGGGACAGGATCTGCCTGGGGGGATGAGGGATCCTTCTCTAGGCTCTCTGGATCTGCACTAGCTCCAGACCCAGACCTAGACCCCCCCTCAGCAGGGAAGCCAGCAGGTCGCTCCCAACTGGACTCTGGAGGAGGGAGTTGGGTCAGGATTAATGTGAAACTCGGTTTTAGGAGGATACTCTGAAAGGGTCTCCGAAATCTAGATCTACTGAGGCAAATGACAATCAAGCGTACCTCAATTCACACAATTTCCATATCATTAGTCGGTAACAAATAAATAGAAATGTACTATTCAAGGTCGTCATTTTCAAGCATTTTCACACTGCTATAGTTTTAATTCTGTTATTCTAGAAAGAGAAAATTAGACCAGTAAGGTCTGATTCCGTTAAGGTGGTATGCGATGTGAAAATAACAAGTGTGTGTGTGTGTGTGTGTGTGTGTGTGTGTATTAGTGCTGGCCGGGTGCAAGGCTGACCTCCGGTCTCAGAGTGGTAGTAGTATGTATAGCCATCAGGACTGACTGCCTCTACCCACACACTGCCTGAGGAAACCTTGACAAACAAAAAATAGTGTGATCCAGATGTTATCAGTATAACACATTCATCATGTCATGTTAAATGAAGTGAGGATGCAAGCGCAAAAACCAAACGTCACTCTAAACATCCCATTGTCATCCACATATAACATCAACAGCAATGAGCCTACCTGGCTCACAGCAGCCTGTGCACAGGTGGAACTTCCTCCCTCAAACCCATCGGGTTGGTCCCAACGAGAGTCTAGAACAAACAACACTGTTAAGGACCATATGAGTTGTGGGATCGGTTATGCCCATATGTTTTATTCACAGCCCTGCTTTGGCTCGTAGGTGGAGTATTACATTTTAGAGTACATAATATGTGACTGTCTTATAGTCCTGGTGACCTATAAATTCTGCTTTTGGTTCAAAAGAGGGCCAGCCCTGGCCACGCTCACCTCCAGTCACTGAGTTGTAGTAATATTTAAGTCCATCCTCTGTCCGTCCTTCCACCCATTCCTCTGCTTTACGGGGTTCTGTCCACGCTCTTCCTTTAGGCTTCTTTTTGTGCTCTCGTCGTGGTGGGGGCTTTGGCTTAGTTTGACTTGGAGACTGGACCCGAGCTGGGGTTGGTGCTTGGACAGGAGATGGGTCTGGGGAGTCTTAAAGGGATATTTTAACATTTTGAGAAACAGGATACTCAACTTACCCCTAGTCAGATGGGATGATTGACATGAATTGTATGTTTGTACGTCTAACATTGAGCTAGTTAGGCTGTAGGCTAAATGTAGCCTATTCATAGCTGTAAGCTAGTGGTAACCACGTCAGCATGGCTCCGTCAGACAAAAGTGAAAAATCCAATCCAGAGTGTTTTTTGGCTTATTTTTCCACGTCTTTACAGCACAACTATGAACCAACGACGATAACGTCAAGTAAAGTGTAGAGCTAATACCAGAGTTTCTGTCAAGGCAGTCACCGCTATACTTGAGATACTGTGTCTCGCTTTAGGCTGCCTACTGAAACAAGGTAAAACTATGGTTCAATGTCGCAATACAACAGGTCCTACCGTTTTCATTTTGACATGTGCGTAATAAAGAGGAAACAACAGGTAAATAACAATGCTTTGGAGTTTTTATAACATGTATTTTGTCACTTTTGTCTGACGGAGCCCTGTTGCCGGTTACCATTAGCTTAAGGACATGGGGCTAGGCTATATTTAGCCTACAAGCTATCTAACTCAATATTGGACATACAAACAAAAAATTAGACAAATCATCTAGTCTGACTAGGGGTAAATTGGGGCATATCTTATTTCCCCAAATGTTGAACTACCCCTTTAACCAACATGATGGAAAACAACAATGTATGCCTGCGATCTATAATAAGGTTTTCTCCATCAAAAATATGAACCTACAATATCATTTCAGAATGCACAAAGTTGAGTTATAGCTCAATTTAAATGCAATACTTTATGCACGACTTTTGAAAATGACTTCTCTTTTAAAACAGCCCCATATCTCCCGGGATCCATTCTTCATTATACTACTTAGGATTCTGAATGAAGAACATGTGCGGAGTCATCCAATTTGACAAGGAGCACAAACATTTTTTAAGAAGTGTATGCCCTTAAATAGTCAGTACTGTGGGCCGGGCCCAGGTAGGGTGTCTACTGGGAGGTTGACCATAATAAAGGGTGAAACCACATCATCACATGATAAGTCAATGTAGGCCTACTTGCTGGTGGTGACCAGATGTTGTTGACATTGCTGTCAGAGTTATACAGGTATCCCAGTAATGCTGTCACAAAGTTGTTATTACCAGGCTCAATCCCCATCCTCTTCAGGTCCTCCGCGTATGCTTTCAATGCAGCTTTCTCCATTGCAGCAAACTCTTTTGACTGCTTGTCCTCTTGTTTTGCTTTCTCAAGGCTTCTCTGTTTAATCTATGCAAAATAATGGTGAAGTACGGGTGTAAGGCATGATAAGTCATGAACAGGCATTTTTTTTGTCAAGACAAGATTAACTAGTCTAGAACTTAGTTTTGCAAACATAAACATATGGAAACTATACCTCAGATATCTTGGCAGCAACATTTTCTTTGTGATTCTTGCCTCTTTCATGAAACTCAACACTCTGCAGAGAAAGATGACATAGAAAATCTAAGATTTAGCTCTGAACCCAACAAGTGAGTGAGATACATTTCTTCTTCATCGTTTTTAAACAAGGCCATGTAGCAATTTTCTTTAGCAGTCTTGGCAAAGGCTCTACAATATTTTGTAGAGATTGGTCAACGTCACACTGCCTAAATGGCAGATTGACACACTAATGCCCATGTTTAACTTACAGGTTTGTTGTCAGCTATCCAACACTTGCAGTATTGGCAGAATTTCTTCGGTTGTGACTTCCAATAATCAGCCCTGGAATTCCAAATTGATAGTAGAAAATAAATACAATTAGGCTAACGTTAAAATTAATAGATCCCTAAGAATATTGGCTAAACCTATAGGGTAGACTATACCAAACACAAGCGAAAGTTAGCTGAGGGTTAATAGCATTTTATTTGGTGATAAGATTAGCAGATTCATAAAGCTAGTTTACTATGAAATTCTTTACGTGATATGTAATCTTTCACTTACATTTTGATTTCCTACCGGATAAAATGTGGTATAAAAAAAAACAATCAAAAACCTAGTTTATTTATTTTAAGGTTCTGCGCTCTGCGAGTATCCACATTTCACGACACCACAGTCCGCTTTTGATGACGTAATTTACACGCTACACCAAATGTGTTTTTGTCACCCACCAACTTTACAAAAACAGAAATGACAAACTGGTATTTAAACGGTATTAAAATATGACATATTTCAATAGAATTACAATTATAATTTACTTTATGTTGCTGAGTTAAAATCCTTGAGGCTGTCCTCATCATGTGTACACTCCCATATGGTCTAGCGGTTAGGATTCCTGGTTTTCACCCAGGCGGCCCGGGTTCGACTCCCGGTATGGGAATTGAGTGTTTTGAGAAATATTACCGAAAAGAATTAAGTAGACCCAGTGGCAGCTAATAATGAATAGATCCTCCTGAACAATAGTCATTACTATGCGATCTCTTGCAGAAACCATTGCTGTTGCATAAACAATTGTGTCAACTCTGTTTATATGTAAGCCTAGAGCAAAACAATAGGCTATGGCAAATGTACGATATGAAGTAATGTCAGGAACGGTGCTAAATATGATGTAAATCTACTATAAATATTGTATAGTTTATGGTTGGGTACAATGTCCTTTGGTTGTGTCACCTCACTGGTTGCTTATGATGATGATGGTGATGATTACAATTTCTCAAGTGTGCATGGCAGCTTTAAGGAACTCATTTTATACTCCATGAGTAACCTGACATATCAAACAATAAAGAATATTTACTGTCTAGCGATAGTATAGCTCCAACTCAAGCCTTACAATCAAAGCCAAACAGTAATAACATAACCTCTCCAAAGAAATAATTGATTTTAATATTTTATTAAAACGTATACATTTGTTTAATAACATACAGTAACAAAAATGTTGAGAATTGTGAATGTGCAATCCAGTAATTCACCTTAAATTCAATAATTAAAAACATGTCAAACAGAACATGCTACCACTAAGTGTTAAAAAATAATGCCACCCCTAAACAATTACTACCCTATCTCATGTCTTCAAAAACATCCGTTTATCAGAAAAAAAGTAAAGTGCAATCATAAGTAAAAGGAACACAAAATTCACTCAACGCTGACACAGTGTAACAATAACAAATATATACAGTATACCAGTATATACCAACCTGTGACATTTGTGAAAGTGTTAATTTGTTAGAATAACTTACGTGTTTCCATAGTTTTGTGAAAAGACCTTTTTGTAAACACACTTCAATTTGGTTAAAATTCTTCACATTGAAAAGCTCTAAGAGTATTGCATTAATACAATGGGCATTTAGACAAATGCACACTTAACAGTAAAAATCAAACACAAATAATACATTTTATAAATTATGTTTAAATGTTTACCTGGTACAGATCAGGACCAATTATACCAAACTAAGGGAGTAATTTTGTTTTAGCAGCATCAGTGGTATGAAAGACAACCCCCACATGATTAATTGTACTAAAAAGTTAATAGAATTAGAGGCTTGAAGGTCAAAAAGTGGCAGCCCTGTTTTGTAATTCATGATGACCCGTGAGCCCGTTATTGCACAGTTGTAACAAGGAGAAGCACCCACCCCCCAACCTCTTGGCACAGACCAAATTTGACACATAGGAGGGAAATAAATGATACGCGTTTCTGCCTCTACAGTGAATTTCTGCATAGAGCTGAATAGATCCCCAAGCTTCAAATGTATCAAATCCCTGCGCTACAATATCCCCCACATAATTATAATATATCAAATTTCACACACCCCATTGAAATAAGAATATCGGCATATATATATATATATATATATATATATATATATATATATATATATATATATATATATATATACACACAGTGGGGCCAAAAAGTATTTAGTCAGCCACTGATTGTGCAAGTTCTCCTACTTAGAAAGATGAGAGAGGTCTGTAATTTTCATCATAGGTACACTTCAACTACGAGAGACAAAAATGAGAAAAAAAATCCAGGAAATCACATTGTAGGATTTTTAAAGAATTTATTTGTAAATGATGGTGGAAAATAAGTATTTGGTCACCCACAAACAAGCAAGATTTCTGGCTCTCACAGACCTGTAACTTCTTCTTTAAGAAGCTCTTCTTTCCTCCACTCGTTACCTGTATTAATGGAACCTGTTTGACCTCGTCATCTGTATAAAAGACACCTGTCCACAGCCTCAAACAGTCAGACTCCAAACTCAACCATGGCCAAGACCAAAGAGCTGTCGCAGGACACCAGGAAGAAAATTGTAGACCTGCACCAGGCTGGGAAGAGTGAATCTGCAATAGGCAAGCAGGTTGGTGTGAATAGATCAACTGTGGGAGCAATTGTAAGAAAATGGAAGACATACAAGACCAGTGATAATCTCCCTCGATCTGGGGCCCCACGCAAGATCTCATCCCGTGGGGTCAAAATGATCATGAGAACGGTGAGCAAATATCCCAGAACTACACGGAGGGACCTGATGAATGACCTGCAGAGAGCTGGGACCAAAGTAACAAAGGCTACCATCAGTAACACACTACGCCGAGAGGGACTCAAATCCTGCAGTGCCAGGCGTGTCCCCCTGCTTAAGCCAGTACATGTCCAGGCCCGTCTGAAGTTTGCCAGAGAGCATATGGATGATCCAGAAGAGGATTGGGAGAATATCATGCGGTCAGATGAAACCAAAATAGAACTTTTTGGTAAAAACTCAACTCGTCGTGTTTGGAGGAAGAAGAATGCTGAGTTGCATCCCAAGAACACCATACCTACTGTGAAGCATGGGGGTGGAAACATCATGCTTTGGGGCTGTTTTACTGCAAAGGGGACAGGACGACTGATCCGCGTTAAGGGAAGAATGAACGGGGCCATGTATCGTGAGATTTTAAGCCAAAACCTCCTTCCATCAGTGAGAGCATTGAAGATGGAACGTGGCTGGGTCTTCCAGCATGACAATGATCCCAAACACACCGCTCGGGCAACGAAGGAGTGGCTTCGTAAAAAGCATTTCAAGGTCCTGGAGTGGCCTAGCCAGTCTCCAGACCTCAACCCCATAGAAAATTTGTGGAGGGAGTTGAAAGTCCGTGTTGCCCAGCGACAGCCCCAAAACATGACTGCTCTAGAAGAGATCTGCATGGAGGAATGGGCCCAAATACCAGCTACAGTGTGTGCAAACCTGGTGAAGACTTACAGGAAACGTTTGACCTCTGTCATTGCCAACAAAGGTTATGTTACAAAGTATTGAGTTGAACTTTTGTTATTGACCAAATACTTATTTTCCACCATCATTTACAAATAAATTCTTTAAAAATCCTACAATGTGATTTCCTGGATTTTTTTTCTCATTTTTGTCTCTCATAGTTGAGGTGTATGATGAAAATTACAGACCTCTCTCATCTTTCTAAGTAGAGCAAACTTGCACAATCAGTGGCTGACTAAATACTTTTTGGCCCCACTGTGTGTGTGTGTATGTATATGTATATATATATATATATATATATACAGTCCCCTCCAAAAGTATTGGAACAGTAATGCCAATTCCTTTATTTTTGCTGTAGACTGAAAGCGTTTGGGTTTGACACCAAAAGATGAATATGAGACAAAAGATCAATATGTCAGCTTTTATTTCCAGGTATTTTCATCTGGATCTGATAAACAACTTAGAAGATATCATTATTGGAAAAGAAAGACCACATTTTTAGATGAGCAAAAGTATTGGAACAGATAGACTTGAAATGGATTTAAGTGAATAAGACTCAATATTTTGTTGCAAATCCTTTGCTTTCAATAACTGCATCAAGCCTGCGACCCAAGGACATCACCAAAATTTTGCATTCTGCTTTTGTTATGCCTTTCCAGGCTTTCACTGCAGCCTCTTTCAGTTGTTGCTTGTTTTGGGGGGTTTCTCCCTTCAGTCTCCTTTTAAGAAGGTAAAAAGAATGCTCTATAGGGTTTAAGTCTGGAGATTGACTTGGCCAGTCTAGGACCTTCCACTTCTTGCCCCTGATGAACTCCTTTGTTGCTTTTGCAGTGTGTTTAGGGTCATTATCTTGCTGCATGACAAAGGATCTCCCAATCAGTTTGGTTGCATCCTTCTTTAAATTGGCAGACAAAATGTTTCTGTAGACTTCCGAATTCATTTTGCTGCCGCCATCATGTGTTACATCATCAATGAAGATTAATGAGCCCGTCCCAGAAGAAGCCATTGAAGCCCAAGCCATCACCTCCACCGTGTTTCACAGATGAGCTTGTGTTTTGGGGGTCATGAGCAGATCCTTTTTTTCTCCAAACCTTAGCCTTTCCATCACTCTGGTAGAAGTTAATCTTCGTCTCATCAGTCCATAAAACTTTTTCCCAGAATTTTTGAGGCTCGTCTCTGTACTTTTTGGCAAAATCCAGCCTGGCCTTCTTATTCTTTATGCTAATGAATGGCTTGCATCTTCTGGTGTAGCCTCTGTACTGTTGTCCATGAAGTCTTCTGCGAACAGTGGATTCTGAAACCTTCACTCCTGCCCTCTGGAGGTTGTTGTTGATCTCACCAACAGTAGTTTTAGGGTCTTTCTTCACAGCTCTGACAATGTTTCTGTCGTCAACTGCTGTTGTTTTCCTTGGTCGTCCCGTTCGATGTCTGTTACTTAGTACACCAGTAGTTTGATTCTTCCTGAGGATATTCCAAATTGTTGTACTGGCTATGGCTAGTGTCTGTGCAATGGCTCTGATTGATTTCCCATCTTCTCTTAGCTTCACAATTGCTTTCTTTTCACCCATAGACAGTTCTCTGCTTTTCATGTTGATTACTATAACTGCAGTCTGCACAGGCAAAACCAGAATCTGAAACTGAGCCTAGACATTCAGTGTTATTTATTGTTTGAATAATAAATGTAATAAGACACACCTGGGCAACAAAACACACCTGTTAGTCACATGCTCCAATACTTTTGCTCAACAAAAAATGTGGTCTTTCTTTTCAAATAATGATATCTTCTAAGTTGTTTATCAGATCCAGATGAAAATACCTGGAAATAAAAGCTGACATATTGATCTTTTGTCTCATATTCATCTTTTGGTGTCAAACCCAAACGCTTTCAGTCTACAGCAAAAATAAAGGAATTGGCATTACTGTTCCAATACTTTTGGAGGGGACTGTATATATATATATATATATATATATATATATATATATATATACATACACACACACACTATATATATGAATATATAGATATATGCTTTATCATATCTGTCAATGTCATTGTGTGTGTTTACCCAACAAATGAGTCATCACATAAGTAATCAGTGGTTGTGAGTATTGTACGTTGTAAACTTTGTTTTTAGCAATAATCAACCTCCCTTCATGTCCCAATATACCTTCCTGACAGATAACAAGATATTTCTATAATCTGTTGGCAAGACAAGCTGTCCATGGAATGTCAACTGCTCTATTCAAAGACATAGGTCACCAGGAAGCTGAGGTAACTTCCTGTCCTGAGCATACAGTTGCAATGAGATACTCTGGCCAGCAGAGCACACTTCAATGCCACAAGCTCCTCTGGTTTATCAACACACCAAACATCATCTATGTGTCATCCTGTCTGTTAATAACAGCCATCTCTCCAGCTCCCGTCTTGAAGGGCACTCAGGGTGGACAAGCTCTTTGGAGGTGTCAAAAAACTGCTAAAAGATAAGAGAATTTAAAATAAGTTGCAGTTTGATCAACTGATTGATTTCCCTAAAAAGTTACAATCGGGTACTCAGTTTACAGGTACATTTCACACAACATTTTGAAAACCTACCTGCGCACTGGTTGGGCAATCTTGCTGCGAGGGATGGGGATTGGGGTCCCTATAAAGGAAGTGGGGCGGGGCAAACTGCTTCGTGGGGTCATTGTAGTGGCCGCTTTACTTAGGAGGGGGATACCACTATTAGTAGTACTGCTGCTAAGGATCTGCAGACTAGTGGACATCGTCATGGCGACCGAGGCTTTGATGGTGGGACTGACGTAGGCAGTGGCCTTCAGCGGTTGCCTGGACAACGCCTGGAAGTTGCCAACGCTGCGGACCCTGTTCTGCAGCTGACCTGGGTTAGGTACTGAGGGTACCAGGACAAAGAGATGCAAACACAAAAAGAAGAAGTCACTTTTTGGAGAACATAGTTTTAAAAATGTTTTTTAAGTCTGTGCTGGTCAGAAGCTGAGTGAGGTGTAGGCAAGTAAATATGAGAGAATTATACTTGGATACTTTAATTACCATGACACTGTGAAAAGCAGAAACTTTTTAAATGTATAACCTGTGCTAAGACACGTACTTTCTACCTAAATAGCACATTTTTCAGAGCAATGAAAATAACAAGAAATAAATGAAAGAATCTCACTGGGGCATTGAAGCCGGGCAAGGCCATTGGAGGAATCAAAGCTCTGACTGTTACGAAGCAATGAAGGGGTGTCAACTGGATTGGTGGGGCTGGGCACACAAGGCATGCTGGGAGCCCTGAAAAGGTTAGGCATACTCCTCCGGAGCCTACCTGAATAGACACAAAATTATAGATAAACATTTCAAAATACACAGGATACGGTTTTATAATATCCATTATGCCTTAAATCCAAGATGAGCACTCTACATTTTTTTTTCGAAAAGAATGGGTTGAGAGCAGATTTGGGGTTTCAAGTGTGCACCTTCCATTCCGGATTTTTTGTTAAATTGAGCCCAAGACACCTCCAGAAGGCGCAACGGTGAGCAATGACGTATCAGAGCCACCCCACTCTTTATGCGCTCACGGCAAACAATTAAAAGATTATTCTTACAATGTAAACCTAACTTCATGACTTATACAGAAACATTATTCCTACTCCCAACTGCTGGCATGAAACATGGAACGCTCAGACAGTTGAAAGATTAATCTTACAGTGTAAAACAATAAAATAAATAAACCCTTCCCTACTCTATGCCTGCTGTCTTGGTAAAATCCTGCCCAGCAGGAAACTTAGCTTTATACCTTAGTCCTGAGATGAAACCGCTTTCTTTGTTTTTTTTACATTAAATTCTTTGCTTTCACGCTCATATTGGATCCTTCTCTTTTTTTTGCCACAGCCACTGGCTACTTCTTTCTGCTATATCTGATACAGCTTTTATGGCCTGGAGCAATTCTTTGCTGCAGATCCACATTAGCAGTTTGATTGTTGAAATTGCCACACATCCACAGCTCTCTGTTCTGCCTCGGCTGCTAGATCACTATAGCAGTTTCTTTCTTTCATATGCCTCGTCTATCACTTCTTCCCACGGGACTGTTGGTTCTACATAGTACACAGTGTGCTGTGTGTTAGACTAGAGTAATAGGTCTAGCATTTTCCAATCACGAGCTTCCCTCAGCTGCCCCGAGCTTTGCGTTGGCATATATACCTGCTTATCTTCCTTCTCGCCCTCTGCTCCACTGGGCAGGGCATTACCTATTGACCACCTATGCCCTGTTGCTGCCACCAAGCACTTAACTATCTGATTGTGGCGCCAGGTATATCTTCTTTGAGTAAGGCTAGTCTTGCGCCCAGACATTATGTGTCTGAGGTTAGCTGCCCCCCCACAGAGGGAGCATGTTGGATCCTCAACTACCCATTGGCTAAGATTTGTAGACTTTTGCAGTAGGTTGCCCTTGTGGATTCAATTCCCCGCAATTCCTTCCATGTCATTTTCCCCTGCTGTACACTTCCCCAATTCATCCATCACCCTTGCTTAGCTTGTCAGACAGTCTTGGCGCTTCTTACCACTTCCTCCTGCTTACGTATCTCTCGCTAATTTGCGTTGTTCTGAAGGAGTTGATTTCTACCATCTCCTTTTTCTTGTGTCCAAATGCTCCTTGTCCATTTTGTACTTATCCTACTATTTCTTTATGTTAAGGGCTGCTTAAAAAACGACATTGTAACAAAGCTCACATTACATTCATATCAAGCCTCTTCCTCATTTGATAATGAATCATGTTGTGAAGGCAATACCTCTGAACTCTCATTGCTCTACGTTGACTCTCCTAAACCCTACCTGCAACCCATCCTTCTCCTACTTACCCTTCCAAAGGGAAACAGGCCAAGGCTCACAGAGCTTAAGACACACTAGGACAAGAGGCTTATTGCTGGTTATTAAAAGCTGGCTAGCAGTGGAAGGTCTGTCAGTTAGGCTTTTCAATAAGCCAGGCATAGTCAGAAAACATCTATCGTAGTTAGCTTCACCTGTGAAGGCGTTTATAGTTTAAATAAACAAGCTTGCCATGTATCATGGACCTTTTTAGTCCCCTGAAACGGATGACTAAAAAGGAGGCAAATTTACAAAAGATTTGTAGTTAGGAAGTTTCAGGTTGTAAAATATGAGCAATATTTGCAGCGGCACTGTCTCTATAACTAGGCTCTTTAATTATATGGTGCATTGAATAAAAGTGAACTAAATTAATTATTAAAAAAAATAAAAAAAAAAAAAAAATAAATAAACTTACTCTCATATTCGGCTGGATTCCCAATAGAAGATTGCCCAGTACAATATCGCCAACACATAAATATCGTTCACCCACACACATAAACACAGGAGAAACAGGTCTTATTAGAGGAAGCCTAGATTTAACATTCTCATCCAACTCTCAAAATGAATTACACAGTGATTATATGAAAAAATATCTTCCAAACTCTGTGTGTTTTGTAAATGTCCAGCATTGTTTTTCCACTTCAAAGAGTACAGGCTGAACTCAGGGCCATTCCTGCTCACCTGATCCGGGCCTGAAGCCCTGCTGCTCGGGTACGTAGGGGCTTTCCTGCGCTGTAGGCTGGTGCTGGGACAAGGGTTGGAAAGAGCAGCCTGCTGGGGGATAGGGAGAGGTGGTGGGGGTGGTAGCTGGGGTGGACAGCGAGGGGGTGCTTCTGCGCCAGTCTCTTAGGCTTGAGAAAGTATGGGAGTGGGGCAGGCGGGTGAGGCGTGGCTGTGGAGGAGGCAGGAGGCCGTAGTCTTCTTCGTCGTCCTCCTCCTCGTCCAGGAGGTGTCCCGGTGCGCTGTGCTGGCCTAAGAGGAAGGAGAAACTGGCACTGCGGCGGTTGGCGGCACTGCTGTTCACTGAGGTGGCTGTGGTGGCGTAGTCTTGCCGCAGACCTGAGGGTGGCAGAGATGTGGACAAGCGCGACAACCGATGCAAGCACACAAACACCACAAAAACATGAAAAACAGAGGTGCACTCACACACATACATACACACACACACACACACACACACACACACACACACACACACACACACACACACACACACACACACACACACACACACACACACACACACACACACACACACACACACGCACAAAGGCAATCATTTTTCACCTTCTGGGGTTAATAAAGCTAAAGTAGCGATGAGCTTTTAGGCCTGGGGTCACATGTTACAGTATTAGATGTTGAAAGGAGGAAGAGATGGCGGGAAAGACAGGAGGAAAAGAACGAGAGATGGCGTGGATATATATTGAGAGAGTAAAATACAAACACTCCAAAAATGTATGAAATACTCAATGATTTAGTCAAAAACAAAGCCACACACTGTTTCAAATGCAGTCGTACTGCATTAAAATCAGATGGGCAAAATCTAATGAAATGATGTCCAGGATGATGAGCCATTCATCAGTGAAACGTCAATCGAATATTTATTTGCCCCAGGTACTGAGTAAATGTAGTAAGCTAAACCTGTACTGTATGTGTGTCAGCTAGACCACCACGTATTGCTCCTATTAGGGATATGTGGACTAACACCTTAAGTTCTCTGTATAGAGCTGTCCACCAACCTCCAGTATGTAGGAGACAAATAGATTAATGGGGTTCCACTCACTCTCTTCCTGAAGTCGGGCCATGACCTGGACATCCGTGAGGTCCTGGAGTTTATACCCCAGGCAGATGGAGTCGTCTTCCCGCTCTGAACCGTCTAGAACCTCGGTGTCCATGGAAGACTGGTGACTGAGAGCAGAGCTCAGCACGCCGCGGCCTACAGAGCAATGACAAGGCAGCATGACATACTCAAACATATTCCATATCCATCCAAAACCATGAAAACCAAGCAAAATGTCTGGTGACGTTTTCAAACCTTAATGCCACTGGAAGTTAGCTCCTCAAATACCTTCACAAGGAATGCTGAAACTGCGACATCCAAGGGATTTTACAAGACAGACGAAAGGAGAGCGGGACTAAATTTCAGGCTCATGCTCAAAGAGGACGGTGTCTAAAACGCTGTATGAAAAAGAAGTGTCTGTCCTTTTAATGACTTCTGATAGTGTGTTTGAAATAGCATCTTCATGGTGTTGTAAATTAGGTGACAAAAATAATCTAGGGACGGTGCCTGAGGGACAGTTTTTACTGCAACAGAGAATAATGATTATGTTATTATTGTGAATTTCTCTACCAGGTCTTTATATGCTCCCTGACAAATAACTAAAGTTCTGACCTCGAAGGCTTTTTGTCCATGACAGAAGCACAAGGATGCACTAAACCCAAGTCACCAGTTCAACATATAAAGCAGAGAAACATTTGCGATCGGATGCGTCAGGAAACTTCGTTCAAACCCCTTCCACAGCACTATTGTTGTATTGTTGCCATGAATAAACACCAAAAAGGCAAGCTGAGGTGGAGCGTTAGCCCGAAGGAGTGGGGCTTACTGCGCTGGGCTGGGTGAGGGACGAAGGTGGGGGCTCTCTCTGTCGGAGCAGAGGGGTCCTTCCCAATGGGACTCAGGCTTTGCTGGAGGAGAGGGTGGAGGGGGGAGTTGAAAGAGGCTGAAGAGGGGAGAGGATGGACAGATAGCGAACATTTTCAGGTAGTGAAATTATGAGCAGTAAAATCTTTATAATGTGTGACAAGATGAACAAAACACAGCAGTAGTACGTAGTAAGTCAAACGGAGTAAGTATAGTTAACTAGTAATACTAGTAGCTGTGGCATTAGATGTAGTGTACGAAGTAGTAGTAGTTGTGTAGTTGTATTTAGGGCTGCCACGATTGGGACATTTTAGGTGACGATTGCTATTGAAATAATTGTAATTAACGATTGAATTATCTTTGTGTTCATTTGAAGTAACTTGTATAGTATAAGACTAATAGTAGTGTAGTAACAGACATGTGACTTGCAAAGAAGAGTAATTTGTTGAACTTGAGAACATACAAAGAAATTAGAAATTAGGCTTTTCTAATAAATAAACGCTGGATTTGCAACTAGACAAAATGTTGCTACCTCATGCTATTCTAAAACCCTTGAATTCAAACCCTTAGTAATGTACTGTCCACCAGTGCACCACTGCTAAGAAAAATAAGAGTTGCGGCAGTGATGCTTTGCAGCGCAAATTTGAGCCACGAGTGTGTGTTTTACGTCACGGAAGATAGTGTGTGGCTCTCTGATCACCACTGAAAGTATGAACCGAGGAAAAGAGGCAAAACAAACCACCACTTACTGGGCTGCATTAATACTAGTAGGCCTGTGGGTATGATAGTAAAGCTTTTCAGCGCATTCAGGAAATATATACAACTGAAAAAGAAATTTGAAGACAATATTTTATCGATTTTCTTTGTTGAAAAACGTAGGCCTTTTGTGTGTTGGAAATGATTTGCCGGTGGTAGAGCACAACTGCAAAACGTTACCAGCGGAAACACTGACATGACGGAAAGGCCACTAAACCGCATTGTGTTGTGTATGTGTACCGGGTTTTCTAACACTGGTTTAAAATTCTCTTTATAATGTTAGGTGGTCACCTAAAATAATTGTGATCAGGCGATCATGAACTACGCCCTACTTGTGTTGGGCTGTAGTGTTTACCGTGTCTCTCCGAGGGGTGAGGAGTAGAGGAGGACTTGGTGGAGGAGGCAGAGAGGGGGGATACCCCAGCTACTCTGGCTGGAGCAGGGGACGAGGGGCAGGAGAAGGTGGTGCGCCATTTGGAGACTACGGAGGGAGGAGGGGAAGGAGAGAGGGGAGAAACAGGACCAGGGAGAAGGTAAGGGATGCAGGCATGGGGGCAGGAATCACAAAATGATACACATCAGAATTCCTTAGTGACGGCACACACTGTGACCGCACGCACGCACGCACGCACGCGCACGCGCGCGCGCGCACACACACACACACACACACACACACACACACTAAGACAAGTGGTTCACTGGAGTTACTGTGTGGAACAGTTGCCTCATCACCATTGTGTCCCATTGGTCAAACTGGCCACAAGCAGCCTATTCAGGCTAAAGTCACACCTGCTCGGGCCATGAAAACAAAGCAGCCTTCACAACGGCGTCACACAATACCCAAGTCAGTACCAGGAACAGCAACATGCGCAAAGGCCGTCGTGCAGGAATACCAGTGGACACCACACAGTCACTTGATATTTGTATTGTAAGCTTCTCAAGCTCACATAGGTCTATCTCCAGAAATAGAACGCATGCTAGAAGACGTTACAAAACCCCTCGAACCTAAATCTCCTGAACAAAGAGAAAAGAATGGAGTCAAAGAATCTGCTGCAGTGAGAAGCTCTTCACTTCTCCCCTCATGTGTCTATAGTGTGTGTGTGTGTGTGTGTGTGTGTGTGTGTGTGTGTGTGTGTGTGTGTGTGTGTGAGAGACAGACAGAGAGAGAGGGTGTGTGGTGGTGTAAAACACTGACTTGTAGGGACCGAAATCCCTACAGAGAGATATCGAGGAGTGAGCATCGGCTTTGCTAACCTGTTAATAGCAATCTAAGGTAGCTGGCATCCAGGCAATGGGCATGAATTCCCTTTTATGTAAACACCATTCCCATGGCAACCAGGGGTGGGGGCTCCAGTCTACCCACGGCCCACTCGGAGGAGCCTGGCTGAATTTAAACTACTGGCAGAGAAGACTGTGAAGAGGCCGAGTGGGAGGCTTGGTTGCTACTGTGCGAGGAATGACTGCACCTAGCAGTGGGAGCTTCAAGAAGAAGTCATGAACGCGTACAACTGCAAGTTGACTACAACTGATGCAACAAGCCGCTTGAACTGATGAAACGAGGGGCAAAGACCGAAGGCATATTTTTATAACCGAGGAAGAACTGGAGCACATGCATAATAATATTCAACGAGTGGTTGTACGATATGAGCTGCTAAAACTCCTCCACACAGACGATAAATTAGGCAAAAGGTGCACACTGCACACGAGCAGGCTACACATACAAGACACTAACGCACAGCCCAGGTATGCAAAACCAGCTGCTATCAGCTCCCAGCAGCAAAGCTGAGGGCTGCTAAGCTGCATTAATGCAAAGAGTGTGTGATCAGCCATCTCCATTCAGTCACTGTCGACAGCCTTGCAGATCCGCTCTCTACAGAACCAGCTCTACCTGAACCACACAATGGGGTAAAATATAACCAACACGCCCATTAGGCTTTTAGGAGCCATTTGTTCAATTCTAATATGGCATGTGCGCACAATGCATTGATTTAATAGTGAGGCGTCATGCACCCACTTTTTGTGAGGTCAGTTTCACAACTTCATTTACTTTATGCCACTTTTTGTGCATATACAGAATACTACAGATTTGCTTTTAAGCCATTGTATCAAGCAATTGCCCCTCTGCGAATGGGCCCGATGCCTCTGATTTCACACACAGCTTAGGCTCACAGTAAGCAAACTAAAACATGGTGGCACGACCTCATTAACGCTCTAGTTTTGTGTTTTCTAACATGTCATACAAAATTAAACTTAACAGGACACAAAACGCAAAACTGGGCTGGTAATGATACACCCTCATTAACTATGATGTTGATTCAAATCAGAAAACGGCAAGTTTTTCATATGTGGCATGCACTACTCTAATCTATACAAATTTTACACACCTTATATAACTTCATTGGAACTAAATAAAGGATTTCTTCCTTCGCCATCCCTGCTCTCTGAAGCCAGGAAAAAAGGCTTGATACAACCAATAAAGATGCATTGACATCCTCACTCCACCCTGCCAAAGGCCCCATGCCAGTAACAGGACAGGACGTCTCAGTGTCTCCACGCCACCAAGGTCAGCTCCCACTGAGCAGCCTAGTGCTGTTTATAGGCTGTCCACTCTGAGCTCCAGAGGAGCCTCTGAAGAAGACACCCAGACTAGAGATCAGCCCATCCATGATGGCAATGAACGTTTGCCCCATCGACGAGCCAACACAAAAAAAAATAACTTTTACCAAAAAGGGAGAAATACAAATGTCTTCCCTTGCACCATGCGTTCACATTGCAAGCTTGTGGCTGTTACGATGTGTTTGTCTGGTAAACACTGAGACCCAACCCCTTAGGATGACTTAAATTGACCACAATGCAATCCATGACTGTTAATATAGTCCCGCGGCTCTAAAGCAGCCTGGAGAGACACTGATGATGGTGCATGTCTGGCAGAAGGCCCACTAGTCTACCCGAGGGCCTGAAATAGCCAGGCCTTAGCTCACCTCTTCCTACAGGCCAGTAATCCCAGGAGATTCCACACAATGCGCATCTTACTGTCTCCAAGTGCTCAACACCAAATCCTGTCTGTATCTAAAATCAACCCTCGTCCGTTTTATGATGAGCGAGTGAGAGGGAACATCATTTGCAACTCAATTAACGGTATACTTCTTTGAAATGCAACAATTGCATTCCACAAACTATGATCTGCCATGGGTGAGTGCTAATATCTACCACTTGACCAAAAGGTAGTCCTGATTCTGGGTTTAATAATTAACTTCATATCTTCAGCTGGGACCATCCAAGCTTATTTTTTCCCAAAGCATCATGAAATATGTTAAAATAAAGTTGTAAGTTTTTTGATCTAGGAGCAACTTATTTCCAATGGCAGAGATGCACAACCCCTGTAGTCAGCTCAGCAGTTCTTGATTTGTTATGGTAAAGAGGCAAAGGCAAGGTATCCCATGGGTTAAAATGAATAGCTTCTAACTAGGGACGTTTCACACCAAAGGTGTCACAAACACAGAGGCACGCAGACACAATAACCTCCTCAAACACAAAGTAAACACAGACGCTGTGACTCTTTTTCTCCCTATGAAAACCATTGTCTGTGTTGAAATAATTTTTTTCCAAAGACAACCACACATAAACAGTCTGACAGTACCTTGGTCCAGACGGAGACACAGAGAGCGTCTAGCTGCCTCCACCTCAGACTTTGGTCGGTCCAGCACGTGTCGGCACCACTGGAGGGTTGTCATGGGGCTGGCTGCACTCACACTGGCCTTGGATGGGACATACAACCTGCAAATACAAAGCCAGGGACAGACTCCAAGCTTGCCAGGTAGAAAGGGATGTTGTAACTTTTCAATGCACTGATCATATGCAGTGCATCATTTTACAGCAAGATTCTTGGTATAGAGTAACCGTTGACAGTTGCATGTGTTTGATAATTTCACTAAAAGTAATGACCATGCATGCAGTGTGGCCATGCATGCAGACACACTTTTTTGTGTGTGTTGGTTTCTATCTATCTCATGACATTGGTCAGATATAAAAAAAAAAAAAAAAAACATTGTTCAACATAAAATGTGAAAAGATCCTTCAGTTACAGAGACCTGTGACTTTGTCTGGTATATCAGAGGTATGTGCTATGTTCCTTCAAAAGACCAATTATAATTGAATTTGGGTCAGATGTTTATCCTAAAAAGACCAAATCCAAATCCCACAACCCCATTAGGCCTATTACCACGACCAGTTGGTTATCAATAGCCATCACTCAATGACCACCCGGAATCGATTTTTTTCCCTTGCCAACCTGCAACAAATGGTTGGAGCACATAAATAACTAGCAGGCCTATGCAACAGGCAAATTACCAGGAATCTTCGGAGTCCTCATTAGAGAATAAAGAATCTAAATCCAAAATCTCCACCTCATCCAGCGCAGTTAGTTCATCGTCCCCATCCCCCTCGGTCTCCAGGACAACAGCAGAATCAGCAGTGCAAAGAGAGTTAAAATACTCGAACGGTTCGGCTGTGGGGCAAAACGACCCTAGGGACGACTGGCACAAAAGAGTCGGCAGTGGACTTGGTAGGCTATAGCCTCCGGTGCTCCCGAAAATGTAGGCCGATGAAGGAGATAGCATATGCGGGCTGCCGGTGCAACCGTTCGCCCGCGTCCTCAGTTGCTCATTTTGCTTTTCCAATTTTCGAACCAGCTCCTGGAGCTTTTTCACCTCCAGCTCAGCATTCAGGCTATTATTGTTGCAATTTACGTCCGTCATGATTTGTGTGTGCAACACAACTGCCTCCATTGGAAGTGAACGAATAAATTAGGTTCCCGGTGTCTAGTAAATAAATCGGGGACTAATGGGATAGGGGGGAAATGATTTACAGATTTTCTGCCTCAACCGTCGCCCTTAGAGTGTTTTCTGTATTCGATCCCCGTATAGCTGTTGGTCTAGTATCCCGTTCTCGCTTGCTCGAGTGCCTGTCGGTTACAGAGTATGGTGCATCATCATCCAATTAGATGAGTGGCTCCACCCGCTACATACAAGTACCTATCATTTTACTCACGGTAGCAGGCGTGCGCACCTGAGGGGCAACTTGGATTTGTTTTTAAATCCTCTACATTGATGGTCCTCAATCTGTTTAGTAGTCTCCCCAGCACTGTAGCTATAGAAAAGACAGAACATCAAGTGCATAAACAGCTCAAATATATCAAAGCAAACAAAGCTGCGGGGCCTGATGGCATTAGGCCACCAGTGCTAAAATTGTGTGCAATTCGTTTTATACTCTATCACTTATTTGCAACTCATTCCATTAAACTGGAAAAGTTCCTGTTTAGTCCCCCTCATAAAGCTTAATGACTTCAGACAACTTATTGCCCTAACATCTCAGATTATAAAAGTGTTTGAACAGGTTGAACTCCAACATATGAGAAATCTCAAGTTGAAGACCACATTGACCCAATGCAGTTTGCTTGCCAATATCAGCTTGGTGTGGATGATGCTCTTCTATATATGGCCCACAAAGTTTATAAGAATCTTGAAAGACCACATCACATAATAGACTGATGTTTTTTTTCTTTCTCCAGTGCTGTCAATACTATCCAACCACATATTCTAGCTGGAAAACTAAGAGCTATGAATATTCTACCTTCGCTCATGAAGTGGACTCTTAATTATCTGACAAACAGGTCTCGATTTGTTAGATTGCAAAACCATGCATCATCACAGAATATATTACCAACACAGGGGCACCCCAGCCCTACCTCCTTTTCTTTTTTCATTGTATATTTCTGATTTTAGGTATAATCAAGAGTCTAAACATTCAAAAAATGGCTGATGATACTGCTATTGTTAGTTGTATATCTGAGGATAATACACTAGCTTATTTTAATCTCATTGATTATTTTGCTGATTCGTGTTCTTAAATGATCAATTACTAAAGAGGTATTTGTTGAATTCAGAAGAAAATCGGTAATTATTAATCCAGTTGTAATCAGAGGAGTTTAAATTGAAAGGGTTAACACATACACATATCAGTGTTTTGACAGCAAACTTGATTGTAAGGTAAACGCAAGTAATGTTTTCAAAAAAGCCCAGTCACGTCTATACTTCCTAAGGAAGCTCCGATCTTTTGATATTGATTTGTCAATGCTTCTTATCTTCTATAACAACGTTGTTTATAGTGTGTTGACCTTCTCATTCATTTGTTGGTGGGGTAACATAATAGGATGATAGTTGTATACTAGGAAAAATTGTTAAAAAGCCACCTCCGTTATTGGTCTTAACCTCTTGGTGTCATCTTCAATGATCGTTTTGGATAAAACATGCAAACAATTTTTAGTTATAGAAAACAGCCCTTGCATGAAGTCCTAGTGAAACAGAGGAGGTTTTTAGAGTAATAGATTAGTTTTGCCTGTTTGTAAAACTGAGAGCTTCAGGAAATCTTTTCTATCAAGTGCTATTAGATTTAAAATTCAAAGACAGTTAAAATGGATGATGTTGCACTTGCTTGTATACTTTTAGACATGCTTTTGTAACTTTTTTATTCCTGTCTCTGCATTGTTTTTTTTTACTTTTTTGTAACTTAACATTTCACTATATCTTATTTTATTCTTATTGATTTGTATTGTGAGTGTGTATTTCCTTACTTTGTTTCGATTTTTTTTTATATTATCTGATGGCCATGAAAAGTAAGCTTATACCCATGTAACAGGTTTACACTTGGTTCTTATATCATGGTGTTATTTGTTATATTGATGCAGTTATTGCACTTAAGCATTTGTTATTTTGTTAGTCAGAAAATAGGCAAACTGTAAGGAAAGATTTTTCACCTTAATAATTTAAAGTTGTAATATTAAAATTACAATTTAGTGGAATCTTGAAGATTGTGCTGTATTGTAAATAGGCTATTGTAACACCTTTCCCCCCCTTTATTTATTTGTTTAGTAATTTGTTTATATTCTGTAATTTCTTAATTTTTAAACAGGGCGCTGCTGGAGATGAGACATAATATCTATTGGTTAGCTGTGAATAATTACATATTAATAAGTTCTCTATTATCTGAAATGTTTGTTATCAACTGATCTTGTCAGTGTACATGGCACTATTTTACGTGATCAAAACAATAATAACGTTTTAACTTCGGAGGAGTTCCAAAATAAATTCTTAGTGGAATAACCCTGATTTTCAATCACAGCTTTCATGCGTCTTGGCATGCTCTCCACAAGTCTTTCACATTGCTTTTGGGTGACCTTCTGCCACTCCTGGTGCAAACATTCAACCTGATGGCTTGTAACCACCCATTTTCCTAATGATCACATTCCAAAGGTTTTCTATGGGATTCATCTTGATCTGGTTCCTGAACACCTTGAATGACCTGGCATGACCTGACCTGGCATGGAGCATGGGCATGGAGCATTGTTCTGCCCGAAAAAAACAATCCCCAGAGTTAGGGAGCATTGTCATTGTTTCCTCCAGGACAACCTTGTACGTGGCTTGATTCATGCACCTTCACAAAGACAAATCTGCCTGCTTCCAGCCTTGCTGAAACACCCCAGATCATCACCGATCCTCTACCACATTTCCCAGTCGGTGTAAGACAGTGGGTTGTAGGCCTCTGTTAGCTGACAATTGGTGAAGGATTGGGGCGTGCTTCAGCAAGGCTGGAATTGGGCAGAAACCTCTGGACCACAATCAAGAGGAAGATGGTTGGTCACAAGCCATCAAACAAAGTTAAGCTACTTATTACTTTTCTGTGCCACCACTGGAATAAAGTCCTGAGTGGCCTGAGACTAAACTCTCTGGATGTGTTGTTGTCGCTCAAAGTGGTGGACGCAATTTCCAACTCTGAATGGTGAATGGTGTGTGAACGGCTTCTTTGAGCCGATCACACAAAAATGACATCTGCAGTGTTTCTTGACGATTCTTCTTGCCAGGTTCCAAGGACAACATGAGAACTTTACCTAGTTGGCTTCCAAATTGAGACATTTTGGAATAATTATTGGATCCCATCCCAAGTTGCGAATATTACAAAATGCATTGCATTGTAAAACTATTGATACATTTGGGTAGGTAAAATAAAAGTCTTTCCCAGAAAGAAAAGTTGATGTTATTGTCACAAGAAAAAAATGCATCAGTATGTTGAACTATTTAAACTTTGTTTGTGCACTTGATGTCACCTGGTGGTTAAAACATGCTACTGCATATACTGTATACTTGCATTTTTTATGCGTTTGCTTCCTGTGCTAAAAACAACAGTGAACTGCGTGAATTATTTGGCTTTTAACATAATTTTGCAAGATCACACCAAGGGGAAACTCAATAATTATCATACAAGTCCAAGGATGATCAATTAAGGATTAGCTGACTGTGAAGGGGTTCATACATTTACAGTGTATTGTGA
The DNA here is from genome assembly GCA_017639675.1 of Aplochiton taeniatus. Lineage (NCBI taxonomy): Eukaryota > Metazoa > Chordata > Actinopteri > Galaxiiformes > Galaxiidae > Aplochiton > Aplochiton taeniatus. The sequence continues at coordinate 4,683,415 of CM030191.1, forward strand.
TATAACTACGCTAATCAACTTAAAGAAAGCTTACCATCTAAATGTCAACTGATATGAAAAACATAATTTAATGTTGAATACACTCTCATAGGGATACACCGTTTGCATCAGAGGACTGCCCTCAGCTGGAGGAGAGAGTACATCTCAGAATATGGACCACGATGAACGTAGCCCCACAACATATTTTGATACTTAAATTAACTCATACTTTTTATGTTCTCTAATACCGCAAGTAATATTTTTGTATTTATTTTATTTAGACAGGGTTGACTGACTGATTAAAGCAAACTACACAATATTAATAGAATACACAACAGCAATTAATTCCCGGACAGCTCCTGATGGTGAGGATGTCGATTGTTCTCTGGGTGGTTTGAATAAAGTTGACTCAAGGCAGTATGTAGTCCAGGCCTCTGTTGTCCAGAAAAAAGGTCCTGGTCTGTCTGGTGCATCTTTATTGCCACGTCCTTTCTTCTTTCTCTCTAAACCCTCAGCGTTTCTTCCAGGTGAACTTCTTTCTGGCTCCTGACTGGCCAGGCTTCTTCCTCTCTCTCACCCTGGGATCAGGGGTAAGCAGACCGGCTGGAAGGGAGAGAGGGCCGGACGGATGAGAGGGGGAAGGATAAAGGAAGTAGGATTAGCAATGAAGGCATCATCTTAGATGTTCTAGTGCTGTTGCCAACAAACATGATAGACAGAGACACATTTAGAGAGGCTTTGCATTGCTTGAACTGACTCAAACCCAGTGTTGTGGCATGGTGAGCGCACCTCCCTACCACAAACCACCACCACCACCAACCCCCCGCCAACCCTCCGGGTGCCTACCTTGCCTCATGACCTCCACCTGACCTTCGGACAAAAAGCTGAGCAGAGCGCGGGAGGTGGCGAGCCGCAGTGCCCCCGCCTGGCTGGCTCGACCGCCCCCGCTCACGCTGCAGACCATGTCGAAACGCCCCAGTGCCCCCATGAGGTGGAGGGGGAACATCAGCTGTTCTCTGAGCGGGAGGAAGCAGAGAGACAGGCAAGTGACCACAGAGAAGAGAGAGAGAGTAAATAGGGAGAAAAGTGTACGGATGACGGGAGGGATGAAAGGGGGAGGGAAGTAAACAGATGGAGGGTGAAATACAAAGAGGGAGACGAGGACAAAATTGAAAAGGGAGGGGGGAGGCAGACAAAGAAAGTGTTAGGTGGAAGAGTGGGGCTGTGTGTACAAAAAGAAAGTACTACGTAAAGAAAGAGGGACATTGTGAAAGCAGTGTGTGCGGCTGGTTAATCAGAGCAGGGGTATGGGCCATTGAAGCCTTCTGTTGGAGGGCACACCGTGAGATTACACAGAAGAGGGGACATCTGACTCAGTGGAAAGTGGCGGGAAAGAAAAGTGTGTTTAGAAGATGCAAAGTGATTGCCAGTGTCTGTATATGGTGTGATAACACCATGTCTGGATGTCCATGCTGTGTGACAATGCGATGAGAGTTTGTTTGAGAGAGAATGAGAAATACACAGAGATAGTTTGTGTGTGTGTGTGTGTGTGTGTGTGTGTGTGTGTGTGTGTGTGTGTGTGTGTGTGTGTGTGTGTGTGTGATGCTCTGGTTGACAGAAGTCAAAAGTCACCCTTCTGGTCCATTTAAGCCCCTGTAAAGGCCAAGCTCCCACTCTCACTCAGTCAACTGTGTAATGAACTAACTGCTGGCTGATAAATAATACACAGCCACTGGCCTGAGGAAGGACTGAAAGACGAGAGAGAGAGAGAGAGAGAGCGAGAGTGAGAGCGAGAGCGCGAGAGAGAGAGAGAAAGAGAGAAAGAGAGAAAGAGAAAGAGGGGGCTTGTGATCAAGAGAGCTAGAAGGAGAAGTCACAGGCACATAAAAACCTGGTCCATCTTTCACACTTCCTGATATTCCTACACACACACCTGTCCTGCAGGACGGGGAAGTACTGTACGTAGTTGGTGCCGTTTATGGTGATGCTTCCTGACCCGCTGTCTGTCAAGACCACTGACCCGCTGGCTGTCTTCCTCCTGCCTGAAGGACCCCAAACACACAAACAGAGAGACACAAAAACAGACACAGCGTAGCACAGGTCAAGAGAAAAATCAAGTTAAAGGACGCTAAATCCTAGAATGTCCTCACCACACACTGCCTCCAATAGAAGTCAAAACAAAACTACACCCTCCCGTCGCCTACATCGAGAATCATTACAAACCTACTAGGCAAAATGAAGAGCTGCTATTAACAGTTAACAGCACACTAGCGGTTGTCCAATGCTGATAGTAGTGTGTTGGTGTAGCAGCACTCAGGCTCAGTACGTACCCTCGGCAGTGCTGAAGGCCACTCCGCGCTCGTCCTGCTGCAGGGCCGGAACCGCCTCTTTGCTGGACAGGATTTCCAGTTGCCGTCGGTGACGCAGGACAAAGGCCTCCTCAATGGAGCAGTAAGGTAGCGACAGCAGGCGCTCCATCAGCTGGATGAAGCGTGCGTACTGAGGACAACACACACACACCCACGATAGCTTTAACAAAGATATTTACGAAGGCAGTGATTTATTTTGGTGCTGAATTTACATGTAGAACTACAATTACCAGTCGCATGATTCATTTGTATCCCGAAAAACATATTTGGTGGAGTGAATGTGGTTAGGCATGAAAGGTTTTATCTAGCAAACGTTGTTATTGGAGGAGCCACTGTGAACATATGTCAATGTGTATTGTGAAAGAGAAAGAGGAAAGAGGTTGACAGAAAATTAAGGATTCACAGCACCCTCTGGTGGTGGCCTGTGTGACCTGCACACACACATAAAAACAGGTGTAAACAAGACCCAGCCGTGACTATAGTAGAAAAGGAATGTACAAAAAAAGAAAAGGCAAAAAGGGAGGGAAAAAAGAGAGGGTACACTGTTCAAGAGGTTAGTGAAGAACGGGAAGGAGCGAGAGAAAGGTTGATGAGGACGGTTCTTACGTCGTGAACCGAGATGTTCTCTACGAGTAAGTCCTCCAGTTCCTCTTTCAGCAGCCACCTGTAACCTGCTAGGGATCTGGTTCACAGACAGACAGAGAGGTAAATATGCTTGACTTGTTACATGTCCACTACTGATGACGGAGTATGACCGAGTCCCCACCCTCTTCCTCACTCACATCTGCTGGGCGTTGGAGGAGTACAGGCCCTTGGCTCGCAGGCGGTCCTGGTGCTTCTCCACAGCCAGCACCTTCCCATACGTGTCCTGTAGCCAAACGAGCAGACGAAACACACCGCAGACATCGCTAAGATTATTTAATACTCACACTATCAAAGAGACACTTAAATAGATACAAAGCAGTCTACAGATTATAACGTACAATGGTTACATATCTTTATTGGCAGTATACGTCTTAAATAGCATTCTTAATCAATCTGCTACCAACATACATGAACACCGAATGCATTCAAGAAGATGGGGGGGGACAAAAATAAATCATAAAAAATAAATCATAAAAAAGAGGCGTGAAAAAAAGAAAATACAGGAGAGAAAGGACTTGACGAGACCGTTGTTGTTTGCCAGTGTAGCCTGACTGGCAAGTATTATTGGATGTGCTGACGCCCACACAGACACACTTTTCCATTAGCCAGTCAGATCCCGTCTCTAGCCATCCCTGACTGTATTAAATTGGGTGGGGAAATTGAATCGGGGGAGCATTGGGGCTGTAGCCTCAGTCCCTCCCTTTCTCCCTCCCACTTTCCTGCCCTTCTCGCTCCCCTTACAAAAAAAGCTACCATACAAAGCAAGCTTGCAGGCATGGGGCTAGCAGCACAGAGCCCGTGCAGTATGGAGCTATGTTAGTGGGGGGAGGGCAGGCCAGGATCTGTGCAGCAAGGAGCTGGGTTAGTGAGGGGGGGGGGGGGGGTTAGCAGGCCAGGATCTGTGCAGTAAGGAGCTGGGTTAGTGAGGGGGGGGGGGGGGGGGGGGGGTTGCAGGCCAGGATCTGTGCAGTAAGGAGCTGGGTTAGTGAGGCAAGTCATGGCGCTGGGAACGCAGGTGGGGAAAGGAAGGTAGAACCAAGCATGCAGATCACATTCCCCCCTGCAGTTAAAACCCAGACTAAACACACGTCCGCACACACAAAGCCCGGGTAAGAACTAATATCCCTGTCAATTTTTCACCAGATGTTTGTTTAATTTCCTCTTGATAGGCTGCCTCTAATCCTCAACCACTCCCACCAAGACAGTGGGGGGGAAAAGCAAACATCAAGCCCAAACCAATTTTCCTCCCACCCCCCCAAAAAAAGAAGAGTAATAGAAAATGTGATAAAAGAAAAAGGTGGTGATGGTGGTGTGTGTGTGTGTGTGTGGGTGGGGGTGGGGGGGCTGGGTTTGAGGGGTGGAAGGGTAGGGAGAGGAGGGCGTTAGGCATTAGAAAAAAGCACCTCAACAATAGTGGAATGAATTCAAAAAGAGTCACGGGAACGCCACAGGGACAGAACGGAGAGGGAGGAGGGGAACAGAGTGTTTATGTTGTGATCTGGGTCCGTTTAATGCAAACAAGCCTGTCATGGAGACAGACCACAAATATGAAGTAGTGCTCTTCATATTCAATAAGGGCTCGGAACTTAACAGGGCTGCTTTTCATTTCACCAGGAACAGGTCAGCCTAAAGACCGTTGAATGGTTTCAAGTATATATGATAGTGTATGTATATTTAACTATTAAAAATGTGTATAAATATGTATAAATCAGTTGGACTGGTAACACAGTAACTAACAAGAATAAATCTAAAATATATTCTAATATAATACAATATAATAATGTTATTATGTTATATTATTATTATACTATTACTATTAATATATTCATACAAAGATTGATTGGCCATATGGGGGTTATAATAAGGGATGAAGGCAGGTTTTGTGTGTTTTTGAGAAAAGGAATTAGAGCTAAAACAAACAACAATTTAGAAAGGGGAGAGAAGGAAGAAAATAGGTCAAATTGTGAGTTCCTAGAGAAATTAAGTTCCAGAAAAATAGACAGGGATTAAATAGAAAAAAAGAGTGAGATAGAGAGAGAGAAAGAAGGGGAGAGAGAGGGGGAGTGGGGGGTGGAGCAGGACTGAGCCTGTGATCGTGCAGACGCTGGCCAGGTTAATGAGATCGTCTTGTCTCATACCTATTTAAACCAGCAGCAGGGGGCAAAGCCCGGAGCGCTGCAAGGAACAAGGAGGTGACTGTGTGTGTGTGTGCATGCGTGTGCGCACACATGTGTGTGCGTGCGAGTGTTACTCACCATGTATGTGTGTGTACCATCTTAGTTTGGCACTAACTTCCAGAGTTAAGCGAATGGTACACACACCTACACACACCCAACGACACATAACCATCTCCAAGGTCATAGAGACAGCGAGCACTGAGTGAAGGGGAAAGAACCAAAGATGGAGGAGGCTACAAGAGGTGAGTGGCATCCGGGACAAACAAAACGTGGACGAGGGGTGTGGAAACATTGCCTTTGTCTCTCTCTTTCTCTCTCTCTCCATGTCTACCCACTTCTCACCCCGTCCCTCACAACGCCTCTTCTTCCACCTCTCCTTCAGTCAGGGCCTATTTAGCCATGACTCCACGTGGCAATCAGAGGTTTGCTCTCCTTGGGGACCAGGGCCCTGTGTCTGGATAATAATGCCCCACGGGGGGCAGGGAGCTCAGGCACAGAGGCTCTCTCACCCTGGAGATGGGGCTGGGACCGGGAAAGGGACTGGGGGTTGGGCGTTGAGATAGGAGACAGGGCTGGTAGGATGACATTGGCCTGGTCCAAACCTACAGCACCACGGAGGTCAAAGATGCGGACAAGGGAGTACACCTACACCCCCACACACACACGCACTGACAGAGTATACTCACATGCATGAGGGAATAGTAGGCCTGTTTCCCTGTGTAGAACAGGAAGTGAAACGGCCTTCTGTCAGCTCCCCATTGGATAGCTGTAAGAGGACACAATCAGCCGATGGGTGAATGGCGGTACACGACAAGGCAGAGCACAGAAAGAAGCCCGACGTAACAAAGGAGGAGATCGGGTGAAACAAAATGTGGGAACAGCGAGAGAAGCCCTTCCCATTTGACGTACCTCTCTGTTTTGGGAAAATTTCATCTGGATGCTGAAAGAGAAAAAGACAACCATTAAGATCTGGCTCATTTCAACCAAACAATCTACTTTACAGGTATTTTCGCGTTTCCATTGGCAAAAGCTGTGGATGGTACAGAAAATAACTGTTCTGTTCTTTGCTACCGCTCTGTTGAGATTCCTAGCACAGTGACCAGGGACTTAAAGGTGGGGCTAGAAACACTGCACAAAGAGAACTGCTAGACTCAATGCACAAATGCAAGCAAGCAAGCTCGTGGCTTTTAAATATCCCATTGATTGCAACGGAGACTACCGGTATAAGCACCTCGCGACAAAAGCAAATCCTTTTTATTTGATAGCTATGTGGCTATGAACCGTGCCTACATTTAAGGGTAGCTCTTTGTGGTGGAAACACAAAACAGGTCTAGGGTTAGGTACAGGTTGGCACAGGTTAGGTAATGATTTCAAGGGTACCATATCAAAATTGTTTGGGGGAAATGTAGCATTTTGAGATAGAGAGATAGAAACCGATAAGGGACGTTAACGTTGATGGCTCACCTTCATAATGGGACGGGCCTTCTTGTCGAACAGGCCCGAGGGGAAAAGGTACGCAACACACCTCTGGAAAAAACAAAACACAGCACATTTAGAAACCTAGCATGTTGTTAGTTCCACCAGAACGTGCATACAGGTTTTAGAAAGTAAAAGACGAGACAACTGGACTGAAACTCTAGAAAGAGTAAGTCCCTAAGACAGAGGTCAAAGGGAGGTGAGTAGGAACTTGTCCTGTGTGAGAGAGACACAGAGGGCAAAGAGAGTTACAGGTAGACACCCTGGACAACCGGCTGCCAGTGTGACACCAACTACAGAACACCTCACGGTTCACACAGAGTTCAGTGCCAGTGTGTGTGCGTGTGTGTGTGTGTGTGTGTGTGTGTACTTAGGTCATTACTGTCGCTACAGATGGCACTCTCTCCTGGCAGGGGGTGTTTTTTATGTGTGTGTGAGTGACGATGTGTGTGTATGTGTGTGTGTGTGTATGTGTCATACGAAGACAGCAAGGCTGGTCCTGTCCTATTCCAGACATCCGGCCAATCTGTTCCTTTGCCTCTCATCCCTCCATCACTAACTTTTCCTCCTCCTCCTCCTCTCACTCTTCCCTTCTTTCGGCTAAATTAGTTGGGGAGCAGGTGCTGGAAGGAAGGGGCAAGCTGCTGTCTTCAAGGTTGTCATGGCAAAAAAAAAAGAGAAAAAAGGACAAGGGGAGGAGAGAGACAGTCAAGAAAAATGAAGAGACAGAAAGGGAGGGACCAGAGGAAGACAGAATGAGAGGATGAGGAGTGACGGCACGCTGATATAGTTGAGGAGGAGAAAGGAGAGAAGGCGACCGGGAGGAGCATGGAGAAGAACCAGATGAAGGCAGCACCTGCTCAGTGTACCCTGAACCCTGGCTGCAATATGGCGCTGCACTCCCCAGAGACAGATACACGGGAGAGGGCAAGAGAGAGAAACTGCCAAAAAAAGAGGGAGAGAAAGCTGAAAGAAAACAAGACATTCTACCAGCTCCAGCCATTTTAACAGACAGGTTCACAGCAGCCTAAAGGCTAGGAGTCCATCCCTGTCCACACACCGAGCTCAACCTATGAACGCACGTTGCAAGAGATCTACCACACACATTAAATCTCTCTCACGCTCTGGCAACTTCAACATGAACAGAAAAACTTGTCCTGACTAAATTCAAGTGAACGTACTGGATACAAGTGTTTACTCCCAATTACTGACAGATCACCAACTTTTTCAATAACACATTTTGAGTGAGATTAGATTGGCTTACTTTGACACTGTCTGAAAATGTTAGCCTCATAATCCGCCCTATAAAGACTTGTATTATATGATATATGGGCATCAACAGTAACAAATCAGTCATTGAAATACCAAACAACTGCTGGGAAAGTAGCAGATTAGGGCCTCACGTCGACGCCCCGTCTCTGAATCTACTCTTAAAGGAGGGTCATAACACGCTGCAGATGCAGTGGAACTTCAGACACAAGCTCGGCCCACCTCACTTCCCTCTGAACTTTCTGTTGTCTTGGACTTGACACGTCAAAACTGTCAAGCCGAACAAATTGCTTCTCTTCCAGACAGACAGTGGTGAGCAGACGGTGGCCATTTTTTACCCCACACCACCTGGCCCATCAGTCTCCATTTCCCTTCAACCCCCCCTCCGCTTGGGAACATCTGAGCACGGGACGCTAGTCGTCACTTCACGTTACACAGTCGCCGGGCTAACAGCTCTGTTCATTATGTGTGAGGGCCGTGGGGGAGTCAGCTGGGTAGAGCGGGGAATCAAGCTAAATGAATAGGGGGCAGTGAGGGTTAATCTATTCCTCGGATGCAAAATGGAGCCAGAGTGTTTAAGCTTGTTTGTGTCCAGGTTGGCTGATAGTCTGAGACACACTGGAAAAATCATTGATTATGTGTACTGTGTGTGTCTGTGTGTGTGTGTGTGTGTGTGTGTGTGTGTGTGTGTGTGTGTGTGTGTGTGTGTGTGTGTGTGTGTGTGTGTGTCTGACAAGGGAAAATAGACATTAGATTGTATGGGATAGATTCTGCCTTTTTGAGAGGCCTTGGCAAATCAAACTGATTGTGTGTGTGTGTGTGAGTGTGTATGAGACAGTGTTTCTAATATCATTAGGCACGCCGCGATACTCAATGCTGACCTCTGGTGGCTACTGTCAGTTTGTGCCACCAGCAACAGCTGCTGATGATACGCTGACAGCAGAACAGATCTCCGGCTGGGACAGTTAACGGACGTTTAGAAACCCCCAAACCGCTCATGGCTTTCCAACTCTCTTAGGAGCAATAATCAACAGTAGCCTGAAAGGGACATTAATAGAGAGACCAGCAGTCTCAAGCAGATCAGTTTCGTCTTGGGATGGTAAATCTGCCACATTGGTTTAAGGCCAACGACAATTTGGCAATTAGCACGTGTACGCTCTATAGTAATATCAATGCGAGTGGATTTTGGCATCTGCTACTGTACAAACAAAGATAATCCAAGCAAAACCAAATGAAATAACTCACACAGAAAAATTCCAAATGATGTCTTAGTTATTTCTTTACGGCACTTTCTTTTATCAAACAATTACCACTAGTTCCATCACAAATTTCTTTTTATGTTGTCGATCAGTAAGTCATATCTACAGTAGCTTTCAACGCGATTGGTTAAGAGAAATGCCTGGACGTCTCTTACATCAATGTCTTCTTGTGTGAAGTTCTCAGGATCTTCTCCCATCATGTTGGCCAAGTGTCGTTTACCGATGTCGAACTCCTCCACTTGCTTCTTGATGAACTCATCAGAGAACTTTTCTGGACCTGCTGCTGCCAGGTTCTTCCTGAGGAGGCTGGAGGTCAAACATAGCTGTCTGCTGATGACCTGAGGGGAGAGGAAAAGTAGGCAGGTCAAACCTAATCAGCACAATGTAGACAAAATGGGAGCTCTCAAACGCTGCGGTCAAGAAAATTACACTAAATAGGATTTTAAAACTGTTTGAACGGACACAAATATAGAGTCTTTAAGGTGCCAACTGCCAAGTTAACATTTTCTGATTTGGTTTCTGAGAGACTAGATGGGTTATGCTTGAGATCAACTTAGTGTCACACTTAAACACAGATGAAGTCAAAGTGGCATATACTGCAGCTCAGATCTATGTACAATAAAAGAGAAAAATTCTACGAGCAAATTGGTTTCCATAGACAGAATCACAGAGATCCATATTTAAAATATTTTTTTCGACAACAGAACTGTCACTTTGAGACAATTTCTTAATTTGTTTTATTCATGAACGTTTATTAAATAACAAAAAATCGGAAGATTTGTGATTATAACCTGGCTAACCCTAAAACAGTTATCCTTATACTCATGTCTTTGTCAACTCATTGTTTGGTCTATTCTTCTGTCCATCTCTGTCTTAACTGTTGTACTCTAGTGTGTTGCTCTACATCTGAGCATTATTTTTCATTTTCTGTAAAGCGTCTTTGGGTCTTAGAAAAGCGCTATATAAATAAAATGAATTATTATTATTATTATTATTATTATAATTATTGATAAGATAAGACAGTTTAATTACTTCATAAAAAACGTCAAAACGGGGTTGACCAGTCTATGAAGAGGGATGTTACATTAATTCAGAACACTTGCATGTCAAGATGATTAGTAACATAAAGCATATTTTGTACTAAGTTCCTATATGTTCGTGACAGTCCTGGTAGGTAGACTTAGTAATTGTGACATATTCATAACGTGATCGATTCTCAAGCAAAGGCCACCAATAGTTCATTAGGGAGGTAATATTTCCAATAGTATACATCCAAGACAAAATTAGCACACTGATTTAAAAAATATATTGAAAAAGACATTATTATAGCAGCGTTTTCTAGTCAGATGTTCGAGCTAAGCGCAGCATGCTTCAAGGACGTGAACACTTGCTGTGCATCATACTAGGATCGTGCACCCTTGGTGTCAATAACGTGTATGTCCTAAACTAAAGCATTTGACATTGTACCAAAAGCTACATTACCTGACGACTTATATTAGACGAGACAGAGTTAAAATTCGAACAGCAATGCCCACATTTCCAGAGGAAATATCCAACTTTTCGCCCGCCGGAGGCAGCCATCTTTGAAAACAACGCATACGTCAAAACAGGAAGTTTTCTTCTTCTTCTATGGAGTTTGCGACAGTTGGCATTCACGATGTTGCATTACTGCCACCTTTAGGCTTTAGTCTCCTTCACTGCGCATTAACTCACAAACGCTTGTCCAGTCTAGTTGCTCTTAAAAAAATCAAATAGCCCTTTGCTCACTTGACCGCTGTCTGCACACTGCAACATACTTGCAACGTTTCCCTCCCTATTCTCCGTAATTGTGTCATCATCTCTCGTCTTTCATGTATATATTTCCTGCATGATATAAGGATATGCTCACCTGTCTCAGCTTCCTGTCACTGCTCACACAGACCCGTTGGATGTCTCCCTAAGAGGAAGATGCCACCGAATCACTGGATATAGGGCAGTTTCTAGCTTTAGCTATGCAAAATATGGTTTGTGAAACTATTGAATGGGGAATTCCAAACCCTCTAAGGTGGTCCAGGGGCATGCATTTAACATTTAAATGAATCAATCTGACGCACTTTAAGAGATCTGTGCAAGTGTGACACAAGGGTGGTACAAATACAGACCGGTCATATTCATTTCTAGAGGAAAAAAAGACAAAAATGACACCTTGGGGGCCCTGGTTGCTTCGGGGGCCCTATGCAACCGCATAGTCCGCATATAGCAAGGAACGGCTCTGAATGCATGTTACTATACTTTTGCAACTACTTTGCTCACTCCACTCTAATGCCATCAAGTTTGCAAACAATTCAACAGCATGCATATACATTATAACAATCAGATGTTCTCTTGTTGACTCCCACTTGATAATAACTAGGCACAACCACTCTGTTGCCTCTGTTTGTGGGTATTTTGACCCGTCTGTAAATATCTGTACACTATCTTTATATTTACGATCCCTAATTGTAGTATTCACTGACTAAATTGGCAGTCATATTACTGGGCTTAACCTTAAGCAGCTCCAAATCTACACCTGGGCTTTCTAATAACAACACGCCGTACCAATTGCGCAAAATTATTTTTTTGTACACTCGAAAAAGACCAAATGGAACCATATCTTTTGCTGTTTGATCTCCCACCCAGTCAAAACTTGTTTTGTGTGTCCTCTCCTTAGCCCAATTCGTCAGCAGCACCCTTTTCGCTGGATAGCTATATCCATACCCCCTATGGTTTACCCAGTAATGGGCCATCAGCTGTCTCCGACGTAACCCCCATGCCATTTCCCCTGCTTCCACTTGGAGTGCACATACTGGGGGAGTTCTAACTGCTCCTAAACACACCATTAAAGCCCAAGCTTGTTCTATGTTCAGGTCTGCTAGCACCGACTTTGCTGCTGATCCGTATACAATGCTTCCATGATCTACTCTTATTAAGGCTACAAAAATATATTTTAATGCTTCAAAGTCAGCTCCGCATTCCACTCTTGCAAGACATCTAGAACAGGAGGTACGTCGAATAGTAGCAAAAATGTGCTACAACCTTACCAGACTTTTTATGTGCCACGGTACGTATTATAATATAATACACCAACAAAACATTCACTATTTCAAATCAAAATTTGTTTAAAATCAATCAATCAATCAATAAGTGTGGTGTGTTTGTGTGTGCCTGCATGTGCCTGCATGGCTGAGTTTTGTATGTCAATTGTTTAACAACATGATAGACCTAGCCTACCTGTCATTTATATTTTAAATCTCAGTTCTAAACTTAAATATTTTACAATTATTATATTTAATATTTTAAAACAGTATTAACATCCAATCATGTTCTGTGGCATGTATAGAAATCCCTAGCAGGCAAGAATCAGAATCAGAATCAGAATTCCTTTATTCGTCCCACAGCCGGGAAATGTACATTGTTACAGCAAGAAGGGGACAGTGGAGCTAAAAGGATGTAAAATAGAAGCCAGTGGTTTCCTAAAATCGTTGTAAAGTGTAAAAGGGTTCACATGGGGCATAATGGCAGGAGCTGAAGTCACAATGACTGCTCAACTGGCTAGGAACAGTGTCAGTGACTAAAGGGACATCTGCATTAAGATCTATGGGGTCGGAAATTGTGGTTGACAGGGCACATTTAATGACCGTGATGCTCGTGCATTAGTGTGATATGTAAGGAAAAACAGAAGAGCAACTCTTCCTCAGGTGACTGAGAATGTCAATGCAGGTCGGGATCAGACCATGTCAGCAAGAACAGTCTGGCGACAGTTACTTAGAAGGAAATATTATAGTAGGGTTGCAGTGCACAAAGCACTCATTACAAAGATGAATGCACATTTGAGAGTTCAGCATGGAGCAAAAACCATACAGAGACGGGGAAAAAGTGATATGGCCAGATGAGTCGTCCTTCACCCTATTCTCGACAAGTGACCTGGCATGTGTGGTGTGCACCCAGACAACAGTACAGGCCTGAATGCTTGACCCTTACACTGAGGGGATCCGTGGGCTCGGTTATCCTGTGGGGGGCATTTTGCTGGCATGGTTTGGGTCCACTTGTCCCCCTAGAAGGAAGGTTCACCACAAATCAATACAAAGTGGTTCTGAGTGATCACCTTTATCCTATGATGAAACATTTCTATCCTGATGGGAGTGGTCTCTTCCAGGATGACAATGTCCCATCCACAGGGAACGAGGGGGGTGACTGAAGTAGGAAAAGGATGTGAATCATTCGCTATGGGCTTCACAGTGACCAGATCTCAACCCAATTGAACACCCATGGGAGATTTGGGACCGCCGGGTTGAATGGTGTTCCCTCCGTCCAGTAGAATTCCAGAGACTTGTAGAAGCAATGTCAAGGCGCATCAAAGCTGTTCTGGCGGCACATGGTGGCCAAACACCTTGATATGACGTTGATATGAAGTTGGTTTTTCTTTAAATTTCACCCGTCTATATATATATATATATATATATATATATATATATATATATATATATATGGGAATAGGCTACTACTTATGAAATGTGTTTGTTATTTAATAGACAATATCAATATGTATAGAAATATAAATATAAATATAAATTAGTTCTTAAATTTACATTCTAATCGATCAATTTGATGAATACTCCAATTAAATGTGTTACGAGGCACCACCCACCAGGTGTTTAACTTTTATCATTATCTTAAAAGAATACCAAAGTCAAACGTATCAGTATCTTATCTGAAGTGTAGTGAATCCTAAAGTTAGGTGAATGGCTGCATGCAGACGGGAAACAAAGCTTAATGCAAAACAATAATCTTTATTTCTAGTCTAAGCAAGATATTTACAGGGATATACAATGATTAACTGATGGATGAATGATAATGGGCTATTGTAGGGTAAACTGGGGTATGAATCTTTTATCCACACACCATCATGCATGTGGCACAAGTAGTTTATAAAAAGCTAACAACAGTAACCAAGAATTAAGTCGTGATTGTCATAAAAACACAGTTAGCTTTGCATAGCCACAGCTGAAGTTTGAGATTTATCAAATATTAAATAGTAGCCTGCACCCCAGACTTAACATTGAAATTGTTCATGCAAAAGTAAAGTGCAGATTTAGGAAGAACATTGAAAATAAATATGTAGGCTTTTGTTACAAATGTATGTTTAAACCAAAGATCTAAGATACAAATTAAATCATGTTTTTTGTCAAATATAGCACAAAAATGTCAGATTTTGTAATAATGTGATATATCACCCAAAACAGTCTCATAACAATGGTTCTAACGTCTAATCCATCCCCGTATTTACATCCCTAGTGATACAGGAAACCTATACAGTGTTTACTGATGAATGTGCTATCTTCACTGAGATTACCTTGATGTGTTGATAGAGCTGTAAAGGGGAGCAGGGGGACATTAATCACGGTGAGAGGGTAGTAACTTGCGGCCTCACACCCAGTCGATACGACGCTGTGCACGGGTAACACCCCCAGAGGAGGCCTGTCATCAACCCCGATGATGAACTGTGTTTGCCCTGGTTTTTAGCCACAAGCGAGCTCCTGCACACCAAGAAAAATAGTGTAAACCTGTGGTCTGTAATTCACAGTGGGAGGTGAGAGGCGGCACATTAATCATGGTCGTGCCGTAGTCCTTGTAGGACAGGGGAGAGGCGACGGTGGTTGGATCGCTGGGAGAGATATTTGTTGGGAGAGTTGTTACTTAGTCAGTTAATGTGTAAACTTTAGACTTAGGCTGTGATAATAGTTTGCCTTGTCAAGTTAAGAATGTCACTTTTTCAACAAGTTGAGGGATGTATATTTGAAATGACAGTGTTTGTTGATACAAACAAACCCTTTCCTATTTAATTGACATTTCCTCACACCTAATTGATTAATAGGCCTTTGCATTGCCAAAGGTCATTCAATTAGGAAGCGAACGCATTGCTTGACGTACGACACTGAAGGCACACGATACACCTCCTGCACTCTCATTAGGAAAACTGGAACTCATCCAAGTTCATTGAGAGAGCTCCATATGGACCACTTTTGGCCTTCCCAGCTTAACTGCCATACTGAAACAGGGAAGCCACAAAACATGACAACGACCCCCAGTCAATCAAATCTCAGGCTGAGTGACGTTCCCCAATTGCTCGGATAAAAAAGGCACCCAACAGAACAAATGAAAAAGGGGGGAGGGGGGTATCACCGTGTGGAACAGTGCCAAGACTGCTTGTCCCCTCAGCTCCCTTTTTCAAGAGCTGGAAAAGTGGCGAGGAGAGGCTTATAACGGCGATCCCTGGCTTTTGCTGTGCCGTCTCCTTTTCCACGCTGCTTTCTGCTGATTCCCTAATATCCTTAGCGCGCCTCGCGCCGGGATAAGCCTGTCCCGCCAGAACACGACTGTCATGCCTCTCAGCTGCTCATCGCTTTAAAAATCCATTATAGCATCTCTCCCCCTACACACACCCTGAGGGCCAGCCTGCTCAAGCTCATTTACTTCCTGTTAAGGCCATATTTCTTTTTTCTTTAGCCGATATGTATTACGTAGAACACAAACACCATGTTTCACAATAAATTCCCAGAGGGCTTAAGAAGTATCCTATTGGTGTGTGTGACTGGTAAGATCTACAACTAAGGCTACTAAGAGGGTGCTAATATATCTATCTGGGGTTACGCATGGCTCATGCACTGGGAAGGCCAGCAATCTGTTTTGCTGCTAATGTGGGATTCATGTTTTGTGTTTCTGCATTTCTGCATGTGCACGCGCGCGCGCTTGTGTGTGTGTGTGTGTGTGTGTGTGTGTGTGTGTGCGCGCGTGTGTGTGTGTGTGTGCACGTGTGTGTGTGTGTGTGTGTGTGTGTGTGTATGTATGTGTGTGCGTGTGTGTCTGCATGTGCTTGAAACTTCACATGTAAGTAGGACCTCCGTATAACTCAGTTCTGATGAACTTCTCCAAGTTACCTTAGTTTTGCCGGTCTTGTCCAAAATAAGCTTGTAGTCATGGCAGTTACCCACCAGTACACCAAGACAGCCATACATATTAGCCATGAGATGTATTGTGTGAGTTTCTCTAAGCCAGTTTATTAACTGGGCAACTGTATTGATGATGTTTTGTTCTACTGGCACAAAAATGATCAATCAGCAAATTGATAGTACATGTAATGTATGTTATATTAGTGAGTGAAGATAAGATAAGATAGTACTTTAATGGTCCCGGGGGAAATTGATGTGCAACATCATACAGCAATAGTATATTATAAAGAAATATAAAGAAATAAAGAAATATATATATTTATGGAGAACAAGATGGAGGACAATCAACTACAATATTGATAGCAAATCAAATCTGTGAAGTGGCCAGATTCATAAATAAATTGACTAAACTTAAAATATAATCTATATCAGAAAGTGCCATGATAAAATGGAAGTTTCCAAAGATTAGTCCCAACCGCTAGCGCCACCTCAGAAACCGGGGCACTACCGTCCATCTCAGCGGGGGGTAGCTGAGTTGTAAAGCATGATGGCCACCGGAAGAAAAGATTTCCTGGGGGTTCCATGGTGCGCTGAGGTGGCATCAGTCTGTTGCTGAAAGTGCTCTTGTGCATGACCAGTACATGATGGAGTGGGTGAGAGTCACAGTCCATGATGGAGTGGGTGAGAGTCACAGTCCATGATGTTCCACAGTTTGCGCACCCTCCTCCTCTCCGAAACCACCGTCACAGAATCAGGTTCTATCCCCCAGGGCAGAGCCAGCCTTCCTGATGAGCTTGTTGATTCTGTTGATGTCCGCTGCTCTCAGCCTGCTGCTCCAGCACACGACAGCATAGGAAATTGCACTGGCCACCACAGACCGGTAGAAGATCCTCAGCATAGTACTGCACATACTGTGAACGGCCAAAGCCTACGCAGTAGGTAGAGATGGCTCTGGCCCTACTGGTACACAGCATTGGGGATGTTGGCCCAGTCCAGCTTGCTGTCCAGGTAATCTCTCAGGTACTCATAGTCCTGAGCCGTCTCCACACTCACCCCCAGGATGGAAATAGGTGCAGGGGGTGAGTTCCGTCTACTAACGTCCCCTACCAGATCCTTCGTCTTACTAGCGCTGCAGGTGGTTCAAGCCAAATCACTGAACGAAAGAGTCCACAACTCCTCTGTACTCAGCCTCCTTCCCTTCGTTGATACAACCCACGGTTGCGGAATTGTCCAAGAACTTGTGGCGGGACTTGGAGTTGTGTTCGAAGTCTGTGGCGCTGAGGGTGAACCGAATGGCAGACAGGATCGTCCCCTGTGGAACCCCTCTGTTGCTCATTCCAGTGTCAGACACGCGTTCTGCAGTCAGACAAACGGTGGTCGCCCAGTCAGGTAGTGCAGGATCCGGCAGGCCAGGCCGGATGGTGTTGAACACCATGGAGAAGTCAAATAACATGATTCTCCCAGTGCTGCCAGCCCCATCCAGGTGAGCATATGTGCGGTGAAGCAGTAAGATGATGTCATCCTCTACGCCCAACTTTGGCTGGTAGGCAAATTGCAGGGGGTCCAGTGAGGGTTTTACCAGGGGCCGAAGGTGTGTCAGGACCAGCCTTTCCTGGGACATTACGTATGAGGTCAGGGGTCTGTAGTCGTTGGAGACACTGGGGCGTGCCTTGTTCGGTACAAGAGCCAGGCATGCTGTTTTTCACAGCAAGGGGATCCACTCCAGACTCAGGCTCAGGCTGAAGATGTATTGCAAATACGCAGCACAGTTGACTGGAACATGCTGTGAGTACCCATGGGCTGATGACGTCAGGACTACAGCCTTGCCTGGGCGTGGTCTACTCAGCTCCCTTCTCCCCTTCACCCAAATCAGGGGGTTCTGACTGTTTGACCAGTACCTCTTTAAAAATTGCGTTTGTGTGCATGTGTAAGTCTATGAGTAAATGAGCGAGAGAGGCAGTGAAAAAGGAGGAGAAGGTTACCACCTTGAACTAGTCGATTGTCTAAACCGCGGGATTGAACTACCCAGCCGTCACTTCAAACTTGTGTGGAGACAGGCCTGTGCATCTTCTTTTGTCATGAGTGCTAGCATACACACAACCCCGGGCTGTAAACACACACACGCACACACACACACACACACACGCAAACTCTTTCATTTACGGACGAGCATATGTACCCAAGGCATCCGTGGTGATTGGCTTCTTATCTGTGGGGAGCGGGGGCCATGATTGGAAATGGTAGCCTGGGGGAGAGTGAGAGGGCCGCATGGTGTCCCCTGAACCCCGCCCCGCATTACCCTGCTTCAGTGTGGGGGAACAGAAAAGAGCCAGGCCCAGTGGAACATACACACACACACACACACACATAAAGAGCACAACCACCATTGCACACAACTGGCAGACCATTATGCGCACACATGCAGCTGGACTCTTTGCTTACACATAAACCCACACAAAAGCTCATCCCAGCTATATGGGAATAACAAACTTGCAAACAAGAATTTAAACCTAGGTTTCCATTATGTCCAAACCATGGGCTGTGGTGAATGTCACCCAGACAACGTAAGTGTCAGCATGTTGCAGAGGTGGTTGGGATCCTCGCTAAAGACCCTGGCCCTTAGCACAAAGCCCTATAAGACACAGCTTAAAAAGACTGACTATCACTGATGGCCGTGGCTGTGATTGGTCATCAAAGCAAGCACTGGAACGAAGCGCAAATGAATTGGCCCACGGTTCAAAAGTTAGCCGGTTCATAATTAACAGAGACATTCCGGTGAGATGCGTGGAGAAGTTGTACTGCCAGCCGATTACCTGCATGGAATCAACCTTCATCAATATCAGGCTAATTACAAAGCACTCCTGGCAGCGCGTGAAAGCCAATCGACCATGCAACAGATTGGGCTACGGCCATAGATGTCCACAGATATTAGGTCATTTTAGATAAGGCCCCACGGGGGGTCTCAGCCGAAACACTGCTGCCCAGCTGAGAGAGAGAGAGAGAGAGAGAGAGAGAGAGAGAGAGAGAGAGAGAGAGAGAGAGAGAGAGAGAGAGGCACTCTGTGGATGGGCAGAGAAGCAAGTTACGCTGTCTGAACGTTTTCAAACAGTGTTTGATGACTAGACAATGTTAATACGTAGTGGTGGTATATAATATTATAATGAGATATAAGATAATGAAGCATTTTGAAATTAATAAACAAATACAACCAAGTGACAAGAGAACGAAAAACAAATGAACAAAGCTAACGCTAAAAAGGTTTTTTGTAGAGATTATTTTTTAGGACGAATGGAAATGAAGACAAAGTTTTCTGGCAGACTTTTCCACAGTCTGGAGGCCCTGTTACCAAACAGCATATGCCCTATTGATATTACAGTCATCATTGGTCAGATAATCTATTCACATTTCAGGTCTACAATTATGTGCAACATAAAGCAATAGAAGCCAATTGCTTAAAATGAAAATCAAATTGGAAATTATCATAAAATGTTCCATATACTTATGTGTGACTTTTATGTGGACAGTTGAATCTTTTGTTTTGAAAGCAAATCAAATATCTATCTTTTTGATCTGCTTGTGCTAGTGGGGAAAGCATATGTAATCCTATCTGCCTTTTTCGGATGGCCACCCTTAGAAGCACTCTCCTTTTCTCACTTTCTTTCTCTGTCTCTCTCTCTCCCCCTCCCTCTCCAGGTAAACGGAAGAAGAGGAAAAAGGAGCAGAGGAAAGACAAAGAGAGAAGAGTACAGAAGAGGGAAAGAGCGAGGAGGGGAGTTAAACACTGGGTTGAAAATGAATCAGAAGAAAAAAAGACAAATGTAGGATTAAACAAGAAGAGAACAGATGTTGGGAAAAGGAAGGAAAATAAAATAGAATGTAAGAGAAGAGTAGAGTAGAGTATTGTAGAGTAGAGTAGAGTAAAGTAGAGTAGAGTAGAGTAGAGTAGAGTAGAGTAAAGTAGAGTAGAGTAGAGAAATGGAGACATGTGGAGATGGAGAGACAAAGTGAGGAGAGGAGAGGAACCAAAGAGAGTGAGGGGGGGTGGGGGGGGGGGGGGGGGGGGGGGAATGCAAGGACTCCCTGTAGTTGGAGAAGGAAGGAAACCATTACATCCGTGAGACCAGAGCAGGGCCGGGGGACACATCTGTTGCCAGCGGCAATGGGTTTGGGCGGAAGACGCGATGAGGACCCCAGACGGTCGGTCCTGAAACCCGATCCCCCTGGAAACGACCGAAACTAGCCCAAGAAAAACTTCCTCCCCACCTCCTTGCCCCGTAAACATTCCCCATAATGGCCTCAGTCTGTGGAAGAGGGCTCTCCCCAGCCCCCTGGGACTTCCCATGGACTAGCAGAGGAACTAAGAGAGTTCACACTCCCAAACATACACACCAAGTCCTTCATAAACAGGTTGTTGTAGTCTGTTGGACGCTGGGGTTTGTGCTAAATCTTTACTAATTAAGACTCTACATTCTCGTATTTCTGTTGTGGCTGTAGTTACACGGAAATGTGACTGACAGTGACTGAACAAAACCAGGCATGTTTGTCCAAATCTATGGTGAAAGTTGAGGTGAATGGAGATATGCACATATATGAGAGATATATTCCAATTGGTAACAACATTTTTTAAATCTGGAAAATTCCAGTCTGTGTGCCTTGTGTGTATTTGTATCAGTCTCTCCATCCATTTTGGTTTTAACTTAATCTGGGTTGGACTGTGGTCTTGGGATAACTGTTGCATACACATCAATCATGGCCTATAACAAAAAAGTGAGTTTATTGGTAGAGGGGGGGGGGGGGGCGGGCGGGGGCGGGTTCTATCAATCTATTAAAAAGTCACCAAGACAGTCTTTTATATTTGTGTGTGACAAATGGTTGTGTAAAAGAGAAAAGCTTTTGCAGTTAATTTGGGTTCAACCATGAGTTGCTGCAGCTTAGGACAATATGGATGGTCGGCATCACACTAGTATTATGCAATAGTGTGCCTTATACAGCCATTCACTCGGCAATATGCTTATAATATCATTACCGATCCATAAAGCTTTCCCAACCTTGTTGAACAGGGAGAACGAAATCTCCCCCTAACTATATATTCAATATGTAACAAAGGGCCTATTAAGGCAACGTTTATGTAAAGCTGCGTAGCAGCCCCACAGCAGCCTGTGGATATGTTATCCTTAGCCATTAGAAATGGATACGGTATGCTGAACAAAATGGCTGCATTAGCTCGCACTGATGGAGTGATTGCCGGGTTAATGGCCGGATTGATCATTTGATTGACGATTTGTCCCTCAAATTACTGTGACGGCACTGATTCGAAATAACACAGCCGGGGCCGACACAACCTGGAATCCACGTGAGGATAACAATCTGAAGTGAAAGGAAAGGAAGAAATCACCGTGAAAAATCAGTCTTGAAAAGGCTAGAGCCCCCAAATTGACACAATAATAAAAAAAAAAGTAAAATCTGGAGATACTTTTCCTGGTGATCAGAAAGTGAAGGGGAGAACTACCGCTGGGCTCCTTGACATCTGCTTAGGCAATTTCCCCGCACTGTAGGCCGCAAAGGTTAAACCAGTCAAATCTAATATTTGCCTAGAGGGGGTCAAGGCACTGCAATTACAAGGTACAATCGGCAGAGCTAATCAGCTACTACTGCTAGCACAGGGGCCCTGGCTGGGCGAAGACGCCTTGATCACAAGCCCCCGTCTCTCTCTCTCTCTCTCTCTCTCTCTCTCTCTCTCTCTCTCTCTCTCTCTCTCTCTCTCTCTCTCTCTCTCTCTCTCTCTCTCTCTCTCTCTCTCCTTCTTCTCCTTCTTCTTCTTTGTTTACTTATTAAGCCATGTTCTCATGTTCAAGAGCCTACAGCAGCAGCAGCCGCCCTCCAGACAATTGGCGTCCCCGTGCCCCCAGGGTTAAATTTAGCTCCCGACGTTTCGCTAAGCCAAGCACTGAGAAGCCATGTTAATCAGTATATGTGGCCTTTTGTTGTGAAATGATCTCAAATTACCCCCGTCCACCTCACCTCAATCTGGCAAGTATTAACACCTTGGGTGAAAGCTGAGGCCCTTACAGGCCCCTGAGTTGGAGGAGGAGGGGATATGATATGTGTGTGACTGTGTGTGTTCGTGTGTTGTTGTAGGGTGCTCCTACATGGTCCTTCTTAAACTCGCATTTACCATAAATCGCATGACGTGTGTATGTGTGTGTGTGTGTGTGTGTGTGTGTGTGCGTACAGAGAAATGCACAATCAAGAGAATGAAACTTTATGTGAAGGCCCCATGAAGGGTATGTCCGTGTGGCCGCGCAAGTGCGTGATAATTCTCCACTGTGGCATGTATACATGATTGGTCTTTGACTCCCATATCTTAATGACTGTGTATCAATTACCGGATTAGTCTGTAATACATTGAAACTGTCTGGTGTGCAACACGTTTGAACAAGGCTCGGGGAACAATTACTGGTAATTAAATGTGTGCCAGTTACTGGAAAAGATAATTATGTCCTTGGTGTATAGCACCAATTAATTACTTTTATTTCGGAGTGCAAAACTCTCGATGCATGGCTGCGGAAGCGAGTCGAAGGCGCCTCATCTTTGAAAGGGATGCCGCAACTCGTGTTCGGTGTTTGTTCGTCAGTCGTGTTTCTCTCAATGCCGGGATCAAACACAGCCCCCTCTCACCAAATGATGTGCGGTGCCACTTGGCCCAACCCGCCCACCCGCAAGTAGAAAACAACCGGTGGATGAGTGTGCAAATAGTTACGGTTTACACCGGTGACAGCTCATTGGTGGAACCGGTAGGATTCTCCGTGTGTGTAGTTTGAGACGTATCACGTGTGGGGCTTGTGTTTGCTGTCACTTTCTTTCACTCTCTTTTTTTAACCTTAACACCTTGAAATGACACCCAAGTAAAATGGAAGAGAAAAAACATTGTTGTCTGGAGAACAGGGAGGAAAATTCCATCGCATTTGGGCAGGGGTCACACACACAGTAGCCATTTTGAGGATCATCCTAAATGTGGCTGGCCTTACACATTTACTGTTAAGTGGGTAGTAAAAACCTTAAAAAACACACCTAATTCCCTCTTTTCCACAATGATGAGACCACTTCACCATCTTCACTCCAACCTTCCGTTTTCCAGCACAAGCCCAAGTCACTGCCTCTCGAACTGTAGACCCGGTCTGCGTACGTATATCCCATTCTTATTCAAATGTTTCCCCTGATAGACTAGGTTGAATGAGGAATGGAAGGTGTGTAAGGTGACACTGTGTGCATTAAATTATCCGTCTGTAGGCTTGAGGGTTTTTGAATCCCTAACTTGAAAATACCTGTGGCCAATCATTAGTGATCTATTAAAACCCTTCGCCTTTAAAATGGTTACACTGTGAGGCCCTTTGAGGCAAATTCCCCTGCAGATTTTCTCATTCTCTGTCTCGGTCACTGTATGTGTGTGTGTGTGTGTGTGTGTGTGTGTGTGTGTGTGTGTGTGTGCGCGTGTGTGTGTGTGTGTGCGCGCGCGTGTGTGTGTGTGTGTGCGTGTGTGTGTGTGTGTGTGTGTGTGTGTGCTTCCAATTCCTCTCTGGTTAATAAGATACCGAAGCTGACGGCCAAACTGTGATCTCCCTCTGTCTACCCTCGTCTTCTTGTTTCCCACTCTTTCTCTACCTTTCTGTCTGTCTCTCTCTCTACCTTTCTGTCTGTCTCTCTCTTCTTTTCCTCTATTTTCTCATTCTCTGTCTCGGTCACTGTGTGTGTGTGTGTGTGTGTGTGTGTGTGTGTGTGTGTGTGTGTGTGTGTGTGTGTGTGTGTGTCTGTGTGTGTGTGTGTGAGTGAAAGAGTGTGAGTGTGAGGGTGTGTGCTGGCCATCATAGCTAACCTGCTGGGTGTTCGGGTGTGAGCGTGTGGGCACATTTTTATGTCTTTGTGTGTACAGTATGTACTTGCTTGGGCACATATGTGTGTAGTGGTCAGCATGGTTGCCCTTGGGGGCGTCAAGTGTGTGTGTGCTTGTGTGTGCATGTCACCAAGCGCCCCAGCTCCCAGCGGGTCTTAACATTATTGACAAACCCATCAGAAGCGGTGATGCATCGAGCTCCGGGCTCGCCCCCAGCACGACTCTGGGGCCAGCGCTGACATGCTGTCACCTTGGTAACTGCTGCCAGAGTGAACGGCCTGCTGGGATAGCTGGGCGGATGGCAGTTGGCGTGATGTCACCAGCTGGTTCATATTTAATTGTTCCCCCTAAAAAATATTTCATTATTTTTGTTTATGTGGGTAAGCAGAGTTTGCTGCAGAAGCCAATACTTGAAGTTTATTTCCACTTATTAACAACGATTCAATACAGATAGTATTTCAACAGCAGGAGTATGTGAGGCCTAAGAAATAGAACTACGTAACCTTTAAGCCTATGTAAACTAACACACACACACACACACACACACACACACACACACACACACACACACACACACACACACACACACAAACAGATTGCATTTACCATTGCAG
Source organism: Aplochiton taeniatus (assembly GCA_017639675.1). Taxonomy (NCBI): domain Eukaryota; kingdom Metazoa; phylum Chordata; class Actinopteri; order Galaxiiformes; family Galaxiidae; genus Aplochiton; species Aplochiton taeniatus. The sequence goes on from CM030191.1 coordinate 4,708,062, forward strand.
AAGCGAACTATGTGACCTCCTTTCTAATCTTCCCTTATAAAAGTTTGACATTTTTGTAAGGGTTTGCTTGGGCACACAGCTGTTGAACATATTCCCCTTAGCCTATGACATCATCGGGTGATGTAATATGTCATAGGGTCTTGGTGTGATTTTGGTGACCCCTCCAAATCGACCACTACCATTCAACCATATTTTTTCTGTGACTAGGACACAAACATACAAGAGAGTGAAATGAAAAAGAGCAATGATACATCAAGAGAATGACAATGGATGCTGCCTCAAGTCCTTCCTCAATGACTTTAGGTATTGACGTTTATAAACTAATTGATTGATTTATCCCCAATAATTATGTATCCTTCGTAATCAATGTGATTTTGGTTTTCCACAATATGTCCAAATAAGAAAAACAGTATATCTTGAACAAAAAATCACAAATACAACTAACCAAATAATCTAGGTAAGTGATATTCAACATTTTGTGATAATACAGTTATTGTTAGTTGTATATGTGAGGGTGATACACTAGCATATCAGAATTTCATTGATTTATTTGTTGACTAAAAACTAAAAGACTTCGTTGATGTTAGAAGAAAATTGGTAAAAAAAACAAGTCATACAAACATGTTGGTAATAATATTGATAGCAAACATGATTGGAAGGTAGGCAATGTCTGCATAAAAAAAGCCCAGTAATGACAGTACTTCCTATCGATGCTCAGATCTGTTGATATCATTCATTACATGCTTCTTAAACAAACGTATTGTTTGTAGTGTGTTAACCTTTTCGTGGTTTTTGGTTTAGGCTCCATTAATAAGGATTATAGTAGTAAACTAGAAAATATTTTAAAACAGCCTACCCTCTGATCATAATACTATTTGAATACCAAATGATGATATTACATTTTCCCGTGGGATCACAAATGTAAATGCCTTTCCAATTCCAAATATAACGTAACACTGATCATAAGACAACCCTGATATTTATTATAATGATGTTATTATTATTATTTTTCCAGTCATGGACATTAAATACCAAAAAACAAATACGTCCATGTAATAATGGGGACAAATGTATTCCCAGCAGATGGCGCTGTAATGTCGTACAAAGTATGAGAGTTCAGGTTGATTATTATTAGTTTAACAGACACAAGTAATATATAATAATTAATAAGAGTTAGCCTGTTTCAAAAATCTGGTTTGTAAGTAAAATACTATAAAAGCGAAATATAACAGCAATCCCTTGTAACTGGTAACAGGCTACATTTAAGACGTTATCATGATCATTTCAAATGTTTTTGAATAGTGCCCATACTATCGCAATACCAATGCTGAAAACAATTGGTTTATTTTAAGTTTTAAATTCAGTAAAAGACGGATATCCAAAATCCAATAATCTAGGCTACTACTTCATTATAACATCAGATTAGGTAAAAACAATAAAACAACCTCCACTGCATGCTATATTGCTATTATGGTGCTGCATGTGTTAAATACTAAACAGACACACTGTGTGAATAAAAACCATTAACCACATGCACAATCAATTCCGGCATGATTTCTTTATGCAGTTTATTGTACTACCATTAAGTTATTCTGATATCCGCATAAAATCTAAAAACAGTCAAAGTCAAAGCAACAATAGACCCAAATATCTCTCTAATGCGTCCTTACTATATGGCCTAACAGGCGATTGGGTTATTGTGGCATTGTAACTTTGTCACCTGCGTTCCCATTTCTGGGTTGAAACTATAAATATAGGCAATTCTGTGATTGACCCTTGTTATGCCTTTGTTAGGCATACAAATGATTTACCCTCTGGACGTTGGAATTAGATAGGATATTTTGACGTATTTAACTTCCATGCCACATTTCCATTTTGAAGTTTCGAAGGCATACTTTGCAAAGTTGTATTCCATAAGGTATACAATTAAATAAAATAATAATTTGTATATAATAACATATCATTTTGCATTCCATCTCGACTATATAGGGGTTAGGCTCAATGGTACCTCAGAGTAGGATAGCAGCTTAGAAACATACTGACTTAATTCAGCCCTCTATCTATACCGTGTGCTCCCAAATCCATGACCTTCACAGTATATAGAAAGGAAACCCCGAGAGTCACGTCACCACTATACATATTTTAAAGTGTCTTCCTCTATTCTTGTGCGTGAGAATGTCGGTATGGGAGGCAAGAGGCAGGCAGAATTCGGAATAGGCACCCGGCGTGCGTGCACACACGACACTAAGCGTGGTATCCAATCTTCACTTTAAACGGTTTTTATCTCAGAGGCACTGAAGCTGTACTGTCAGAACAGTAGATGATAGGCTTAAATGATGAAGTCTACTGCCTATAACCAATAAACATTAATTATTTAATATCACGCATGTACCGCGATTGAAACTTTATTTTTATTTGAATTACGTGCGTGTGAGAATCGCACAACAAATGCAAGGAAAGTTAATGTCCTTGTGTTGCACATGTGTACAAAATGATTAAATTGTTCTATTGATCAAATGTTTTGATATCCATTTCTAGCATTTACTAATAAACAAAACAAAATGTATAAAGCACTATATGAATAATTAAACTGTTTCAGATGATGGGAATAATGTGGTCTTTATTGTAAAAAATTATAATAATAATACAAAAAAACATAAAACAACAACTGTCTTCATTGAGTGTGTGATGCTTGAGCTGACATAAAAAAAATTAACCTTTTTTTTCTTATAGAATTGTCATTGGGTGGAAGATTTGTCAAATTGTGTAAGTGGCTGCAAAATAAATAAATAAATAATATTGTGGAAAGCGGTGACGGATCAGCGGCCTCTTGTCTCATTAGAAGATTATATTAGTAGGCTACACTAATTTAAGCCTAATATATCATGGACAAGTGAAATAAGTCTTGAGTGACCAATGAAGAATCAACTGGTTTTATTATCCAATGTATGAATCTTTAAGAGCTTAAAGGTGAAAATATTTCAGTTAGTGTACTTTTTCTGAACAAGATTGAAACTACGCGGGAACATCGAGGAATATTTCCGGTGTAAAGGGTGCAGTGGTCACGGTCAAAGGCCGGGCCTTATTATAAAATATAATAAGAGTAACACGGTTGTATAGGCTAATCTGGACGTTTATAGGCCTTGTATATTTCGAATAAGTTTTGCATAGGTATTATATTTTAAGATATTCTCGAAGAAATGTAGGCCTATACATACCTTTATATCTCACAAAACAAATTGTATAACGTGTAGGTCTATACGGTGTCACCTACACCATCTAAAATCATTAGAATCGAAAGTCCCGCATTTGGGCATATGGCGATTTAAATAGGAAAAGTGGATGGCGTTATATAAAGGTTTGCTAATCATACTGTAAATTATAGTTTGAGGTTCCTATGGTTTCAGACTAGGACGCATGGACTTAAAGCCTATAAAGTTAAATGATGTTCCAACGTGTTTAAAATGTATTGCGAAAGCTTAGGTGACGTATACACTACAGTTATCAAGTTAATGCAAGTTCATTTCTATACCATCGTTAAATATTTTGGGTATTTCGAAGTTGGAACGTCATTGTTGTGAAAATAACCTTAAGAGCGTGGATGGTCATCATCTTCGACCTGTTTGAATGATCAATAAAATAAGCAGATATATAGGCCTACGCTAATACCTTACATTAAAAATAAACTAATAACGGTTTTATATAGTCACTGTTGCCCGCTTCATTCCACATAAACATTGAGAGCGGAATCATTGCTTTAGAATAAGCGAATCTAAACCTTTAATGAGATTTCAGTCTGTTTTTGTGTCTGTTGACATATTTCAAAAGATTTGGAAATGTCCCTCTCTGCACAGAAATGGCACGTTTGCTGTATGAATGACACAATATACAAAACCATGCATTCAGTGGAGGTTAATCAACTTAGAACATAACAAAACATAAGATGTTCCCTTATTACAGTTGATGTGTGTGCGCGCGTCTGCACTCGCAAGTGTGAGTGGTTATGTTTGTGCACATTGGACAACATGCACATATGGCTTATGTCCATGATGCAATATTTAATTGAATTTCACTTGCGTGAGACCAGCGCCTGCATAGCTTTACACCATACAGGGCTTTAACCTTATCTCCAGAACACGCGTTAGCCCATGCTGTAGTAATATTTATGCATCCACACAGCTGTTTCGGTATAGGCAAATCTCATAAGCAGAAAAATAAAATCTGAAACGTGAACTCAGATCATCCATCTCTTCACGGGCTGACGTCATTGACTAATTAAAGGCAATTATTTGTCACATCTTCGATTGGATGCACCATTCAAAGATATTGCACAGCAATTGATTAATGAAATAATGGGCCAGTCAACTTATTTTGAGTCGTTGCCATTAAGCATTATGGGCAAGGAAGTCCCTGAATCTCTAATTAACCCGAGCTAGCACATGGCTTTATTTCCTGGGATTCCATAGATTTCAAATATATACACAGGAATGTGCCCGAGTGCTTTACTGCCATTTTTATACTAATGAAGACAAAGAAAGCTCTGCCTACATCCACAACACTGAATTCAGTTGCTAAGCAACAACTAAGTGAAATCATCCGCGAAATTCAAATCCTGAAGAGTTTGGGGAGTTTTGCTGAACAACAAACTTTAGAAAAAGGATACCTCATGTTTAAACCAGTAATAAGTAGTGACGTAGTAAAATAGTTCATTAGCAAATGTATCTTGATTAGTCATGCAAGTCTTGCATGGATGAAAATGAAATGGGCAGAAACAGCAACCTCTTGAAATAGCCTGCACTTGCAATTCCTTAGCCCATTAATAATATAAAAGCAGTGAAAACTTGTCATCTAAAATGGTAGCTTCTATTTTAGCCTACATCATGAGAGCATATTTACTCAGTATTAGAATTGTGTAGCCTAGTATTTTTGAAAAAAAAAAAAAGAAATAAAAAAGAAATGGCATAATCAGAAATAGGCCAAATGCATGCCCTATCCATAATAATGTCTGTATTGGCTGCACATTCGATTATAAGTTTTGACAACATCAAAAGATTATGGTCACATTGCCAAAAGCCGTTAACGCACGTTTCCCTCTAGAAAACCGTTAGCTCCCACCCACTTTTTACAGTATAAAATGTTCAAACGCCGTTTTTTTTTTAATCCAAGTTGCTCATAACTCAAAAACGAAATGAACTGCTAGCTCGTGCGTGGCTACCTAAGGCCTGCAGAGGCCAGCAAAATGATATCTGTGGCCAATGTCAACAAACCTGTAGGCTGGACTATTTCGAGGAAAGTAGGCCTACACCAGCAGATATTCCTCCAAAGACAACGTCTAAGTAATTAAACTGTGTGTAATTAAGGAATTAATATACACATATAAAGTACCAGTAATGATACCTTATACGTAGGCTATATATATTGCCCGGTGGGTTATCTGTGTTACTCCCCCGAGAAACCACGGTTATTTATGTTAAAGGTCCATACGTCTACAGTTTTTTTTATTCAACATGGTTGAGCTTTAAAAATAGTATTAAATTGTTCAAATTATATTCTAACTTGTTTGACCAAAAAAAGCTTACCACGTAGGACATTTCTTCATTTGTACGGCATAAAGACTACAAAGAAAATTGCAAGGGAAAATAACTAAAACACCCAAAATGTGATATGTAAAATAACATAAATCTCAGAAGACCAAAATACGTAATTTCATACTAACAAATTTATTGTTCTCAATCAGCTCTTACGGAATCACTACTGAAATTAAATTACAATCAAATTATCACATCAAAATATACCCTTATTACCTAACAACTGTCAATTTCAGCTTATGATGATTTGTGCTCCTTTAGAAACGATAATACAAAATTAAACAAAACAAATTAGGTTCAACGACAAAAAAAAGAAAGGAGAGCATTTTACACAAGTTTCTGGGGAAAAATAAATTACCATTTGGAATAATTGATACATATTCCAAATAAAATATTAAAACAAGTCCTTTTGATGAAAAATATAAAGTAAATAAGTCAGATCATCATCTGATCTATGAATCTATATTGCCGGCTTTACAGAGTCTTTGTTTATTAAAATCTACCAAAGAATACTGCTTAGAAAGGGCAGCATTAGTAACATCCAAGAGCACCCAGTCAGTCACACTTGGTCACAGATTTTCGCAGAGAAACAATTCAAATAAGTGCCGCTGAAGAAAGTCTTTTCAAATGTCTATTCTATTTTCTTCAACAAAAAACTCACTCGGGTCCCTTAAATAAAAAAAACATTTGGAAAAAGAAACGTGATCTTTGAGATCAGACGGGGTCAGTCCTGTGGTTATCTTTTATCTTTAGGCGTAGAGGGCCTAAAAAATCCCAAATCCTCTTGAGTAAAGATTAAAACCCATGCAGTCCATTCTCACCGAAACAAATGTGTTGGAAGCTTCGTGGATGCCACTCATCTTCGTGTTGCAAATGTTCCTTTGTTATTGTTTTGGGGTTACGATCCCATTTCTAAATATACAAATGCCTGTTCTTTTTGTCTTTCGCAAATCAGATACAGGGTAAAAGGGAGGATTTTGTGGGAGAAAAAAATCAGTAGTTGTGATTTCTTTCCTTGTCGATATTGTTAATGCGCCAGAATTACCTGATGGAATGAACTTGTAGTTGTCACCCTCTGGTCGTTCGGTTCACTTGCATCTTTTAAGTAATCTACTAAAAAATGTCCCTGAAAGAAAAAGAAGATAGAACCTTTTAGGTTAAGACATTTCAGGGCCTGGAAGAAGGGTTAACGGTGCGATTTGGGGGGTTGGGTGAAAAAGGGGTGGGGGGCATTTGTTTTTGTTTTTTCCTGTTGAAAAATATATAACACCTATGCAGTCTTATTTTATAATCCATCACAATCACAGTATCAAAAATGGTTTAGACTATCTTGACGATAGTCTGTTTTTATCATCAGTTTTAATTTCATACAAAATATTCTTGTGTGCTGTTTCATTTTATGTTTCACTGAACATTCGTTTGCAGTCCATGGAGGGGGGCGGTGTATCTGCACTCACATTGCCGACCTGAGAGTAAACGTCCTCCGGGGTCTGTGGAACTCCTGGGGGCGTCATCCTTTTTTCCTTCTGTCTCCTATTGCAAAACCAAACTCTAACCACCTCTTTCTCCAGCTGCAAATTGTCTGCTAGGGATGTGATCTCTTGAGCCGAAGGCTTGGGACATTTTAGGAAGTGGCTCTCCAACGCTCCCTTTACGCTTACTTCTATGGAAGTGCGCTTCTTTCTCTTTCTCCCTTGCGCCGCAATCTTGTCAATGCTGGTGGGGCTACCAGTTGTCGAATCTGCCTCCTCAAGCCATTTGTTTAACAATGGCTTGAGCTTGCACATGTTTTTGAAACTTAGCTGCAGAGCCTCAAATCTGCAAATGGTTGTCTGTGAAAAGACGTTCCCATATAGCGTTCCCAAAGCTAAACCAACGTCAGCTTGAGTAAAGCCCAGTTTGATCCGGCGTTGTTTGAACTGCTTCGCAAACTGCTCCAAGTCGTCCGAGGTTGGCGTATCCTCGTCTGAGTTCGGGTCGTGGCTGTTTACACCGTGATGCTGCTGGTGATGTGGATGCTGGTGGTGATGGTGATGGTGATGGCTGCCGTGGTCGAGATCCGGGGTGTCCCCTCTCACTAAGCCCGGGTGCACCAGGCTTTGGCTTCCTGGGTTCAGCATCCCGTTCACCGTGAACCCCCCTGGCTGGGAATAAATCAGCGACTGTTGCTGCTGCTGTCCACCAGATATTGAGTTAATGTGAGCAGCAGTAGTGCTGCCCCAAGCCCCTGCGTGAGTCTGATGGGGACCTAAGTGAGATGGCCTGTGGTGCAGCGCGGTGCCCGTGTGTAGGTCGTCTCTGCCCGAGTTGTTTTTAACGTCCTGCTGCTGTGGGCTTCCCGTCATACCAACTGGGCTCGACGACCAAGGCGACCCTGCCTCGGCTGCAGCAACTGCGGCTGCGGCTGCGGCCGCTGCGGCGTGAGGCAGAGATGTCACCCACTGGTGCGCATGGCTCAGCATATGTCCCCCGTTGCTTGCTGCCATTGCGCCTTGCATAAAGTCACTTTGTACCATCTTCACAGTGGGGTCACCCCTGTACCCACCAGATACCGAGGTGACAGCGGCACTGCCGGGCTGCATACCCCCACCTCCGGAGTCAGAATGCACAATTGAGCCCGACGATAAGATGCTATTGCTGGATAAATAGGGATTGGAAGCCGCGGTGGCCATTCCGTCAACGCTTATGAATATGTCTGTGGATTACCCCCTCCCTGTTAGCACTACTTTTTTCGAGCAGGCAAATTGTATCTCATGAATTATTCACGTAAAAAAACTCGTTTAGTTATCTGGCTAATACCATCAACGTGCGTAAAAATTCAAAAAAACTAAACAAAAACAATTAAAGACGGAAAAAACAGAGAATCCCCCTTTCGTATTATATTTCAAATAGATTGCCTATACATGGTTAGCGATTCATACAATTCCAGATGCAAAGCCCTTTGAAACCATGTGCAGTCCGGTTGAGAAAGTTTTGTCCACTGTGGAATTTCTTCAAATTAAAATACAAACACACTGAAGAAGAAAAAATATCTTTGTCCCAAACAAAACTTCGTGTGGTCGGAAAAAATCTCGTATATTCTCCACAATATACAAAGTCCCAATTTATGTCCCTCGAGCAGATGATAAAAACATAGAGCAGCACTCCTCAGTTCTTTTGTAATTCATTCACTGAGATTTCTCTCTCGCTTTATTCTTTTCTTTCGACGTTTCTTTTATAGTACTGTAGAGCCTTTCTCTTTGTTCTGTTTTGATGTGTATAAACCTGCCAAACCGCTAACTCCCGTTGAAGTACAATCCAGTATTACAGTGCACTAGGCGATGGTTGCAAGCCTCTCCTCTCATTCGCTTGTTCTCTCTCTCTCTCCTCGCTCTCTCTCTCTCCCTCTCTCTCTTTCTCTTTCTGACAGCTCTAGCAGTCCCTCCCTCAAAGCTCGAGGACACACGAATGTTTACCCTGTGCCAAGCGTGCGCACATCGTCCAAGTCTCCCCCACCCCACATACGTGGAGGGAGTCGAGTGCAAGACTCTCGTCGATTGGATACCCGGGGTGAGATTGACAGCGTTTGCCAGCATTGCTCCAGGCGCAGAAACCTCCTCCAGCCGTTACAATTGGTTGATTTTTAATTCAATACAAAAACACAAATATATATATGCAAGTTACAAATAAATAATATTCCACGTGATATATGGATATTTTTAATGATACATTGAATACTATTCCGGCAGCGGACTCCCAGTACGTGCAACAAATGTTAACCAAAAATATTGACAGTTAGATGGTCAATATAAAACAGTTTTGAAGTTTTTCTCTGCATCTATCTATCTATCTATCTATCTATCTATCTATCTATCTATCTATCTATCTATCTATCTATCTATCTATCTATCTATCTATCTATCTATCTATCTATCTATCTATCTATCTATCTATCTATCTATCTATCTATCTATCTATCTATCTATCTATCTATCTGTCTGTCTGTCTGTCTGTCTGTCTGTCTGTCTGTCTGTCTGTCTGTCTGTCTGTCTGTCTGTCTGTCTGTCTGTCTGTCTGTCTGTTTGTCTGTCTGTCTGTCTGGTTGTCTCTCTGTCTGTCTATCTGTCTGTCTGTCTGTCTGTCTGTCTGTCTGTCTGTCTGTCTGTCTGTCTGTCTGTCTGTCTGTCTGTCTGTCTGTCTGTCTGTCTGTCTGGCTAGATTTCTTCATGTACACCTACATATTGCTCATGATAACAATGAATTTGACCTAATGCATGACGCAATATGGGGATATTATCTGACAGACCACCACAGTCTTCAATAGCCCATGCAGGTTTTGCCTCATAGCCACTGCTGCGCTTCGGCTCTGCAGGAGTTAACGCACAAAGGTTGTGTGGCGATTCTTTCAAGCGTAAACGGAGCGCACAGGCAACCTCACTGAACCGCAGTGAGAGAGAAAGTGGCAACCAAAACAAGGGCAAATTGAGCAGTCCTTGGGGGATTTTCACGGGGAAAATGTCTGCTTTTAAACCTGAAAACCAACCACTAAACAAGCAGCTAGATATATGGGATGGGGGCATAGAAATGCACATCCTATTTAGATCACTACTGCCCCAAAGATGAATGGCTCCTTTAGGTAGGGGACCCCCTTTTGCACGTGGATTCACCCAGCAGTTTGATGAATGCCAACTATACTGCATATTTCGCTCTCGCTGGGCACAGTTTTACAAATGAGGGGGCATGCACTTGCAGGGGGTGTAGCACATATGCACATTATAGAGGAATTCATCCAGGCACCGCACCAATATCATCAATGAAACAATCTTGCCATAAGATTAACTGAGAAGTTTGCAGAGTTTTAATGTCAAATCTTGAAATACACTATCGTTTTTATGGGCCCTCAAAAACAAAGATTACCCACATAGGTGCATGAGCAACTATAATAATCAAGTGCAGTTTTGAATAGCGGTGAGAGAGAGGCGCAAGTGTTCCTTCCCCATAATAATCTCAGTAGATTTAATTTGTATGCGACTCAAAACCAAGGCAGCCTCGTGGATTTGTTTACATTGAACAGACAGGATAAGGCCAGTTCCATGGGGGCCGTCTTTTCATTAATATACTGTGAGGTTTTCTGTCTAAATTGCTGCTGTGCAATTCACCTCGCACATTTCAAAAGGCGTCCCACGTTGCCACGAGAAACGTGACACCAAGGAAATAGGACAGAAGATCGTTTTAACTGACTAAAAGAGTAAAGAGCCATTTCAAAAATGTTCCCCGAAATCATCGTCAGCCTGATAAAACACCTCAGTTTCTCTCTGATATGATGTATTTATTATTTATTTGTTTATTTCATAAGGTCCCCAAGTTCCCCTGCTGGGGAGTTCATTTGTTTTGTATGCAAAAAAAGAAAGGGGAAAAAATCCCCAAGTATAACAAGAGACGAACAGTTAGTGCTGATTTTCATTTGCATAAATTTTCATATATTTTAGTGAAAATAATAGCGCAGCCGAGGACTGCTGCTGCTCAGTTGAGGACGAGGAAAGAAAATCTTAGGAGCCCAGATTCTTAGAAACGGAGCCATTAACGTAGTCTTTATATAATTGTAAAAAATATCTTCGAGATTTATTGGAAAATGGGTAAGTTATTGTTTATTTCGAATTTCTTTAATCTCATTTTCAATTTTCTCGTAAACACAAGGCTATTTGCCAGGGGTTGCCAATTTCTTTAGAGTTAAGGTGATATATGCCATTTTTGTCCACACGTTTATGTATGTTTAAACATATTTTACACTTCTCAACGCAAACATGTCCAAACTTAGTTTCCTTTCATTCGGAACACAGAAATCAATAATACTTTGATTTTGCTTTCGCTCATTTAGCCTCGGTTTAATAAATAGTGAGTAAATTTCTGTGTTGTTTTGTGGTGGATGTCCACTGGAGAAAGTGCAATCAATCAAATTTAAGCAGGAGACCTCTCGCTTGTATTCTCAAGAGTAGTCTTGTTGGCATAAGTGCATATAACATTTGTTTGCATATCGATCTTACGCTGCAATGGAAAAGTTTGTTTAAAGTTTATCAACTAACGACTGCTATCAGGTCCTATACTCTTAGGAACGAGAGCAAAATCTATGAAAAAAATGTATCGAACATAATCTTTTGGCTTATGAGGATTTTTTTCCATGAAACGTTATTTAAGGCAGTGGACTGAGGAGCCATTTTTTTAAAAACTCAAATTTAAACGATACCGGTAATTCAGATGGATAATTGTATTACAGAGGATAATAAACTCGGATAAGCTGTTTGTGCATTCGACCATATTTATTCTACTTAATAATAAAGGAGATATAGCCTACACCTCAACCAGGACCCGTCTTGTTAGTTAGACAAATTCACATAGGATACTGATGTATTCATTAATGATTAGTTTAATTAATGGAATACTTTAAATGACAATTTTCTCCACTTTTTCTGCGTTTAATTCTGTTTTCTCACGGGTTAACTTTGTGTGTGCGTGGCCCCGAGACCGTTTGTTTCATTGATGGGAAGGCATTGCTGAACCTTGCTATTTGGTTGTCATGGTGAGCCGAATAAAAGGGTGAACACTAGTCGCATTAAGCTATATGTTTGTGCACTGGACTCGAGATGAAAGAAGCTTGCTGTTGAAGCCAATACACTACACTAGCTTGTGAAGCGCAGTGCCAAACTTACAACTCATTTACAAGTTCCGTGTTCCCAGAATAGTTGCACACCAATGCTCAAAACGCACACATATGAACACTTATCGCTTTAGATAGAGGGAACTAATATATATGTGTGTGTGGATATATAAATATATAGTCTTTTGCCTTTGTCATATAAACAATGTGTACCACCAGGTGTCGCACTCACTCATGGTGGCGTGCAAGTAAGGCAGTTGGGGTGAGTAGCCTAATAGATGCATTATCACAGTTTTTATGAACAACATTCACTTTAAAATAACAAACGGAATGAACACAGACCAAATTAAATGGCATGGCTGTCAAATATGTTTTTAACTGTAGTAAGGCCAGTGAGAGAAAATAGCAGGATATGTGGATGGCATGCAGGAAATGCACCCAAATGTCTTGATTGCAAGATTCAGTGGCCAATACATATTCAGTTGTGATCTACAAGTATGGCCGAGTTTCATATGATAAAATGTCACCCTAACCTTTACATTAAATATACGTTTCCCTAATTATATACAATTAGTTTATTTTCGGTCTGATAATTCATAAGTAGGCTATTTGTTAGTTTGGTCTTTTTTTTACCGCTGGTAAAGGCCTATTTCAAAGACGTCATATGCAAAAACCTAACTTGAAAATGTCAAGGGAGGAACATTGATCTTTAGATTATTATGGGAGTTTAAATCATTTCACTGGCGTATCATAACAGTGTACAAAATGTAGACTTTGCTACATCAAATGATAGAGCAGGATAGTTCATATTTTGTGCAACTTTTTTTATAACAGCCAACTGCATGATATTTTGGCCAAAAGATTGACCTTCAGAAGTTTATGATTAGGATTGTCTAATGCATACGCAATTAAGCCAACAGAGGCTGTCCATCCATCAGAAACAACAGATCCGTTCACAAATAGCCTACATTAAACGGAAAGAAACGAGCAATTTTAGCAATAATCATGATTTGTTATAGGGAATTATAGGTATTTGATTTTTGTTCAGCATAGGTAGCCTACCGTTTCACGCTTCATTCACAGTAGGGTAGTCTGGCCATACAGTCAAGTCAGAATGCTGAATAATTCATCACCTTAACCATAATCATGGTCTCGTGGTCATGATCGCCATAAGGCCCCAGAACAAATGACAATCATATCAAAACAATCTAACCCCTGCTGCAAGGTCAATACTTAGTAAAATCTGAATACTGATTTAAACTTTAGGAACAGTAGCATAATTGCAACAGAATATGTATAACCTTCTTTAGAGAATATATATATATATATATATATATATATATATATATATATATATATATATATATATGTATATGTATATATATATATATATATATATATATATATATATATATATATATATATATATATATATATATATATATATATACACACACACACACATCTTTTTTTGTGACAGGTTCCTACAATTTGTGAAACAAATTAATCCTGCTTGATGTCTAAAAGTACGAAAGCAACGGCTCTGGCAACACTTGCAAAACAGCTCTAAATAATACACATATTACAATGTAGTGAGTACTATCAGGCAAAAAAAACGATCTTCTATGTAAGGTACCATGTTGCCCGGGATTAATGACATGCAAGGCACCACATTAGCCTACTAAAGCACATCTGTACGTTCTGTCCAATCATACTTCCAAACCAACACAAGCAATGACCCCAACGCTGAAAGTCGTCTGTATGCAGACCTATACAATTAAAAGCGGTTTAAATGCCGTATTTTTTTTTTACCACAAGACACTATATCACAGTAGTCTGTTTAAATTGAATTGATGCAATTGCCGTTTTAATTATGGGCTACTTAAGGTTTACATTATTCCTTTTTTCTTCATTGGTCCAGTGACTAATCTAAAACGTTAATAAAATACGTTAAGTGTGTCGCATGTCATGGCAAATGTTGATTTAGAGTCAGTAGGCATATCTAACTCAGAACCCCTTAGTGATAATGTACTCCGTTAATTAAATGGCCAGCAATAACTATCCGTGCCAGCACTAAATATGTTTATAATATCCAATGTTCGTTTAAACAAAAAAAAAATATTTTAAAGTCAAGCTAAACCTAAAAAAGATTTTTTTCCTACTTTTATATGCGGACATATACATGATCCAGTGCAGGACACTTAATTCTACCTAGTTATATATGCTAAAATGCTATGTTGCATATTTTCCCCACAAGGCGTTGACGTTCAGTTGACTGAAGTAGAGCTGTAAATGAGCTGACGTATCCATTCTACGACCATAGGTTTGTATTCAGAATGTAACGATTGCTGTATTGTTTGGTGTAACTGTAGACTATTCCATTATCTTTAATCGAAACCCTGACTGATTTTGTCTCATGGATTGGAAATCAATAGCAATATCATAATTTTCTGCAAATGACTGTCTAAGTACACATAGTGATTTATTATAAAAACATTCCAAAAGAGGGGCATTTGTGAGTGTTCATTTGTTAGTTAGTGCATTTATATATTTATTTTTATAATGGCAGTATGCTTTCCCTTACTGAATATTGGACAAAGACATTGGACTATTGATCATGCACATATGAGCATTTAACCTCCACTGAGCAGTAACTGGGAAAATAGATATGTAGCCATTTTAGAGTTATTGAGCATATTCACATATTTCTGTATGGTAAAAAAAATAGCCAGTCTTTAGGTGGGCTCAAGTGAATATAAATCCTAAATTAAACGTTCTGGTTCAAATAAAAAAGATTTGGGCTTGAAGGTCCCAGTTGTGAATTGTGGAATCGACATAAAAAAAGTTTTGACACTTTCACACCTTGAGTAGCTCTCTAAAGTCAGTTAAACCAAACTGCACTTGTCTGGCCTGTTGCCAATCGACAGTAGAATGTGTTGTACACAAGTGTAGCTGTATAGCGGGTGCAATGTGGGTGTGTTGGTACCTGCAGTGTGATGAGACTCTAAGAAGACCTTTATGGTGCATAGCAGCATGCCCCTTGATGATAACTATTTGTCTCATGTCTCATGTTCAGAGGCAACATGTTGGTCAATAAGGTTTGGGTTTCTAACCAGGCGTTAGCGTCTAAATCTTAAGTAGCAGTTGTTTTTAAAACTAGAGGGACAAACGATTTATTGTTGTCCAAATGTTTTGGATGGTAGTCCAGCATGCCCTTCTGTCCTCTCCCAGCTCTCCATGGTGGAGTGAAGAGCCGGAGAAGAGTTAGAGACTTGGTGGATGTAGTGGTGCTCTGTGAGTGTCAGGGAGGGATAGGAGAGAGAGTGGTCTGTGGAAGGGCCTTTGTCTGTCTATTCCACCACTCCCTCCCTCCCTCCCTTTCACCCTCCCTCCCACATCCCATCCCGAGTCTAGCCCTGTCCTCCCTCCCTTGCTCCCTCCTACTCTCCCCACAGTGCCCAGGGAGCTGCATAGGGACAGAGCTTTCTCTCTGGTGTCCAGGGCCTCTTGGCCTCTTTTCAGCCCTGCATCTCTCTCTCTCTCTCTCTCTCTCTCTCTCTCTCTCTCTCTCTCTCTCTCTCTCTCTCTCTCTCTCTCTCTCTCTCTCTCTCTCTCTCTCTCTCTCTCTCTCTCTCTCTGTCTCTCTCTCTTTCTCTCTCTCTCTCTCTTTCCTTACCAATCTCTCTCTCCCTTCCTCCCATTCTCTCTCCTCTGTCGTTCCTCCTTAAATCGTCCCTTCTTCCAACCATCCGTCATTCTCTCCATCTCTCGCTCTTCCACATCTCCTTATCTCCTTATGTATCTCTCAGACCCTTTTTTCCTTCTAATTCAGTTGAATATATATTTACTGCAACAAGACAGATTGAGTAAACATGGAGTACTTTTCTTTCTTTCTCTCCCCTATCTCCCTTTCTTTCACCAAGTGTTTTTCACTCATTCTATCACTCTTTCTGTCATACTCCCAGTGGTTCCAAACATCAATATGGATGCAAACACCCAGACCTCCAGACCTCTAACCAACAAATCCATCTTAGACGGTTATTGTATATGCAAATAGGTAGACAGGCAGCCTGTTGTTTCCCTGCTGTATCAGGCCACATTACACATACTAATCAAGAGAGATATTGTGTTATTAAATGCTGTAATTAATAAATAAATCACCTAAATCCGAATTAACTCAAATCCTTAAAAGTGAGTTAGAAGCGAGTGACACAGACAGAAGGCAGAAGGGAGAGAGAAAGAGAGAGAGAGAGAGAGAGAGAGAGAGAGAGAGAGAGAGAGAGAGAGAGAGAGAGAGAGAGAGAGAGAGAGAGAGAGAGAGAGAGAGAGGGGGGGGGGGGGAGGTATCCCAGAAGTCTGTATTGTAGCAAAAGAGAGCAGGTTTGCCATGTCTCTGTTTTGTTTTTGTTTGTCAAACAGTAGCGTTCCCTCAGGACATGGGTTTGCAGCACCTCCCTGTCCGGGATTACGTTAATCAAAGTATTTATTTCCCTTGGGGAACAAGGCACAAATCGCTCCAAATCCCAATAAAATTGGATAACGGTGGTAGCGAGCACGACGAGTCACCTTTTGTCTTGTTTTTGTCTTCTTTTTGGGGCTCATTTAGCCAATTTAATGCATTGAGTTCTATCTAACTTTGAAAACCCCCAAACAGGATAATTGGATGGAACTTGTTTCTCAGATAGAGGAACAGGGACGCTAACTACCTCGGCTGCATGTATTCCACAGTCGTGATAGAGGTGTACAAATATCAGCCACTCTTGTGTGTGTGTTTGTGTCCGTGTGTGTGTGTGTGTGTGTGTGTCCGTGTGTGTGTATGTGCGTGTGCGTGAGAGTAATCAATAATGTGTTGCCATGTCTAGAGATGACCTTTTTTTGTGTATCAGAAATGTTAGCTATCGAAATACTCACCTTAGACTCCTACACTTACTTGACACTTCTATTGTTATCACTACCACCAAGTGTATTTTAACTGAAATTTAGACCAAACCATTTAACTTTTTACTGGGCTTGTCAGAATGTGTTGGACCGTTGACTTTGCAGGGGAATCTGTATGCTGTTGTGGTTATGTGTAGCACTTTGGCAAAGGCATGTCAAACTGAAAGTATGCCTAATGCGGCTGGTCCAAAGGGGGATTGTGATCCTAAGACCTGGCCTCTCCAGTCATGGCACGCACGATAAACAAACAAGGCTCTCCCCGATGCTGCACTGGGCTCTGAAAACCGCCCCGGGGACAGAACCAAACAAAACACCACGCAAATCTACTTACAATTTGCCAAATAATTACAATGTGATGGAGGTTTGAGAGCCACCGAGTTTGACCAATAAATCAGCCTGTGTTTACCGACCCCGCCACACCGGTATCTGATAAGGCCATAAATATACCCCCCCCCCCCAACTCCCACCCCAATGTGCAGCCTATTACAGGTAATGCAAATAAAATAACAGAGCAGTAATTTCTCCCTGTGTGTGGTGGTGGGCCGAGAGGCAGAGGCAGCGGCTGGCCCCTTGTGTTTGATATTCATGAGGTAAATGGGGAGGGAATGTGTGCTTTTTATGGCCACGGCACGCTGCCGCATGGCAACACAAATTCAGCCCTCCTGCCTCCTCTGCCAATCAGGGATAAATGATGGCCCGGCTGCTTCCCCGGTTGCTGAGGCGGAAAGGCACCGCGGCCAAACGTCGTGTGGACGCCGCCGCCACGTCTGTCAGGGGGTAAGGGAGCGGCTGGAGGTGCACAGGGGTGCTGACTCACAGGAGTACAAGCTCAGACACATCAGAGGTGGGGTTCGCCACATTTATAGAATGAGCCATGAACACTCGGTTCCACTCCGCTACTGTATGTAAAGTCATGGCGATGGCCTGGGAGGCTGAATAAATGGAGAACGTGGGAGCAACGTGGGCAGATGAAAGCTGAACGCCACGTCTCCTAAATATCAGCCGCATGCAGTTAGCTCCTCTGGTGTTGCCACGGTGTAATCAACGGAGTAAGTTGTGCCGACGACAACATCCCAACATCCCAGTGTTTCATAGGTCAAGACCCCCGCGTTGAAGCAGATCGTCCTTCATCCGAAGGAGGATCAGAATGACGACCCATGCCCTAAACTTCGGACCGGAGTTCGGCCGCGTCATGCGGGTGGCTGGGGTGTGCACTACGTTCCTATGTGAGGTTGTGTGGTCGCCTTGCCATGGTGGGCCGTGTTGATTCATGTGGGTATTACACACGTCGGCTCCTGATGGGCCTGGCGGCGCTCGCACGGTGTCAGCCCCATTTGTTTGGAAATGGGTTTACATACGTCCTCCGAGGTCGCCTCCCCTCCCCGTCCCCCGTCTGTTGTACACATGGAAGAGGTGCAGGCTAGCACGCACACTCACACGCCGACACACACACACACACACACACTCGCACGCACAGTGCACATGCATTAACAGACACATAGAAACACACGTCGTGCCTAGATTCTGGCTGATTCTACACACTTCCACACACATAAACACACGCTGACAAGAAACACACAAGCAACACAGAAGCACACGCACAGTCATGCCCTCGCCCTTTCTCGTTTGCCCTCCTGTTTTCCGTTCTACTGCCTCTCTGTCTCTCTCCCTTTCTCCCTCCCTCTCTCTCTCTGTCAAAGGACATGTGTGTTCCGCCAGTAGGATCACAAAAGCGTCTTTTAGAGGTGCCCCTGCAGGCCTGTGACGGAATACTGGAAGGCCAAACTCAAAGCACCAATCACAGAATACAGCAGACCTGTTGAGTATAAAATATACTTACTCATATCCAATACAATTATCGTAGAGACCAGTTTTGAAGAAGGCATATTCCAGGGTATTGCAGAGACAAGATACATAACAAATTATATATCCTATGAATATAGGAAAGGCCAGCATTATGAAAAATGACATACCCAAAGGTTAAGGTAGAACAAATGCCCAAAACAAATCACTTTAAGCGAGAGATTAGGCACGACATTAAACTACATATCCCATGCTGTTGTGGAGACCCCATACAAATATTTTAGAGGCTACAGGTTTATTTCTGCATCTCTACATGTTTAGAGAGTAACTCTATGGATAAGAACTGCGTACTGCATGTTCCGTCTCCGCAAAGTGGATTGTGTGTTGACTGTGTGCCCCCGCACATTTATTTAACAATTTAGTCTTGCAGCATTGGATTTGTGTGTGTGTGTGTGTGTGTGTGTGTGTGTGTGTGTGTGTGTGTGTTTAAGCCGCGCAATAGAGTTTGTAAAGAACCTTCAGTAACAACCTTTTATACACTCATGCCACACAATTCCTAAAGGACTGCATGCAGACCTCACCAGACCCCTAACCTGAAATGGAGGGACCCCTGTAGGACACTCAGAGCCATCCATCCAATCCTACTGTACCTATACCCATCCCATTGAATTGAGTTTGTTCAGATCCAAGCCCACATAATTGGTGTATAAAGATACAAACCCCACAAAACAACATGAAATTCCATTTTTCTAGCAGAGACCAATTAAGGCACATATTTTCATTCCACAAAGGCTTTCTTAAATTTCATTCTAATTTGAGACTCTCTCTTTCTTTCTCCTCTCTCTTACAGGACCTTCAAGGGTCTCCGCCCCCTGCACCCCCTCTTCTTCTACCAGTGGCGAACCGTCAGGGCCTTCAAGGTATTCAGAGAAGGCCCTGTGATCCTCAGATGAAAAAAGAAAATATGTTTCTGATAAATTCAATAAACATCTCGGTGTTGCGTAGGCCTACCTAATATCAGTGTTACGCCGACTAATTTCTGTGGTTCTCAGTGGATGTGCATTGAAGTATTTTTTTCTGTTGGAAGAAAAATGCAACCAATCAGATAATTTTCTCCGTCGTCTCTGGAGAGAATAGACACTCCCCGAGAGTATTCTATATCCTTGATAGCATACTCCGACCATTAAACTTGAAGTCAAGCGTACTTGATGATAGATTGTCAACTAGATTGACAACTTGATAAGCCAATCTTATGGATTTGTAGTCAGTTGGGGCGTATTCTTTCAAAGATCCCCACAGCTGAAAGTATTCTAAAGACTCCACTTGCTGGCTCGGAGACTAGTTGTGCTCGTTAACTAGCTAGAGGTTGTGAATTTCATTTGTGGGTCTTTACTTTGTCTTTCTTTGCAATGGTAGTCCACTAATTTTAATCCACTAATCTGAAAAATACATCCGATAGTGTTGGTGTAAGTGTGCACGCGCGCGCATACCTACAGCAACAACACCATTTTCGAGGATAGAGGTAAAATGAATGGTAAAGTGATTTCTTTTTTTGTGTGAGATACCGAAGGCCCAGCTTTGATAGGCACAGTCCACCACTGCCTTTTACCCTCCTCCCACCATCCTCCCAGGCCCGCGATACCCCTTGCCCCCAAATCCACCACTCGTCTTCCCCCTGATCCAGAGGAAAGGTCTTTGGTGTGTGTGCGTGAGGGAGAGTGTGTGAGTGGGTCTGTCTATGCTTGCTCTCTCTCTTCCCCAGCCAAGCGGACACATTGCCGTCTCCCAAGCTTCCGTTTCCTCTGCTCCATGTGTGCTGCCCGCCTGCCCGCCTCCCTTGCTCGCTCGCTGCTGGAGCGTTCACGCTCCGGGCTGTTTTTTTTCTTTGAGAGAGAGAGAGAGACTATAAAAATATGCAAATGCTATTGTTAAAGCGCAAAGTAAGAGGATGGAGCTCACTCTGTGCCGCAACAACTCCCCCCCTACCCCTTCCCCTCCACCCACCAACCACCCTCCACTAACCAACTCCTCATCTGTTCTCCTTTTGTGAAACACACACTCGCACCACGCACACACTCAAATGCCGCGCACACAAACGCAGCCACCCTTTACTGCTTGTGTTTGAGGATAATACTTGACGAGAGGGCTAGGGGCTTTCATTTAGTGTTAGCACACGCACACACACACACGCAACACATACAAAGTGTCTTTCATTTAGTGTTAGCACACGCACACACACACACACAACACATACAACGTGTCTCACAAAGACAGAGGATGCATAGGGGATGACCAGGTAGAGGATATTAAAACTATTCTCAAAGGCAGCCCATTGTCTGTTTGGATTGTGGGATTTTATTCTGGGTCCATGAGTGAATGAGAGGAGAAAACAGAAGACGGAGAAAAATGAAGGTGGAACAGAAATACACGCACATATACACAGTACACACGCATATTATTACAGAGACACAAATGCATAGCATTTCAGATAATGAGATCCACCACCCAATTCAGTGGTGCTAACAAAACATGGCCCTCCGTGTGCACTTACCCGCACGTGTAAATGAGTGATTGAGAGAGAAAGAGGGACAGAGAGAGCAAGAGAGAGAGTGAGACGGAGAAAAAGAGAGAGGGAGAGAGAAATAGGGAGATAGGGAGAGAGAGAGGGATAGTGGGGGAGAGAGAGAAAAAGATAGAGGTTGGATTTCTACACACAGCAGCGGGAGGGACAGAAAGTAGTGGGCCAAAAAAAAGGCAATTTTAAAGCCCTCAAAGTCTCAGGGAGCCTTTTTCCCCCCCCCGAGTGATCGTGAAGACTGTTCAGATCAAAGGATTTGACAAGTGTGAGTGCCCTGCCAAATAAGGAGCCGTGCTAATCACGCTCAAGTCCCTCCATACACAACGCTACTGGTACCCCCAAGCTGCTTCGCAAATGTAATATGACACATAGGGATAATCAGATTATCGGGCAGGGGCACCCACAATCTCTCCAAACTAGTGGAAGAGAAACATTGTTATTCAATGAACTCTCGGAAGGCCAGTGAAATCAGTGAGTCACTTCTCTGGCCCTGATGATGAAATAATTTTATGTCAAAAAATATTAATAAAATACATAGATGATGAAGCAGTTAGATATTGTTGTATAATGTGTCAAGTGACAGTTTTTTCCTCTTTCCCTTCAATATTTATTATGGAATAATTCAAAAGCCAGACATTTTGTCCGGGAAGCCTAAGGAGAGAGCTAGTTGTATGTCTATGTATGACCCCCTTCCCTCTGTATGATTAAGTATAGTCATACTACCATATTCATTTCAGGGTGTTCCATCACCTGCTATAATTAAGCAATGTCATGAGAGAATAGCTTTATTGTGGATAGAGTATGCATTTGCTTTTTGCATTTGCAAAACAAAATATGCTGGAAAATGTTCTTCCTCCTCAAAAAAAGACGAAAGTTGGTCTAAAGTTTGGGTGCTCTGCAACATCATACAGCTGAACAGTACTAAAAGGGCACTAGAAACAAAACTATTTAAAATGGCTACATCTGAACTACTGACTGACCCCATTCAATGCTAAGCAACAGAGTTTATTCCTTACAGCAACCCCATTTTTCGACTCCTTTATTTTTTCCTGGACTATTTGTAAAAGCGAGCTGATGAGATTTAATTTAACATGCTCTTCCATATTAGGGATTTCTACAATATCAACATCATTTTTGGATTCATCAGAATCATGACCTGTGCCTTGTACATTTACTAGTAATATATTTCCACTAACGTTGTTACACAAAATGTTGTGATATATTGTGCGTACATTTTGAAAGTGGAAGCTGTTAGTAAGACAAATAATACTAATAAGGCTTTAATGTAATTATGATATTTGTTTTCATATATCATTTCAACTCAGTGGTGTGTGATACCTAATAAAATAAAATGAATACTCTTTTGTTTGACTTTTCTTTTTGCTTGGGCCCATGTACTCTGTGTAACAGAGTCTCTCATCAGAACAATCGTTGGCATGTTGCTTTGACTCCTCCTGAATTTGAGTCAAAGCAACACAGCCTCCATAAACTTTAGACTAGGACTACATTTCCAAAATCGTAACATTTGAATTGTTGAAGAATGCGAAATACAGCATACAGTTTATTGGAATTGAAAATTCAAATGCCAGCTCAGAACATCATACTCAGTAGAGATGCAAGGCTAATGCATGGTTAATACGGTTTTAATCCTTGCCCTACTCTACCCCTCCACTATGACACAGCCAACTGCAGGGAAAGAGAGAGCTAAGTGGGAGATAGAGAGAGGAAGAGAGGGATAAAGGGAAGAAGGGATACAGAAAGTGTTGGGGAATATTGGTATTATTTCAAAATAAACCGAAAACAGGCTAGAAAGCTTGTGAATTTCTTGTAATACAAATGCGGTAGACATTTTTGGAATGAAAAACTTGAAAGTCCAGAAAGTCCTTTTGCCAGAATAAAGTTTTCATTACAGAGGGTATGGCTACCTGTCAAAGCAAATAAAGAAAGCAAGATGCCATGGCTGAAAGACTAAATACTTTTAAGTGATGTCCGCGTCCGATCCTAAGTATCGGTATCAGCCCAATACCAACATATTTGAAAGGATCGGGATCGGAATCGGCTAGATGAAGTTAGCAAATTACGATACTTGGCTTATTTTAATAGCAGCTGTCAATTGTTTTAAACTGCAAGGCTTTTAGCCACAATCTGCGAGAGCGAGCCTTGTGTTTTACCAAATAAAGAAGCTGTGAGGATGTCTGCTGTATGAACTATTTTAAATTGGAAAATCAAAGCAGCACAACAGCCATCTTTGGCTGGCTGGCCTGTCTGCAATACCAGTGATTTGCGAGGTAAAATGAACAGAGCTTCTTTCAAGACGACAAATATGGTAAAGCACCTAAAAAAATTAAACAATCATAAGATGGAATAGGCCTTCAGCGAGTTACAACCACCAGGCTAGGAAGATAAATAAAAAGAATCGGTACTTGGTATCGGCAGATTCTGAATATGAAAGCTTCGGATTGGATCGGAGGGCAAAAGAAACTTGATCGGGACATCCCTAATACAATTATTTTGATACCAAAGTTGCATAATCCAAAGTAAAATATTATGCTTAATATAATTAATCAATTAGAAAGATCTGATCATGCCCACTACAATCAATATCTGATCACTGATAGACACCTGCACTGCTAAGCTCAAACAGAAACTAAACTTGACCATAAATCCTTCTTCATTTATATTAGCTCTTAACAGCCACCATGCTTTTGTCTCAATTGAACAATAGGAAAGTACATATTAAAATAATTTATCGATATTACTTTATAAGAGAGACCCCTTTTCTGTCAGTTCTACCCTGAAACCTAGACTTCAACCCCCATAGGCTGCCAGGCAAAACACAACAATGTCTTCAAATTCAAGAAGCAGAGGGGAAACAACTAGAAAGAGATTGAAAGAGAAACCCCACAGCACACAGGCAAACCCTTACTCCCCTCCACTAGGGCCATCCATGAGGATGTCAATTTGATTGGCTAGTCGGCGAGTGCAGCCGGCTATTGATTGGCCGGGTCGTTAGGAACATAGTGGCGTTTCGGGAGTATCACGGCTGACACCATTAACACCTAGCTGTAACATCTGACTGCTCTTTAACGAACGGCCATCAATGGACTGGTGGGAGGCCGTTGACCTCACTCCCTCAGCCATCCCTTACTGCTACTCAGAGCTAGCTAACTGACAAGCTGATAGCTTTGCTGCTAAGCCTTACAGCGACACAGAGCTGGCTAACTGTCAAGATGCTAGCTTGAAGTTATCCCTAACCGCAACACAGAGCTAACTGACTATTCAATAGAGATCCCCTAACACGTAATAGCTAGAGGTTAGCTAGCAACTACAGCTTCCTGTCACGTTGCTAGTAAATGATAGAGACTGCGATTGTGCTGCTGAGCCCTAAGAAAGACTACTCATTCCCGGCACTCGCACTGTCCTTGAACACTACAGTACAAAACAACCAGAGTAAATTTGGCCTTCTGGCTTTTCAGCACTTGACCAGCACTAAATGGTCTAAACCAGTAAACGATAACCTAGCAGTGTACTATGTTAAAATAAACACGTTCCAAAAAATCCCCAAAGATATTTTAGGATTATTTGAGTGACTGACACCGTTCTTTATCCAAAAGTGACGCGCGTCAACATGTGGCTGAGGTGAGCGTGATCCATTACAGTTTGTACTCCACAGACAAGCCTGGTAAGCTGCCGCTCTCCCAGGATCCCAGCCTCTATTAGAGTGTACATTTCAGGTATCTGAGCGTTTGCCAGATGTCTTTATACGTGACAGTTGGCAGCTATACAAGTCAATAAAACAAGATTGGTTCAGTGCCTCCACGCGCGGCTGGGTGCTTGTCTCTCTGTGTGTGTGTGTGTGTGTGTGTGTGTGTGTGTGTGTGTGTGTGTGAGAGAGAGAGAAAGAGAGATAGAGAAAATGTGTGAGTATGAGTATGTGTGTGTGTGTGTGTGTGTGTGTGTGTGTGTGTGTGTGGGGGGGGGGGGGCAGACTGTGTATTTGTGAATGTGTAGGAGAAAGAGTGTGGGTCCATGCAGATATGGGAACCCAGTGTGTTGTTGCGCCACACTATAGCTTCCAGTCAAAAGACCATACCACCTAATTCCTGGAAAGCAATATTCATTGATTCATTCACCTATTTCACCAATTATGACCAATCATTGCTATGGATTTCTAGCAACAAAAAATACAACTGCACAAAGAATTGTGTCATTTGTTTTATAATAAAAATGTTAACCTTCATTGCAGTCCAAGAAAATACTTGAGTGTCATAGTTATAGGAAATCTGATTATGATACAGAGAAGAGCAGAGGCACAAACAGCAGAATAACTGCAGTGCAAAAACACTGTGTTTCAGTGAGCGAGTCTGAACGTGTGTGTGTGTGTGTGTGTGTGTGTGTGTGTGTGCGTTGGCTGTGATCAGAAAGTGAATGAGGCGTTTCACGGGCCACTGTGGACTGTCTCTCTAACTCTCCCGCTCTCTCCATTTCCTCCTCTGTCTCTCCCCACCTCCCTCTCTATGGCTCCCCTCCCCCTCTCCCCACCTCCCTCTCTATTGCTCCCCTCCCCCTCTCCACGTCTCCCCGTTTCCCTGGCTTTCGTCCTCTCTGCTTCCCTCCTCTGCTCCGAGGGGAAGCCCTGCTTGTGTGGACAGACTGTGGAAATGAGCTCGGCCGTGCAGTAAGTGTGGCGACCCTGCCTCTAACCCCATGCTGTTCCCATTGCTCTTTCTCTCTCTCTCTCTCTCTCTCTCTCTCTCTCTCTCTCTCTCTCTCTCTCTCTCTCTCTCTCTCTCTCTCTCTCTCTCTCTCTCTCTCTCTCTCACACACACACACACACACACACACACACACACACACACACACATATTCTGTCTCCAAACATTCTCTCTTTTTCTCTCAACCTATCTGTCTACCTGCCTCTCCCTCTCTCGTCTTTTCTTCTCTCTCCACCTAACTGTATCTTCCTCTCTCTGTCTCTGTTCTCTCCTCTCCCCTCCCTTCCCCTCTCTCTACTCTTTAGAGGGGAGCAGAAAGTTGACAGAGTGGCTGCACTGCTCTGCTATGATCAGCCCACCTCCCATGGGAGAAGTGGAAGAGATCTTCTTGCTTTACGGTCATCCGAGGGCCTCTACTTTTAAAGGGATTGTAATACTGACAGATCAAGGCAACTTAGAGCTGAGCTGAATGTCGCAAAGCGCAACTGTTTGTGATAGCTACAGAATAAAATCAAAGCTTCCAAATAATATACGCTAACCTGTTGTGAGCAGGTGACTTCGGCTAAATCAAGCACATTTTCTTCTATGGAAAACGTTAGAAAGAAAAACAGACAGAGGTAGGTAGAAGACAGACCGACAGGCAGGCAGTTAGTTCTCAGAGAAAGTGTTGGTAAACCCACAGTCCTGCTACTGCTTCAACCTCTCCCAACGCAGAAGAGGGCTGGCCAGATTGCATGCGAGGGACAGAGGCTTTGATGGTTGTAGGCACTTGCAGCCCCCCCTCTCTGGAGCAGGCGGCAGCAGTGTGGACCAGGGCTGCGGCACTGAGAGCCCGCGCCAGGCACAGGTGGTATTGCTCACTCCAATTTAGCTCAAACCTCGACTTGAAATAGTGCTGCTGTCACAGGCAATCTGTGGCGGGGAGATGGACCGCTGCCTCCGTCAGAGAGAGGGAGGGGGGTCAGAGCAGGAAAGTACGGAGCGAAGGAAGGGGGACGAGGAAATACGGAGAGACGGGAGCAGAGAGGGAAGGAGAAAGGGAAGGAGGGGGTGAGAGAGAGTGTTAGAGCAGAAAAGGAAGGAGGGAGGGGAAAGGGGGACAAGAAAGTACAGAGAAAGAGGAAGAGGGAGATAGAGAGGGTGGGAGGGATGGAGGGAGGGAGGGAGGGAGGGCGAGAAGGTGGGATGGAGGGTGGGAGGGAGGGAGGGAGGGAGGGAGAGGGGAGGGAGGGAGAAAAGGGAGGGATGGAGACAGCGACCCCTGCTGAGCTCTGCCTGACGCGTTGACCGCTCAGCCGGAACCCCACGGCACCAGGTCCGAGCCTCCAGGGGACCTGACAGCTGCCAGGCTCCCAAGCTGTCCCCCTCCCTGCTGGGCACAGAGTGTCCCTTGCTCGCACGCCAAGGAGGGTTTGGAGGTAGAGCTGACTCGAGACGGAGGTTTTTCACTAGCTCTGTCCCAACAGATCAGGTCATAGAGGGGGGTGGAGACGTATTGGGTCCAGTTTAGTTTCAAGATCTTGTTCTGAAGTGGAAAGATTAAGGAGGTAAACAGTTGTAGTTTGGAGGGAATTACATGTAGAACATCTGCATTTGACACACACACACACACACACACACACACACACACAAGCAGGTGCAGCACACAAGTGCAGTATAATTCTCTTAAGTGCAGATCCTCCCTTCAGAGGTACATTAGCTGGTAATGCTACTCTTTGAATCGCTCCCCGCACTTACAGGATCCCTGGGTGTTGAAGCTGAGCCAGTGCACGCACGCACGCACACACACACACACACACACACACACACACACACACACACACACACACACACACACACACACCACACATCCAGAGACAGAGAGAGCACCAAGCAAAGTATCTCACAGCTCTCAACCAGCCAGGGATTAGACACACACATACACAGACACACATGCAGAAACACACAGGCACCTGCATGCTGACACACAAATGAACGGCCACACAGAAACACACACACATAAACATACACACACATGAAAAAGGAGATAAGATGAATGTTAAGAGAGCGTGAGAGTGTCTTTTTTTTTCTTCGACAGCGTTTGTTGAATGTTGTTGTTTTCGCCTGCAGCCACAGTCGCTTGGGATGGTGTAGAAATCTCTCTCTTACACAGGGTAAACTAAGCTGCTTTCCGTTCAGTGTTCTTGCACAAATATATCCTATTAATAGGAGGCGGCCCTCTCCTCTGTGGCACAGATCAATCCTGATATTATTTTTGGTTCAAAACTAGGGTAATTTGGCTCAGTGCAAAATGTACCTTGTGTACAGGTACTCCCATAAATGTATAGTAGTTTGGTTTCTGGATTCAGGTCTAAATTAGCCATATTATGTCAATTAATTGGCATTAAATAATGATCTTTGCAAATTGTATGAAATATCTAAAGTCAAAATGTTGAGTTTCAACTGCGGCTTTGTATAACATAACCAGTTATGTAAACAATTAACTGTCTTAGGTCCCAGTTTCACAAAATCTACACTAAACCACAAATGGACCTACATTCACTATCCATATCAATACATAATAGAACCCCTCCACCCAGGACTCTTGGGTCAATTCTGCTTCATGGGAAGTGAACCCGCGGATTTTGCCCTTAAATTAGAAAGTGTTCGACCAGAGTTGTCTGTCAAAACTTAACCGTTGGAGGGAGAGTGGGAGAGCCATAGAAAGCAACAGAAGGAGGGAGCAGAGCTTTCATCCCACCGCCATCAAACAAACACTGAGATGGAGTTGCTAGCCGCTCCTGCGCTGCTACCGTTGCTAGCGGCCCTTGGCGCATGACGACGTGCATCCTGCGGGGCCAGCGGGGAGTCTGCTCAAAGGCAGCCGCACTTCACACACACTGATAACCCCCCCCCCCCCCCCCCACACACACACACACACACACACACACACACAAACACAGGCACACACACAAACACAGACACTTTGAAAGTCACACGAACATAGAGACGCATACACAAAAAGACACACAAGCTCTCTGACACATATTCCAGCGCGCACTGGAAACACACACACACACACACACACACACACACACACACACACACACACCAGGGACAGAAGAACTAAGTAGCCAGTATGGCAGCCTTCAGAACATAATGACTGTTTGAGGAAAGAGAGTGTTTGTGTCTGAAAACTGCTGCCTTTTTTTTTGTAACTGAGCTTTATAGCGCACAAGGAAAAAGTGCAAATATGTGTCCGCCGAGTGGGGATGTGGACGTGCATATGCTAAAGTCTATGAATTCGGAGTCATATTTTATAGCTCTGTGCACATTGTGGCATTGGGATTTTGAGTGTGTGTTTGTGTGTGTGTGCATGTGAGGAAGAGAGAGTGAAGCAGGCAAGGCCTCCACCTTAGATGTAATGGGGGGGGGGGGGGGGGGGGGGGCCCAGTTACACCAAGTTTGTTGTAATTATTGCTACGTATGCAAATGTATTTTCTCTTAATTGCCATGCCACAAGGGGAGGAGAAGAACAAACTCGTTATTGATTTGTGGTGGGAAGGGAGGAAAAGGGGTGGGGGGCATCTTTGCCATGGTTGTCACCGTGGCAACACGGTGTAATCAATCGCCGGCCTTCGGGAGGCCGTCCTGTCCTAGCAGTCAGAGAGACGTCGACACTCCCCCAGCACATCAATCACCCTGATGGAGGGAGGGGAGCGGGGGAGAAGGTTAGGGAGAGGGGTAGGGGTAAAGGAGACCATAGAGGGGGATGAGAGGGAGTGGTGGAACGAGTGAGGAACAGTGACGAAGAGAGGAATAGGGAGAAAGGAATAGATGGAGGAAAGATACATTTGGAGGGGGGCAGAAGGATGGAGAGGAAGAGCAAGACCAAGGCAGGGGAGGAAAGTGACGACAAAAGAAAGAAAACAGAAGACAGGAAGACGACAGTTAAAGTGATGTTTCAATCACAATAGTTCAAATGTAGACTTGTTCATTGTAGTCTGTCCAAAGGACAACCATTTTTGTGAATGTTTGTGTGAAAGACGATATACTGTGTGTGTGTGTGCGTGTGTGTGTGTGTGTGTACACACACACACACACACACATACACACACACACACACACACACGGGGGGGGGGGGGGGGGTATGTGGAGAAAGTTGACTGGGAGCTCAAAGACAGCAGAAGAAAAAGCTCCTCAAAGTCGTCCTGGTAATCCATCTTGACAAGACTGTGGCTCCATCATATCGACCTCTCTCTCAACCACCTCCCCGTACGTGCACATACACACACTCAAACACACTCACACACACACACACCCAGGCACGCAGGGCAACAAACACACAAGAGAACGCAAATACATACAAGCCTGTACAGCACACACACACGCACATACACTCACACAAGGATGTGCACAAAGACACAAAATACACACAATCTTTCTCTCTATCTGTCTCTCTTCTTCTTCCTCCTCTCTCTCTCTCTCTCTCTCTCTCTCTCTCTCTCTCTTTCTCTATCTCTCTCCATAAAGTCAATATCACTGTGAGAGCTGATGCCACTACACCCTCTCATTCCCAACGAGAGCAGGATGAAAGGGAGAGAGGGAGCAGCTCGAATGGAGAAAGCAGAGTGGCAGAATATGGGAGGCAGGCAGAGGAGAACGAGAGGTGGGGGGGTGGGGTGGGGGTGGGGGGGACGACAGCTGGGGCCCTGCCGCCTTAAATGTTGCCTCCGTCTTATTTTTCTATGTTAATCATTGTTTTTTGTATATAATATTTGTATCTGCATATTTCACTAATCATGCTCTGTGCCTTTAAAATAAACCACTTTTTTAAAAGATAGGTAGGCCTGTTTCAAAATGTGGGTTTTGTGATCTCGTTTAAGAAATGTTGATGTTCAATTCGTTATTTCCATGGGAATTAAGTCAACCACCTTGGGCTAGGGATGGGTCTTGAAGTGATAGTTGTAGAAGACTGAATAACAGCTCAGACTTCAACATACGTTAGGATGCCCAAATTTGGCCATTACAATTACCTACAAAAAATGTGTGAATGTGAAAAGGGGATTTTTTCTTAAAATAATAGTTCACCATTTTGGGAAATAAATATGCCCCAACTTACCCCTAGTCAGACGAGATGATTGATATACATTTTATTTCCGTGTGTCCAGTATTGAGTTAATTGCATGGTTGTCGTAAAAGTAGCCCAGCAAAGAGTAAGAGTAAGAGTAAGTAAGCTCAAGGTAACCATTAGCATGGCTCCCAAAAGTGACAGAAAACTCCTTAAAAAACTCCAATGCTGTGTTATTTACATTACATTTTATATTTTCTGTATGTATAAAATGTATATCAATCATCTCGTCTGACTAGGGGTAAGTTGGGGCATATTTATTTCCCAAAATGGTGAACTATTATATAAAAGAAAAAATCCCCTTTTCACATTCACACATTTTGTTTAGGTAATTGTAATGGCCAAATTTGAGCATCCTAACGTTTGTTGAAGTCTGAGCTGTTATTCAGTTATGAAGGAACGGTCAGAGTGAAGGCCAGAGCACCATAGAGATAACATGTGCCTCTCTGAGACACTGAAGACTAGTGTTGTCTGTTCTTGGCCATCATAATACAAGTTGGCATATATGTCCTTTTATATACTGGGAGGTAACACGTGTTCCCCCTTGACCAATGGAATGATTTGTTCAGTATAGACCGATATACTCGTTTCCACCTTGTCAACAAATCAGAACTCACTGTAGTAATTTATCTGTGTACAGACTGGCTCTCTGTACTCATTAATAAAATTGCGCTTTGATGATTGCCTGAAGTCTTTCATGGGTTATTTTCTGCATAAACCTGAAAATTTCCATTACACAAGTCCGACCAATTGGAAGCACAGAAAGAGAAACCGTACCTCATGATAATTCCAAAACTTGCCAAAAAGATACTAGTTCGATAGCGAGTGCCTTTCTTCAGTATTTCAAGAATCTGGTAAGTACACAAGATCAAATTGTCCTGGAGTGTGAGGGATGTCGGCGGGTAGACAGTGGTGGGTTTGGCAGAGAGGTAGAGCTGGATATCATCAGCATAAGAATGAAACTGGACACCATGGTGATTCTTCCCTGGGGAAGGAGGTATATGATGAACAGGGGTGGACCCAAAACTGACCCTTGAGGAACACCCTGTGAGACAGCAGAACCCTTGGACCTATCTTTTCCTAGCTGAACAAACTGTTGTCTGTCAGTGAGCTATGTGATAGTGCAGGAGGTGCAATACCAGCGAAACCAATTCCAGCCAGGTGTTCCAAAAGTATTGAGTAGGAGATGGTGTCGAAGGCAGCACCAAGAACCAGAGGGATTATGTAAGATGGCCAGTAGTCCAGAGTCAGCCGCACAAAGGAGGTCATTAGTCATTTTGATTAGGGCTCACAAGAGTATAGGATTGCTACATTTGCATGTTGCAATAACATTTCCACATGAACGAACACACACAATATTGTGGTGCCGTTCTCAAATCTCAAAACAATTGGTGCGAACAACAGGTGCTACAACTTTTAGGCCTGCACTTGGATCATCGTCAATTTTTTGTTCCAGAACACATTTTTCCAGAACACATTAAGACTACTCTACACGTTTAGAAACATGGTGCCCCCCTGCTCCCCGAAAACAAACATCCCCTCTCTTCGTTCCCACATGGCACAGCTTGCAGCTCAGGGAGTCCGTTTTGCACTGTGACAGCCGATTGGCCGCCTAGGGAGAGGAAAGGATTGTGGGAAGAGCGGTTCTGCTTTTCGAGGCTGTGATGTGTGGCCGCTGGCAGAGTCCAACCACTCTACCCCAGGACGACTGGCATTACTCTGGATTACTGCCCCACACTTGGCACACTGAACCTTTGTGTGTGTGTGTGTGTGTGTGTGTGTGTGTGTGTGTGTGTGTGTGTGTGTGTGTGTGTGTGTGTGTGTGTGTGCACGCGCACGTGGTGTGGTCTGGTTTACTTGAGCTTGCCTGTGCTCATGTCATTGTGGGTATGTCTGTATTTGGATCCATGAGACACACAGTGTGAAGGATGCCCATAAGTGAGTTTGTGTGTGTTTATGAGCGTGTGACTGAATGTGTTCCCCCTAGATAGCCAGCATGCCAAAGCTTGTAGAGCAGTGGCCACACACACACTCACGGTGACTTACATTATATCAGGACTCCTTTCAGCCTCAATGCACTAGGTTAACAGGGAAACAGCCCTACAGCACCAAACAGGTGTGTCTGTCTGCGTGCGTGTGTGTGGTCCATGGTATGCTACAGAGCGACTAAGCTGCTTGACTTCACAGCTTAGTGCTCTCCACCATTTCAAATTAGGAAGCTCTCGGACTGTGTGTGTGTGTGTGAGTGTGTCTCCGTGTGTGTGTGTGTGTGTGTGTGTGTGTGTGTGTGTGTGTCTTTGTGTGTGTTTACCTTGTGTGTTTACCTTATGTCTGCTAGGATGGTAAGTCTGCATTTGTTTGTGGGACCTGTGTGTGTACAAAACAAAGAGTGAGAGAGAATCATTTCTAGCTTGTAATCCCATTTACACCATGGTTGTCATAGACACCTCCATACCTTGGATTCATCTCCGCTTCCCCTCCTCCTCCTTTTAACCTGTCATGACATTTTTCCTACTCCTCTCCTCTTCCTTTCTCGTTTCCAGCCAGGTCCCGAACAGTGAGATAACAACAACTCCAGTCACTTCAGGAAGAGAAGAGAAGAGGAGAGAAGCTAGCAGGTGGATGTTCCATGGCTGTGTTTATGCACCGGACTCACTGAGCTCCCAAATAGCAGGGTTACTGTGAGGGTGGATAAAAAGAACTGCTTTGCAGCTTTGTCACGCTGAAACAATGAATGTCAACGCTGGCATATGGCCGTATGGGAGATGTGTGTGTGTGTGTGTGTGTGTGTGTGTGTGTGTGTGTGTGTGTGTGTGTGAGTGTGTGTGTGTGTGCGTGCGTGTGTGTGTGTGTCTGTGTGCTCTAAGGACTTGCCAGCTGGCCCAGGCTTGAGAGAGTGACGGACATTCTCTCTGCAGGAGAGCAGAAAGGAAGAGGGGAAGAAGGGATGAAAGGAGGGATGGGGAGCAGGGGAAAGAAAGAGAAAAACTTGCATGTGTGTTTGTGTTCAAAGGTATTGAAGTTGAGACGAAGAACATAGAATTAACACAGATGGTCAGAGGGGAGAGTGACAAGTGGCTTTCCAGTGGACACAGCAGCCCGTGATTCTCTCTCTCTCTCTCTCTCTCTCTCTCTCTCTCTCTCTCTCTCTCTCCTCTCTCTCTCTCTCTCTCTCTCTCATCTCTCTCTCTCTCTCTCTCTTCTCTCTCTCTCTCTCATCTCTCTCTCTCTCTCTCTCTCTCTCTCTCTATATATATATATATATATTTATGTAGTGTGTGGGCAGTGGCCCTCTGGTTCACTAATAGTCTTTGGTTTGCGTGCCTTCTTCAAATCCCACCAAAGACTTTCTATGGAGTTCAAGTCAGGCGACTGTGACGGCCACTGCAGAATCTTCCAGGACTTCTTCTGAAACCAATCCTTGGTGGACTTTGAGGTATGCTTGGGATCATTGTCCTGTTGGAAGGTCCAATGACGCCCAAGCTTCAGCTTCCTCACAGAAGGCATGACGTTTTCTCTTAAGATTTCCTGATACTTGATTGAATCCATCTTGCCCTCCGCACACTGCAGGTTTCCAATGCCAGAGGAAGCAAAGCAGCCCCAGAGCATCACTGAGCAACTGCCATGCCTCCTTTTAGGCAGGGTGTTCTTTTCAGCGTATGCTTCATTTTTCCTCTTCTTTACATACCGCTGATCCACAGGGCCGAAAAGTTTAATCACTCCACAGAACAGAATACCAACATTTATGTGGCTTATTTATATGGTTTTGAGCATATTGAAGCCAACTTTTCTTGTGCTTTTGGGTCAGCAGAGGTGTGCGTCTTGGAGTTCGGGCATGGAGACCGTCAGCGTTCAGTATGCGCCTTACTGTGCAAACTGAAACCTCAGTGCCTGCTGCCACCAAATCTTGCTGCAGGTCTTTTGCTGTCACTCGAGGGTTTTTGACCACCTGCCTACTCGGGAATCTGGTGGCAGCCGGTGATAGTTTCCTCTTTCTGCCACGTCCAGGTAGTGTAGCCTGGGTTCCATTAACTTTGTGCTTGTGAACTATGCTTCCAACTGTATTACTAGGAACATTCAGTGCCTTTGCTATCTTTTTGTATCCTTTCCTTGTTTGTGCATGGCAATAATCTCTTTTCATAACTTTTTATACCACGCTCTTGACTTAGCCATATTTCTAACATGCAATCAAACGTCACAGTCAACAAAGACCAAGCCAGTCCAGGTATTTTATGTGTTTTATCTCAATCACACCTGATGCAACTAATGAATCCCTTGAGACAACACCTGATTTGCAAATGCGTGCTCTCGTAAGGGATTCTATTCAGGGGGATGAATAATTCTGAGACTGTATTAGTCATTAAAAGTGATATTTTGTGTTGAACTTGGAGAAACCACTACCACGTTATAGTAGTTGTGTTGGGCTATTTAAATTGTGCTGTTTGATTGTGTTTTTGCAAACAGGTGAAAGTTGTACATCTTGCTAATAAACCTAGTGTGCAATGGGGATGAATAATTTTGATTGCAAGTGTATTTATATATATATATAAATATATATCTACGTCTATATGTCTGTCTGTCTGTCTGTCTGTCTGTCTGTCTGTCTGTCTGTCTGTCTGTCTGTCTGTCTGTCTGTCTGTCTGTCTGTCTGTCTGTCTGTCTGTCTGTCTGTCTGTCTGTCTGTCTGTCTGTCTGTCTGTCTGTCTGTCTGTCTCTCTCTCTCTCTCTCTCTGTATATATATATATATATATATATATATATATGTGTCTTTCTCTCCTTCCCACACTCTCTCTTTCCCCGGTGCTCTCTTGGCACCACCCCTCCCCCCTCCCTCCCAGACACTAGCCGTCCCGTGAGTTAGATGTCCCTGCATGGTGCTCACATTTTCATGTAGTTAGTTAGTTTGTTGACACACATTGTATTGTCCTATAGAACACACAATGGAAAACATCCTCTCAATGTCATTATAGCCTCAAAACAGACAACAACAAATAATGTTGTAATCATTTGATCAAAACAGCGTGGTAATCGTTCATACGAAATCAGCTACAGTGGTCAAGTCCGCCGGTTTGGGCTGGGGATGCGCTGATGCTGTTGAGGACACTGTGTGTGTGTGTGTGTGTGTGTGTGTGTGTGTGTGTGTGTGTGTGTGTGTGTGTGTGTGTGTGTGTGTGTGTGTGTGTGTGTGTGTGTGTG